>CAWUFW010007252.1:722500-1032926 GCA_963921515.1 Calotriton arnoldi
ATTGTTTTTAGCTTCCCGCCCCTTCAAATAAATACATTCACTTTATTTCCCACCCGTCTCACGACAAATGTTATACATTTTACAGGGGAAAAGTATCATTTGTCCTCCGGAAACATAAAGTACAGCATCTTCGGCCAATGGGTCATGGCCTTGGAAGACGTCCAAGTTGACTTCACTTGGCAGGCACACAGGACACATGCGCAGAACCATCTGTCTCTCGAGTTTCAAGTCGCCAACCCAGGCCCAAGTTTACGAATTACTAAAAGTGCAAGAAGAAAATATTAAAATCACAAATAAAAGTTTCACTGTATACCCACTTTCCTACTCTATTCCCAATTAATTATAATACTATCCTGCATTAGTAGCATTAAAAAAACGACAATTTAATAATGACATGAGAGCAAGTTGAAGCATGTGAAAACATTTAGCGGCCATTTTAGTGCACACTGCGCAGAAGCAGAAGTTTCCCACCAAGCAAAGAAAGACGTCACACCATGTGATCAGGTTGCGACATGCGCATTGAGGTTCCCGCGCTTTAGCGGACATTTTGGATTACAGACAAGCGTTATTCCTTAGTAAAACACATAGGCAATCTTCTGTCCCTCTTGTGTTTGTGAATGCAAAGGTTAGTTTTGACAATACAAGTTTAATAAATTAATACTATGAGGAGAATTGCGTACAAGCAAGTTTCATTTTTGAAACCTTGCTCCATCAATATCATTGCAAGATGGTCGTCCACTGCTGTGTTTGATTTTGTTTTTGCAAGCCTTTTTGAGGCAGTAGCTTCTTTTCATTTTGATCCCTTTTATTTTATATTGCGTTCGTTGTTGAATTTGTGTGGATTTTATTGAGGGAAACAGGAGAGGTGGAAAAGCAAGACCTGGATGGAGAAAAGGAGGGAACAAGGCAGAGGTAATGAGAAATGCAGGAAATATATGCTTTGGGAATTACAGTGACTGGAGATTAGCGGTCCCCAGTTGCCAATAAACAGCAGTTAGACATATCAAAAAAGACTTGTTATTTTACAGCTTGGTAGTATTTTTCTACAGCGTTGTTAGGCAGTGCCTTTTAAACTAGTTTGCTCATGTGAGTTCAGAAGTCTGAAACCTTTTACCATGTTCGAACACCATTTGTCAAATACAATAATTAGGTGAGTTGGAGCACTGTGAAAAACATTTTAATAATGTAGGCAATCATTGTCATTTTTCAAATACATAAACTTCACTAATACTTGTAAGTTTAGGATCTCCCCTTTTATGCAGTTAACAGTAGTTTGCTGGCTGTAAAAGTTTTGTTACATTTAAATGTGGCTGTTTTTTGGGTCTAGTTTGCTGAGCCTGTCCTGCATTGTTTGAAACGCCCTCGGTGTGCCCTGAAATTGAAGGCAGCTGGCATTAGCTGGTCCGTGCACTGTAACCATATCCGTGTCACAGGATTAATAATAGTGAAATAGTCATTATCTCCCAAGGCCTGCCTAACCTTCTGCCTTGTGCTTTGTGGATATTATTTCACAGCATCTGTGCATTAGAACTCTGCAGTCTGAAAGGCATCCAGAGCACAATCTGCCATATTGAACCAAATGTGTGACTTGGGTGACTTAGCGTTAGAATCCATTTCAGATGTGCGGGTGCCCCCTGGCACAATGGAAAACTTAGCAACTATGAAGTAACTCTTCGTTTACTGTGCTTTTAGGCTTAGGGTGCAGACGAGGAGAGTAATCAACAGATAAAGTTGAGCTAGGGACCTTTTTCTACTGTGTCTGCACCCTATATGTTATGGCCTTGATTTTTTTTATTTTTGACGATTTGTTGAGTTCTGAATGCTGCTATGAATTTCTTTCTGAGCAACGTGCTTTGCTTTGACCGAGTTCCCAACTCTGGATGGATCAGTGTACAACAATAACACACAGAAGCAGAGCTATATTTTATAAACAATACGTTATAGTGTCATATTTCCCAAATACAGTGGGTCTTGTAAAGCCTTTCACATAAAGCAGTGGATGGAGGGTAGTGCCTTGAGTTTTAAGTTGGTAAAATTCTTGAACTGAATAGTACTGCAGATTTCCCTAGTTTTTCAGCTAAATCTAAGCTCCTGTAGGATGACCAGGGTCTCACATTTCGCCCTTTGTGACGGACATTCTTTTGTGCCAATTGCCCAGGCAGTCCTGTGTTGCTAGCATTCTAATTGGTGTCCAAACAGCTCTCAGCCCTGCGTTTCATGGTGCATCGGTTATGGTACATTTTGTTTGTTACAGGTTTGGGTGTCCTGTTATATAGCAAGGGATGTGCGAATTTTGCGGAATTTGCTTTTGCTTAATTATGAGAAATTATGCAAAATGCAATCCTAGCACTATGTTTTGAACAAAATGTGTCCTTTTTGGACGTGAGAATGCATTTTGCTCTTTTAAAAAAAAAAAAAAAGGTGCAAAACCTACAAGTGCTACGAACAACACCTGCAAGCTTCCTGTTTGGTTGTGTTCATGTGCTCTCACTCTAAATTTTTTCCATGGACGTGGTGTAATTACACCACATGACGTCATTTCGGAAATTTCATGTAACAAGCATAACGTAAAATTCAAGATTGTGCCAACGTAACAGAAATTTTGTCCCAACCTAGCTATAATGACAATTAGCACATTTCAGCATCAAAATATTTTTGTTCTTCAGCCATTTTCTGAGATCACCAAAATACAGTAATAATTACAAAGTGTGCTTCTGCTATAGTGTCCCATTATGATGTAGATCTTATCTTTATCGTGGCCTGAATGAAAAGACTATGAATGCTCCCCATAAGCCTTGAACTATGGATGTGATCAGTTACGTGAGCGGTATTCAGGGAGCATGAGCCAAATTGAGTGCATTCCTTCTGATGCTGCTGTATGGCGTGCATTAGCACCCGAGCAGTAAGGTTAGTGCCAGCCTGTCACCATTCTAATCCCCCTGCACCCCATGGTGAATTCAACCGTGACAGTGCCGTCTGTTGTGATCCAAATGCTCTTTCCACAATGTTTTAGGATCAGCTCCTCATACCTCACACCACCATCTGTTGCTGGCCTACTGTACCTTTCATTCCATTCATTCCTCTAGAGTTCCATCGACAACTTAGGGCCCGATTCTAATGTCGTTAGAAAAGGCTCTTAACTGCACCGGGACTCTCCGAATCGGCTTCGGAAGCTATGTTTCCGAACGATTCGGACGAGTTTCCAAACGAGCGATTTCAATGCTCTCAGCACCTTCCTGGAGGATGTTTGCTGTTCCATTTTCCTCGTATGGTCCAGAAACGTATTCCAGACTCACAGGAAAGGCACATCCTCCTGCTTTGCTCCAAAATGGTAAGACATACCAGTTTTCTGCCACGGTCGGACTTTGGAAGCCTGCATTTAAGATAGGATGAAGCCTGAGTAAACATGTGTGAGAAGTTGGCCTGGTATATGCTGTCCACTAATTATAGTGGGCACCTTGCACCAGTCCAAACAACCCCTTATTGGAGATAGGTTAAAGACAACCTTTATTGAAAGCTATCCTAGTGGTAGCTATGGAGAGCAGCCTTCAGGCTAAGTCTTGAAGGAATGTAAAGCAGCTTGTTTTACCAGTCTATAATCTCTTGAGTGACCAAATGAAAGAGGACCACAACAGTTATATATTTAAAATATATGTATTTAGTCTTAAACACACCCCTCTAGTCTCTTTATGAAGCTAGAGTTCGAAGTACATAAGTTACAAGTCGAATATCAACAGTAATAGCACAAATACACGTTTGAGCCCTAGGGGCGTACCAAACCGTATACCAATAAAGTGGTATAAGAACCACGACTGAGCTAGACACAAGGCCTAGAGCCTGTAGAAGTGCTTGGCCCTCAAGGAACCACCCAACCCAAGGTAGTGACACAGGGGACCCACGGGGGACGCCTGCAGTGTGAGACCACAGCCGCGAGCCGCCGTTGACTTCTATGGGGAATGTCGCGGTTGGAGTTTTAAAGAAAAAGGACACTTAGAGGAGGACTTGGAGCAAACCCCTTTAGAACTAGGCTGTTCTAGAGTCAATACCCACGGGAGCACCGGAGTACTCGAGTTACCTCACCCAGGGAGCCGGGTGCATAGGTGTCTTTCGGGAGTCGGGTTTCGTCGTCGTTTTCAATGGCGATCTGCTGCAAAGTGCTGCTGGCGACCAAGTCGAAAGTGTTCGGGTGGATCCAAGGGTGGATCGAAGATTTGAAGAACCTGAAAGCAGAGGGGACAGAGTCTGGGTCACTAGCCAGTGACCAGGAAGGCGATGAGCAGATGCCCACCGATGTCGGGTGCTTCAGGTAGGTTGACGGTCGTCTTGACTCTTCAGCCACGAGGTCCAGGAGGCGTCGACGACAACCAGGAGCTGGATTCAAGCTGTCCCACGACGTCTGTCGATTGCTGCGGTGTCGGTGACCGGATTGGACCCAACAAGCCTTGGCAACGGCAAGTCACGTGGAAACAAAGAAAGGACGTTGATGCAGACCAGCAAGGTCTGGGGGACTCACCCAGCGAGGGTAAGTCAGGGCACCTCTGGAGCAACCAGGAAAGCCCAAGCAGAAGAAGAGTTGCCTTCGGGAGGGCCCACTAGCCAACGGACTTGCGACCGCGAAGGAGCCTCGAGTGGACGCACTTGGAGCTGACTTACAGGACACTCGTGGAGTGGAGGCCAGTGATCTTCGGTGCAGTCGGTGCTGGAGGCGGGGGCTACTTGGAGCCCAAAGCACAACTTCGTGGGAGACCAGGAAGAGGATGCACTTGCAAAAGTTGTCGGTGTCCAGGGGTCACGGTCCCACGTTACCCACGACAGCTACGGGCCTCAGCTTCGCTGGGGACTCAGGGCAGCCTCGGGGAAGTCTGGAAATCCACCTCTGGTGATGCAAAGACTTCGGCGTCCGGCGGGAACTTCAGCGATGCAGACCGGACAATTGCTTCTTAGGTGCCTGCCAAGCAGGGAGACACTCCTTGACCCCAAGGGAGATTCTTCAGTCCTCTAATCTTAAAGTAGAGCATCGAAGGTCCAGGATTCGGCTTCAGAGTTTCGTCCAGGGTAATCTAAAGTCCTAAGGACTGGGGTCCCATACTTATACGAAGTTAGGGGGTTGGACATACTCTGGGGACCCACCTATGGGAGGGTCAGGGAAGAGGGTGGTTACACCCATTCCCTTTGTCCAGTTTCGAGCCAGAGCAGGGGCAGGTAGCCCCTGCAACCGGTTTGAACTGGCATATGCACAGAGGACACCAAATGTGCCCCCAGTGCAGGACTTCAAAGCACCAGAGAGTGCTCCCGCCCAGCCGCAATACACACTATCCTGTCTGGGGAGGTGGTTACACCTCCCTTCGACAGGAAACCTATTGTCCAGGCCTCCCCTGCCGGAGTTTCAGTCAGCAGCAGGAGGCCAGACCTGTGTCTGTGGCAGCGGCATCCATTTTGTGATGCCAGGGCTCTGGAAAGAAGTTACCGGGTAGCCCGGTGTGTACATGTCTCTCCCTCTAGAAGAGTGGAATGCTACCCCGCCGCCAGGATTGGCGGGGGTAGTATTCCAAGATGTTTGACACCAAACACGACATGTTTTGGTGCAACCAGTCCAAAGTTAGCATTGTACCGCGAGGATATAATGCACTTAAGAGTATATTGTCAGGCTGTACCACAAACCGCATCAGAGGAGGGACTCCGAACGCTGCAGAGGGGCTCTGCTCATGCAGGGGCACCCTCTCACATAAAAACCAAGCACTCTGCCTTCAGGATTGTTAAGGCCTGCCATAGGAGTGACTTATAGGTTTATATGTGTGTGCAATGGTAGTGATATAGGTAGCCTATATCACAGTAAGGGGTGCATGCACCACCTTACCCAGGCTGCAGTAGCAGACCTGTGGTGTCATTTTGGCTGGCCTTCCAGGGGTGGCATAATACATGCTTCAGCCCCTGGCAGGCCTTTGAGGGTACCTATGCCCTGGGTACATAGTATACCATATACTAGGGACTTATAAGGGCACTCCAGATTCCAATCAAAGATGTACCTAAGGTACATGGAAACCATTTTAGAGAGGAAGCAGCTAGGCTGGGGTTCTGATTAGCAGGGCCCCAGCCAGACTAAAGTCGAAAAACAGTGAAGCATCAGCAAAAAGTGGGGGTACCCATGTGAAGCAGATCCAACTCTCCTACAACATAGTTTTATGGATCATTGTGAATGTCTTAAATTTTTCTGGTACATGGAAGCCAGTGTATTGTTAGAAGTGAGGATAGGCAGGGTTGGACTTGGGAACAATTGCAATGGCTCTAGTATCTAAATTTTGTAGGGCCTGCATTTTCCAGTTGTGAATTTTTTGGTGAACCAACCATTAATGGGTTAAAATGATCAATTTCTGTCCTGATGATAGTCTTGGCAAACTGAACCAGGCTCATGTAAATGTGCCCAATGCCTATGGATGTGATGCTCGCACCCTTGTTAGCAGCCAGTCATTGAACTGAACTTCTAAAGTTTTAATTGCATCTTTTACCACAAAAGGTGAAAGGAATAAATAGATAGCAGAAAAAGTGGAAGCCTTCTACAGTGTGAGATTCAAAGGGGCTGATTGACAACGCACATATTAACAGCAATAAATATATTCATTTTAGGTTTCCTCATATGATTTGAGTACATTTTCATCTTTTCTGGGAGAGACAAAATTCTCCAGGCATAGGCATGGACATCCTTGAAAATCATACATTTTCTTATTTACAGCAGCTATTTTCCTCTTATTCCATCTATAAACGGTGTCCAGGCAGCGAAATCCCTTCCCCTGTACCGCTATGAAATGGGAAGGTGTTTGTATGTTTTCCACACCCTATTTCAAAACTTATTTCCAGCTTTTTTTTACCAGTTATGTTAACTGTGCAAACTGGTTGTTAACGCATTGGGAAGGATGTTCACCAACTGTGTTCGTCACTTTCCACCGGGAACTCCTATGTTCTCACCCCAGCCATACATTTGCTGCTGCGAAAAACGACCCTACTAGAGGATGAACTGTGGTAGTAAGTTTCATCTAGGGGAGTAAGTGCCCACAGGTCTTGATTCTGCAACTCGGGATCTGCAATTTGCCCCCACACATTACATGAAACTGAGATGCTTAAAACATGTTGTGAACTAGGCCCAGAGTAGCTGAAGAACGTATTTGGTAATGTGCAAGGCTAAAGTAGACCGCCGGTAAAACAATTTGAAAAGTTATTACACTAGTCTTCTCTTGTGGCCGTTAGGGCTGATAATTTCCCTGCTGGTCCAGCCCTAAAAGCTGTGGTACATGTTGCTGCTGCTGAGGTACAACGTTCCGGGACAGTGTGCCTTACCGTGAGAATTTAAATATTTCACAGCTTTGTCTTTAGAACATCCATTAAACGCTATGGGTTTTTGTTAATACTTTTGGAAAACTAGCACTGGCATTGAGCTGGAATGCCTCAGGACGCATTTCAGATTATAATCCTCTTTTTGGAATGGTGTTCCAAGACCGTGTTCAGTGCAGCCAAGGATATCCTGTTAGTGTCACTCATAAACAGTAACTGAGCTGAATGGAAGTAGACATCATTTTTGCCACCGGGATGAACTTCCTCACACATAGGCTGGAGAGGGCTATGCTCTGATGCGCACAATACCCAGTGACCATGATATACTGCCAAACACCCAGAGCTTTTGTCATGCATTAATACTAATTGTTTCCATTTTCCTCTGATAGTCCGTAGGCCCATAGCAAGGTCTGTTATTGTATCTGCAGAGAGTGGTAAAAGGGAGAAGTGGGTGATTTTCAGTTTCTATATTCTTTATTAAGCTGGAAATATGACTCCACATCTGCATCTGACAGGTAACAAGTTAGCTCTCTTCAATTCTGCCTTAGCCTTCTATCATTCTGAGGTTGGTAAATCAAATACCATTTCATTTGGTAATAGTAATAACTGTATTTTCAGTGCCACAAAATAGCGAAAGTTCACTATGAGGCCTTACAGAAACAAGTATTGACAAGATCTTGCTTTTTGGACCTATTAGCTTACCAATGAAGTTTGCTGATCCTGCACAACATCGTCAAAAAAAGGTAGAAAAAAATGGTGCCACCACACGTGTGCGCCTGCAGAATGACGGAGGTGCAATTTTCCTTTTTTATTTACCAATCCAAGACAGTTGATACCAATTTGAATTGGTAAATACATTTTCTTTTTAAAATTCTAAAATAAAAATGGACCTTAGAGGTGGAGGTAGTGGAGGAGTTGTTGTAGTGGGCAAGAGGAGGAGTAGGGGAAAAGCAGCACATGAGGGACAAAGTAACATGGGGACAGGGAGAAGAATACAATGGAGAGAACAACATATCGCAGGGGGTGTGGGAAAAGCGCAGAAGTGAGGGGGAGTGAGCAGCACACGAGGGAGAGACAACATGGGGATGGGGAAGAACTGCACAAGGGAGAGAGCAGCATGGAGCACAGAATTGGAAGATTTGTGAGATAGGCACTCGAGAGAGAGAGCAGCACATGAGGGAGTGAGCAACACGGACAGCTGGTACATGGAGGGCGGAGAAGTACACAAGGGAGTGAGCTAGAAAGCTCCCACACTTTCATGGTGTGTTTAACTAAAAAGAAAAAAGCAGTTCCCTAAATGTGAGCAATGGAAGGATACAAGTCAGCCAATCAAAAGGATGATAAAGAGGCTATGCTCCACGAGAGGGACAAATACAAATAGCAAGTCATTGAATGAGAAGCTGGGAAATGAGTGACAATAAAGCAAACTAGCAGTAAGCAGTAGAAGGCCTATGAGCCCACTATAAGTTCACAATGCATCTTTCGCAACCTGACAGCTTGCACATAAACAAGAAAACAAAGTATTATGTCTTATGGAAGTGATATCAAGAAATAATAAAAGCAGTTGGATTTTAGAAAGGGATGTGTCTTCATTGCATGTCTTTTGTTCTCATATTTTGAACTGCAATGTGTAATTAAATAATATGTATTATATGTGTATGACTGATGATGTCACAATTGGGTGATAGATGCTGTTACCAAGGGCCAGCTGTCTCAAAAGAATGGTTGGAAACTTGGAAAATATGCCCTCAAATTGCTCACCGACGTTTTTGCAACCAGGCTTTAATTTTGTGATGCGACCTGCAGTCGAAAGGGTTGAATAACGACCTGCCCAATGAATATTAATTAGGCAGTCTGGTATTTGCGATTGCCCGTGGCTGGACATATTGCAAGCATTCCTCCCATCACCTTTTACGTGTTTGGTGCAATGCCCTATGTGGCCAACGGTATGCCAAAAGTGGGTCCCATGCTCCCTGTGACACCGGAATCAGGCTGCACCTGATTGAAGAGGCCCAATCAGACTAAACCTGGTCTTGTGTTCTGGTTCAGATAGGACCTGGCTTGACATTTCGGGATGTACTGTTCCTATTGGAGCAGTACTGAGGCTGATTTGCATATGACTGGGTATAATGTGAGGTGGCATGGTGGGCAAAAAACCAATGGGTTGGAATTCTACCCTGGACAATTGTCATTGGATAGACCAGAGGACTCCAACCTTTTCTTTAGTGAGAGTTACTTCTGATCAGTGAAAATCATTGTGAGCTACTGAAGGCTAAGCAACTCACGCATTGTTACCAGACACCCCCAAGCCTGCTTTATTAACTTTAAGCCTAATGTGTATAGAGCCAGATACCATGGTTCGAACAAAATACTTTTGATTATGGGCACTATGACAGGGATGCCATGTGAATCAGTGAAAGTGTGTCTTTTGGGGATGTATGAACATGTGTGCTTATGAATGAGATATATGCGTATGGGTGACTGATAGCCTGTGTCATATGTAATTGTGGCACAGGACATACCTTTACCATATGGGGCACCATTACATGTAAATTACAAACATTCAACCATTTTTTTCAAATGGGAGAAATTGAAAGTGCAGAAAAATGTTATGCAAAAATGTTCATAATATGGAACATTGTTCTGCACTTTAAATTTCTCCCACTTAAAATAATGGCTGTATTTTTCAGCTATGAATATGGCACTGTGTCTACCAGCCACTGGGGGCAAGATACTTGCTGTGTGTAAAGGCGACACTTTGAAATGGGAGAAAATTAAACTGAAGAGTTAACTTTGTTTATATGGATTCCATAAAACTCATCATTTAAATTTTCTCCCATTTCCAAGTGTCACATCTACAAACAGCAGGCATCTTGCTCCTAATGGTCTGCAGATACTGTGCCATATTTATAAGAGAAAAAAACTGCCATTTGTTTAAATTGGAGGAATTTACAGTGAAGAAACATGCTTCATAAAACATTAAGACGTAATTGGCTTACTTGAAAGTGGAAAAAAATATTAAGACTTATGGGCCGATTACGATGTCAGTCGGAAAGCCTCCGACCGGTAGTCGGAGGCTTTCCGACTGCGGTCGGAGGCTTTCCGACCGACTTGGTCGGTTTGCAGTCCAACCGACCGATTAGGATGTCGGCAGTCGGAATGTAAACTGGGCCAGTCATTCCGGCTCGGTTCTGACCGGCTCTTGGCGTCTTCCAGCCGGTTGGAACCGCACCGTACTCCCCTATGGACGGCGTTTCTGCCGTCGGGATTACGATGTCGGTTTCGCACAGCCTTTCCGTGCTGACCTTTCTGACAAGGAAAGGCTGTCAGTCTTTCTGACAAGGAAAGGCTGTTGGAAAGTGACTTTGGGGCCCCTAGCAGGGCCCCCTTGTCTCCGCAGTCTATGGTTGGTGGGCGAGGGTGTACCTAGGGGGTAAAACCCTGCACGGTGTGGCAGGCACCATGGGGAGCCTGCCACAGGGTGCAGGGTTTTACACACACACCCATTTCTTAATAGGAGCCTGTATTACGGCCATGACACCAGCTCCCATAGAGAACAGTGGGAATCCGACTGAACAGTGTTCGGTCACATCATAATCAGGCGGTCGGAACCGCCAACCTCAGGTCGTTCGGTCCCGAGTCCGAGACGGTGTTGGTTGGAGGCAACTCCGACCGACATCGTAATAAGCCCCTAAATGTTTCATAGAAATATTTTTCTACACTTTAAATTTCTCCCATTTAAATAAATGACTGTATTCTTCATTTATAAATATGGCACAGTGTCTACTGGCTACTGGAAGCAAGAAGCCTGCTGCTTTTAAATGCAACACTTTGAAATGGGGAAAATTGAAATAAAGAGTTAATGTAATCATTGAGGTAATTTTCATTTTAGTTTTTTCCCATTTTAAAGCATTCAGAAACATTATTTTGTTCTCCCGCTCCAGTATTGAGCTGCCTAGGACTTTTTTTTTTTATTAAAGAGTTATATACCTCAGTGCTTCAGTTCTTCGCCTCTGAGCTCCAGCCTGGGTCATAAATCTGGCTGAGCACTGCTCATTATCATGACCTGCTATCTGCAGTCTGATGATAATGTAAAATAAACACCGCCTTCACTTGGCTTTAAATGGAAATTGTGACTCTGTGCTTATTTAAAAATGAACTCAAGACTGCTAGCTACTCTCAAGGTGTTTGTGAGCTTCTGGTAGCTCGCGATCGACTGATTAGAGACACCTGGGTTAGACAAATTGCAAGCATTCCTCCCATCACCTTTTGTGCGTTTGATGTAATGCCCTATGTGGCCATGGGTATGCCCGGACTTGGGTCCCTTGCTCACTGTGCCACTGGAACCATTCTAAACCTGACTGAAGAGGCCCAATAAGGCCTAAACTGGTCTTGGCTTGTTTGTGTTCCTGTTCAGAGAGGACCTGGCTAGGCAGTTTGGGCTGGACTGCTCCTATTGGAGCGGGACTGAGGCTGATTTGCATACGGCTGGGTTCATTCTGAGGTGGTATGGTGGGCTAAAAGAGTGATGGGTTGGGATGCCATGCTGAGTAATTGCCTGTGTTTAGACAAATTGCAAGCATTCCTCCCATCATTTTTTGTGTGTATTTGCGACCCCCATGTGATTGCCAGCAAATACAAGAATGGTGGTCTGAAAAGAAGAGCAGACCACCAACCTGGTGTTTGCATTCCCAAATGGACAATTTTGTTTTATAAAACAGCTTGTGTTCCATAAAGGACCCAGTGCTAGTTTTTTTAAGGGTTTTCTTGTGGCAGAACATCGGTGGGAGAAGACAGAGGTGCTATGAACCACTGCCTATACCCCCGTCAACCAAGGTTGTCAGCACAATCCACAAAGGGGAAGGTGTGCCAAGAAGAACACATTCTGGCTTGCAAATCAGTCACCACTTCCTTTGAGATGTCGTAATTGATCAATGGCTTGCCACCACAATTCCAGTTGCAAACCACTGACACATACTATTGCGACTCACAGTGAGGAGCGGAAGCCCCTTTCATGCCTCATCCCGAATGCGATTTGGAGTGGATTGCAAAATTGGTTTAGTACATGTAAAATGCCCTTTTCTGGTCACAGGCACTGTGATTTGATGAATCACAGCTTTTGCAACTGCAAAAGGGCTTTATACATTTTGCCAAACTTAACTTCTTCTTAAAGTGTTGGTACTGTTGTATTTAATGTAAGGTAGCCCTGAAGAGGAATGCTAACACAGCCGCTGTCACAGTATAGACAGCCATGCCTTTGTTGTGGATTACTGGGTTTTGCATGGAACCATCATTTGAACACAAGTGAGAAACTAGAATTGTATACGGAAATGATTTCACTTGTGTGCCACAACAACACCTTGGAGCTTTCCAGTATTACAAAATCACAATGCGATACTGGGTATGCTGCAGACAAAGGGAAGTGCGGAATAGAAATTACTCCGAATCAGACCATTTGAAAATTAAAAATTTGGTGGCACAGGGTGGTACTGCATATTACCAAATTCGGTGGTCGACGTCTGCGAAGAAGTGAACAGGAGGGTGCACTTTTCAGAGCAAGCTCCCCTCAACTGATAAGTTTTGCATGATGCGCTTGTTAACCACAATATACTGAATTATGTACATACTTTTCATTGAAGTTTCTGATAGAGACTTCTAGCTGCAAATTTCTCACCTTTTGAATATTCCCCAGCTATCAAACTGGATCAGGAAACTTTTCCATAGTACCTACTGGCGCCAAAAGATGGAACCTTGCGGCGACAGCTGAACACCTTCGACCTTCCTCTGAAGGTGGTTGATGTAATCTTGACAGCCAAGTATTCCTCGATGAAAATTGTATAGGCCTATCGTTGGGACAGATTTGTGGTTTGGTGGGACACTCACCAGTTTGACCCCCCCTTCCAGTCCAAACTATCTGATATGTTGTTAGTTTTTCAGTCTCTCAACTCGCAAGGATGCTTGGGCACAGTTAAGGGTTATCTTTCGCTCTCTCGGCCTTCTTTCAGCTGCTCCATCAGCCCTCTTTGTTTAAATTAGTTGTGATGCCCTTTTTGAAAGAGTTACAGCATGTTTCCCCCTTCTCCGTTTGTTATTGCCCAATGGGACCTTAATCTTGTCCTTACTTAATTTAATGTGTACTCCATTCGAACCACTCTACAGCTGTCTCCTACGGCTCAATCCCGTTAAAACTGTGTTCCTCGTTGCCATCATCTCAGCACGACGTGTGAGTGAGCTTCAAGCTATATGTGTTCATCGACCATACACCACCTTCTTCCACAATAAACTGGTTCTGCGAACTAGGGCATCCTTTCTACTGAAAGTTGAGATTCTGTTCCACGTTGGTCAAACCATCACCCTGGCAGCGTTACATGCTCTGCCTCACCCCTCTAAGGAGGAGGAGAGACTCCACCCCCGGGACCTCAAAGAGCACTCAGTTTCTACATCAATCGTACCAAAGACCACAGGGTTGACGATCAGATCTTTGTGGGGTCTGCCGGAGCAAAAAAAGGCAAGGCTGTGCATAAGCATACCATCTCATCCTGGATCGTGCTCTGCATTAAGATCTTGTACATATTGACAAAGAAGCAGCCTCCAGAAGGACTGCGCTCCAATTCCACCAGGGCCGAAGCTGCTACCACTGCATTAGCGCACCAAGTCCTTGTCCTAGACACCTTCCAGGCAGCTATGTGGGCAACCCTCCATTCGTTCATGAAGCACTATTGTCTGGACAGCCAAGTCCACTGAGAAGAGGGCTCTTTGCCTGCTCATACCTGCAGGACTTTCTGATTTGAGTCCCTTCACAGACCCAACTCCAAATGGGTACTGCTTTGATATCTGTTCAAAAGGTGAGTAATCTGCGGCCAGAAGTCTCTGTCAGAAGAACAAATTACTTACCTTAGGCAATGCTCTTTCTGAGAGAGACTCTATCCAGCTGCAGAATCCTCATGTCTCTCCCTTCCTCTCCGTTCTGTGATTGGGCTCTACCCGTTAATAAGGTCCCAAGTCTAGGAATTTGCACATTGGTCCTTCACTTTGCTTTTGGGGCTCTGCGAAAAGGGGCATGGTCAGGCTCAAAACCTGACGTCAGCGTGTGAAAGTGGCGCCTATATAGGGCCTGCAAGTCACTTATGTAAGGGAATGGCCTCCATGCGAAGCCCCATGGTGCCACCTTCCAGCGGGCAGAGGTACTATGGAAAAGTTTCCGGATTCAGACTGACGCCTGGGGAATATTCAAAAGGTGAAGAATCTGCGGCTAGATCAAGTCTCTACCAGAAAAAGTGTTACTGAAGGGTACATAACTTGTTCATCGGGGAGAAAAGTGCTTCATTTAATAAATAAAAAAAGGTGAAAGACGGGAATCCCTTTTGAAACTATTCAAAGAGGTTAATAAAAATGAGTATACAGACAAAAGATGATAATTTGAGAAATCGAAAGGAGAATCTGGATGCTAGTCAAAAACATAGGAAATCGAACATGAAGGATACAGTATATTACATTAATTAATTGCAAGAGTTGCCATTTATGTAACACGTTTTTTTAGTTGGATAAGAAATTTCGATGTGTGATTTGTTCTCATTTATCCTGGAATGTTACTACTCTAATATGGATATTCCGAGTTGCTTATAGGACAAAAATACTTCTTGGATGTGAACTGATAAGAAACGAGTTACAAAGGAGTAAAAAAGGAAAGACAATTGTATGCAGTAACTGTGCGGATGATTTCCATGTTTATATGATGACACTTGTTGTGAGAAAGCTATAAATAATGTGGGTAAAACTATGATTGTTCACCATGAAGAAGATTCTGTGGAGCCAAAACGTGAAGAGTTGTTCATAAATAAAAGCATTTGCAGCACATTTCTTCTGAGCACGACTGCTTTTCTGACGGGGAGAAGCTATCTTACTATATAAATTTGAGGGATTGGCATTTTCCTGTGTAGTAACTGCAAGGAAGAAGAACATTGGTGCCTTATTTTGTATGCGCATGCATATGTGTGGTGTGTGCGCGCCTAAAACATGACATGGTCAACTGTGTCAAAAGTTTATTTTTTATTTTTTATTCTTTATCCGTGCTGCACAAGTGATGCTGTGAAACATGGCTAAAAACCATTGGAAAAGCCAAGAAGTCCCAAAGGTGCGAGCTATTGGCTTTACCACTGCTTGTTTAACGTCATTAGTATTTTCCCTATGTTTGTGTGTTTGTGTGTATCTATCTATCTACCTATCTACCTATCTATCTACCTATCTACCTATCTATCTATCTACCTATCTATCTATCTATCTATCTATCTATCTATATATATATATATATATCTTGAAACACGACTAGCTGCGGGATTCGATAGCCATACCCAGCATGAACTCCGAGATAAGCTAACCGAATACACTACCACTGCTGACCGCGAAGCGAAATTCAGGGGTAAACACTGGGTGGCCAGGCGATATGGCGAGGGGGAACGCCCGGGGAAGACATTGGCTGAAATCATACGAAAACCCGGCTTTTCCAATCACGTACTCGAAAACACAGGGCCTGGAGACGTTATTTATAGGGATACCCCTGACATACTCTGCACCTTCTCAACACACTACGCCTCCCTGTACACGTCGCAGAGAAATGGTGATCTCGATCTTGACAGCTACCTAGAGGACGTAGCGTTGGGATGGCTAAGTGACGCCCAACGAGACTTCCTAAGTGCCCCCTTCGAGTTGGACGAGATTCGGGAAGCCATAATGCGCACGAAATCAGGTAAAGCACCTGGCCTAGACGGGCTCCCCATAGAATTTTATAAAACATATATAGACTATTTAGCTCCTATCCTTCAAGAAGTATACGAGGATGCTTTAGACAATGGCAAACTTCCCCCGTCCATGCGGGAGGCCCTCATCACGTCCCTGCTTAAATCTGGGAAATCGACTCTCCTTTGCGACTCGTATAGTACGCTTTCACTCATTAATTGTGACACTAAAATACTGGCCAAAGTTATAGCCAATAGACTGAATTTACTTATGGACAAGCTGGCCCTCCCCGACCAAGCGGGCTTTATTCCCGGAAGAGCGACCACACATAATCTTCGCACGTTCTTTTCTATTCTCCACAATGTTGACCCTGACTTGCCGCTCGCAGCGGTATTCTTAGACGCCACTAAGGCGTTCGATTCTGTCGAATTGGACTATTTAATCGGAATTCTGCAGCGAATGGGGTTTCCTCCATTGTTCCTTTCCTGGATCAGGTTGCTCTACCGACTTCCGGTGGCCAAAGTTCTAATAAATGGACATTTATCGCCAGCCTTTCATATCACCAGAGGCACCCGACAGGGGTGCCCACTTTCCCCCTTACTCTTCGCCCTAGCGGTCGAACCATTGGCAGCCAAATTACGCCAACACCATCAAGATAAAGCATTGCGTTGCTATCAGCGTCAAATATTGCTATCTCTATATGCAGATGACATTAACCTATATGTTCGCGATCCGCAGACCAACATCAACCCACTCCTACGGGAATTTCTTGTCTTTGGGAAATTATCAGGGATTCATATTAACTGGGGCAAGTCCCAAATATTCCCTCTCACCACCGCATCTGTGCCATTCCATCTCGACTTCCCGCTTGAGTGGTGCCACTCAGACAAGCGCTATCTGGGGATCCGCATCACCACAGATCGGGAGGAGCTCATGCGCCTCAACTACGGCAGAGCCCTAGTCCGTATCACAGACAATGTCACCCGGTGGATTTCCCTGCCCCTATCCCTAGCGGGCTGCGCCTCCCTGATCAAGATGGTGGTCCTCCCACAATTGTTATATTTATTTCTCAATATCCCTTACAATCCCGGCCGTCATTTTTTTAAGGCCTTACGAACAGAAATGATTAGGCTTGTATGGGGGGGCAAACAGCCGCGATTACAATGGAGCATACTCACTAGGCCCTATTCGCTGGGAGGCTTTGATATCCCGAATTTCGAGCTCTATTACACATGTGCCCAAGCACACTATGCTTATTATTGGTTCCATCCTCCCCGTTATATGCCGCAGGTTGCGGCAGAGCATTAGCTGGCTAACCCTGTACCCCTAGAGGGCACACTATGTGACGCCCCACCACCAAGAGACAAAACTCCTACCACAGTCACCTGCACGGTCACTGCCTGGCATCGCATTTTAAGCATACTGCAATGCCCATGCTATACTCCCCACTACTCCCACTGACATATCATCCCCGCATGCAGCTCCTTTATCACAATGGGCAATTTCGGACACTGAACCATATCTTTCAGGGGACCCAGCCATCTCCTCTAGACACATTCCTCTATGTACGCTTACTGCAGGGTATACACTCCATCACTCCGGAGTTCCCTTGCAAACCTCCTACTCTGGCCCCTCTGCAGATAATACTGCAGGCGCTCTCCCCAGGGCACATGGTCTCCACACTTTACCATACTATACATACCACACAAGAGACATCACCATGCCCCTCCCGAGCGCATTGGGACTTGGAGCTGGGCTATGAGCTTACAGACGAACAATGGACGTACTGTTGTTTGCAAACGGAGCAAATCTCAGCGAGCAGCAAATTACGCATTACACACTTCAAATTTCTGCACCGCTTGTATTACACTCCTGTCAAAATGCGCAAATACAAGCCAAGAGACACTGACCGTTGCGCATGATGCAACGCCCCGGAGGCTGATTTTCTTCATTTAGCCTGGGACTGCCCTGGAGTGTACGCATATTGGGAGCAAGTGTTCAACGCCCTTGACCAGATGACGATGCTGTCCCTAGAGCGCACTCCCTCGGTCGCCTTGCTTGGTTACACGAAACTTATTGCTAAACCGTATCGCAGTTATCTCGCCATTGCCTTCCTAATGGCCAAGCGCTGCATTGCTTGTCGGTGGGGCAGAGGGCGAGCACCAAAATTCAAAGATTGGCTCACCGATTTAATATATTGTCAGGAGCAACTAACCAATTATGCAGAACTGCTCCCAGGGCCTCGCGCCCCAAGGATATATGGGACCCTTTAAAGAATTATCTCCTTACACACCCTCTGCATGCTGCTGAGGCCGACCCGTCGATATAGATACTGCAGTGGCATAGTCCCCTCTATCGACTCCTAGCGCTGCGCACATTTCATACCTCAATTACTTGCGTCAACCTCACCCCCCCCCCCCCCGGCATGGTCTGGCATTGGGCACGTGGGCTACGCATTAATACTATACTGACGCCATCCGGCAATAGAATGTGACCAGCACCTATATCACACATGCAGAAATACATGATGTCTAGAGTATCTGACATTGAAATGAGAGTTGTGAGGTACTGTACCACTTGGGAGAAGTTAACATCTGCATTGCAGAATCAGACGATAATTTCCTACGCCATGTAACACGCCTGTGAGGAAAAGCAATGTAACTTTATTTTTTGACAATCACGTTTGCCTAATATGTCAAGTATTGTGACTGTATTATCTTATTGTAACAAAAAACCAATAAACACAGTTTAAAAAAATAATATATATATATATCATTCACCAACGAATTAGTCCCATAGTAGTGCACTCTTTGCACAGCTGGTTCGCCCGTCAAGGGTAGACCAACCCTTGAATAATATATCTCCACAAAAGTATAAAAAACACTGCACTCCAGGAAAGTAGTGTATCCAGCAGGGGTTTATTCACCAAGTACAATTATCACCACCAACGCCTTTCTACCAGAAAGGTCTTGCTCACTGTAAAAAAATTGTTAATACTTACCTGTTCCTCCATGAGCTGTAGTGACATCCAATGTTGTTGTTGTGGTGATATACCTAAATGTGCTGGTATGACCCCACTTAAAGCACTGTGGTCCATTTGAGACATGTAGCAACTGCCCTTGTAAGGCATAGCACCTTTGCCAGGAATTTGAGATTCATTTTGTTGCATGTTGATAATTCAGTCAGGCTTTTGCCGTGAGCTCTGTCCAGAAACTATGATGATGTGTTTCTCGACTCAAGCTATTAAATGGGCCAGTGAAGGGTATGGAGTGTTCTTCCTCAATCAGTTTGCTGCTTTTGACACTGTAGATGACAAGGTCATGTAAGAATGTGGCTCAAATTGTTAAATGCCTCAGAGCATTATTGATTGGATCTAATCTTTTCTTGCTGGTTAATCCAAGCCTGTTAAACTCGTATCATTTGAATTCCGATAGCGTCCTGTTGAAGTCAGCTTGGAAGTCAGCTTGGTTCCAAACGGTTGTTTGCTCTCAGCTTAATTTAAATGTTATCTTGTCCCCCTGTTCAATCTATTGGGAACCCTCAACATTAGGTTCAAGCTGGTGCTTTTGACTTGGAAGTTTTCATCAACTATTTGTCTGAAGGAACGTTCTACATCATCTGATCTCTATGCCGCATCTTCCCATATCTAGGTTTTCCTAGTTTAGACCCCATCTCCTTGGTGCTTTCATGTCTATACTTTGACCATGGTCTTTACCTAATATCCCTCTCTATCTGCTTCACGTGCTCTAGTGAAAACAGAACACAGCGGCTAAGCAGCTCCTTCATTTTCATATCTTGTGCCCCACTTCATTGGCCAGCCCCTAGTTAAACTGGCTGCTTGTGGTGAGACACATTCTATTCTATTCACATTTGAAGAGCGCATGGCTACCCTAGGGCATCGCAGAGCTAGCAATGCACATCACTTCTAAAACGATGTGCATCGCACAACGATTATTCACAGGACTGGGCAATTGGACCACTCTTCATTCAGCATAAAGTCTGTACCTATTGCCGAACAAGACCATTCATTACTAGACAAACCCCAGGGCTGACCATCCCTTCCTTCAAAATCCTGCCCTGGTGGTAGGTCATTCTCCATCCAACATGTCTCATGTTGGCATTTGCGTTATCAGCTCCTCACTGTTTTTAATCCTGACACCGGGTAGCTGAATAAAGTTACAATATAGCTAACCCAGTAGCCAGTTTTACATTTTCACATCACAGCACTGCACTTTCTCTTTTTTACACGCACGCCAAGCTCACATAGGGGTTTAGTACACCCTGCCTAACTCAATAAAAACATCCCTGAGCTCCTCCCTCGTAGAGAGGGGGTTGTAGCCCACACAAAGACTAGGTCTTTTGCGTGAGGAGGCACCCCCATGATGAAGCATGACACCTCTGGTGTGTGAGGGGAACCGTCCTGAAAAGGGAAATCCCCCGTCGTGTATGGTAGAGCATATTCACACAGTTATTTAACCTCCCTCCAATCCGGACCTGTGGCTTTTTCTTGTGTGACATAGTTTACACCTTGTAACAGAAAACTGAATAGGTATGGGTGTCCACGTCTGCCCTCACAAATTTCTGGCTCACTTTACAGTTAAGTACACTTAAATGTTCATCTTTACATGTTTGAAGCACAACTACAAACCGCAGGCACTACACTCAAAGTCTCCAGACCAGAGACCACACTGCAAGCCTACACCATTGCAACTGCGCACTTCAAGAGGACTTCCCTGTAAATCAGATCAACCTAGACAAGTTTCACAGCATATAGGTTGGTACGAGTTACTGCGTGAATGCTGCACTACATTAAAATCCAGTGTATCTAAGGAGCCTAACTCCCTCGAGGAACTCCAGTGCGGCATTTTGGCATTTCGAAGCTGGAAACGTTGAGCCGAAGCTGGCTCCAGGTTAATGAGAGAAAAAACCAAACACACAAAAAACTTCTAATCCAAAACCCTTCATCTATACGTTCTTTCTGGGTATTTTAAGAGTTCTATTCCATTTTAGCTGTTTCTTCCAACCTTGGAACGTGGCTTTAAATATGGAAACAAGTTGTTGGTATAATAAGCTATTATTATAAGCGATGTGCAATGTGTTTTTTCCATTTATGACGTTTTACAAAATTCCTGAATTTTGTTTTTTTGAGAGGCTTCCAGTTTACTTTTGCCCAACCAACTTTTTTTGTACATTGCAGCATCATTTTCATCACACAGCGAGATACATTTCACTGTAATCGTATGCAGACTATACAGATAATTTGCTCTGCATGTTTATCTTTTGTGTGCACAATATAGTAGTTTTTTGTAAGTTTACCTTTTGCTGAACTTCTGTATGCACAAAGGCAATGTGGAGCAGAGCACTTACCATTTTCTGTGCACTATATGCTATGCAGAACCTTTTTGTTAAGTAAAAAGTACGTGTAGCTTAATTGATGAAAGGTCACAATTTTCATGTGGAAGTGATCAATGAAAAAGCTTTACGTTTTTCCTAGACCTTTGTGAAGGATCAAAAAAACTTTGCACTCCCTTAGTTAAAATTAGAGTACTCGGTTTTACCATCATATGGTATTTTTTTTACAAAAATCCTGGAAGAACTTACCAAACTCACCTGGAGAGGGTTTTCGCTGTGTGTAAGCAAGGACTATGGGCCTCCAATCCACTTACTGGTGTAAAATAAAGTTCAGTGAGGACCGGGGGAGGGGGGGCCCTATGCCACGGTGCCACTACTTCTGTAGTTATGCTATTGACAGTTGACTTTTTTCCCTCATATTGATATGTGGCTGGTTCGAATGCTGCATTTACATCACAGTCCAGCTGTGAAGGTCTGCATTACAGCTTAGTATATGAGAAATATGTATAACCTAGTGTCAATGAAGACTGTGCAAAAAAGAAACAAGCCAGACTCAGTAAAGGATAGGGCAAAGCATGTCTGTAAAAGTGTTTGACGGCATTGTAGAGTGTGGCTGAGAGAGGCCACCTGACACACCGAGCATGAGCCGATATGAACCTAGCAAGCGTTTCTGGGGGGAAAAGGTTAAGAAGGGATGGAAACTTAAGGCTGCTTTCATCATCATAACTTGTTTACACAAAGCGCTTGCATCGCAGTCTTTCAGTTTCATACAGTTGTGGAAGTAGCCAATGCTATATTCAGCAAATGAGTGCCCCCGAATAACTTTAGCTTCGAAAAGTAGAAAATCTGAGGAGTTGGTCCCCTGAGACTCAGCCCTGTGACTTGCAGACTGCTCACAGATTCATGCCACAGTCCCATAAACATATAGGCCTATTTTAGCAGTGTACATAAGCGATGTCATCTAGAGGGATTGAGAATTTGTTTAGAGGCGTTAACAATGCTTGAAAATGTCACCCTGAATCTTGGTTATGAGTGACCGTATCTTGGTGCAAACACAGCTTTGTGTTGTGTGGTGCACTTGAATGACTGCAAGGTCTTTGATGGGTATGGATTAGCACACCAAGGGCCTGATGTACAATGCATTATTCCGGTCGCAAACATTTGACACCAGAAAAATGCTTTTTCAAATGTGCAAAATGCGATTCAGTACCGAATTGCAAATGCAAAATGCGATTCAATAACAAGTTACCGAATCGCATTATGCATTTGCAGTTCGGTATTTGGAAGGATCGTGTTTAGGGTGGCCCTTCCAAATACCAAATCGGAATGGTACGTATTACTGTTTTGCAACCGAATTCCGGTCGCAAAACAGTCATACTTTACCACCAGATTAAAACTGGTGGTAACCTATTCGCAAATGATATGGGGTCCCTAAAGGGCCCCTTCCCCTTTGAGAATGTAAATAATAATATTTTTTAGGAGCAGGCAGTGGTCCCACAGACCACCGTCTACTCTAAAAAAATTAAACGCTGAGTTTCCATTTTTTTATTTTCAAATGCATCCCGTTTTCCTTTAAGAAAACGGGCTGCATTGAAAAAAAATGCTTTATTAAAAATCAATCACAGACATGGTGGTCTGCTGACCTCAGCAGGCCACCATCCCTCAGATGGCTGTGATTCCTAATGGCTCACAAACTGCGAACTACCTCATTAATATTCATGAGGTAGGTTGATTTGCGACCCACAAGGAATCCCTAAATGAAACTTAATGAGTTTCACATATTAGGAATACTGATTTCCTAACTGCGATTTGGAGAGAATCGCAATTAGGAAATCTATATTCCAAATGCTTGTATATCTTTTCCTTATTGATTTAGTCTTGGCTGCACGGATGATGCGTTTTGGTGAGGCTATGGTGGCCACAGAAAGAAGTAAGAGGTTCAGGGTGTGTATTTTCTAAGTTGGGCACCCTCCTCTATTAGTTTGGTAAGCAGGTTGTAATGGAAGAACATAGCTGGTTCACCTGAATTCTATTTAAGAAGGTCAATAACCTGGGAGGAAAGTGGGTTTTTAAAGCTGCCTGAAAAGTGCTTAGCATTATTCCTGAAGTGTGGTGTGTGTTATAAGGAATTATGAAATGATCTATGAATGATCTGTCAACGATACGGATTGGTGCTAAAAGTTAAAGAAGCTGGTAAGAAGAAGTGGTATTTGAAGTGGAACATAGAAGACAGAGATGTTGTGGGTGACACAAGCTACAGAATTGTGAAACTATTTGGCTGTCAATTCAGGAGTTGGTCTCTCCTCAACATGATTTGGTCTGCTGTGAAAGTCCACACATCCAGAAATAGTGAGAAGGAGATGTGGGAGGCATAATATCAGAGCGATATTTTGATGCAAAAGGTGGAAAATGTGTGATTGGGTCCATTGCATATGCATCAGTGATTGTGGGTGTGCAGCAGGTGAGCAAAAGTTGATCTATGTATGATGGTGCTATACTCACCTTTAGTAGCAGGTCCATTGATGTAAACTTTATGTATTAATCATCTGGAACAGTTATGTAAGACAGGCTATTGCCTCAACTAGGCATATGCAGTCTATTTTCAGACTTATCATCAGATTGAATTAAAAAAAAGGGACATTGAGAGGGCCGGAGTGGACATCAAGGATAGTGTTGGGTAGTGCAAGAGGGAATAGGGAGCTGAATCACATTTAAGGAGTGTGAAATATAGAAGCATTCGTTAGGCTAGAATCAAGAAAAAGCTTAGCTGAAGAGTGGCAGTGTTAAACCATTTGTTGTTGAGGTGTTTATAGCTCCTGCTTGAAGAGGGCTGTGCTTGATGGTGTATGGTAAGGAAAGGGATGGAGAGGCCTGGAGTTAAAGGTCAGATTTTGCAGGAACATGAATGATAAATAATTCAAGGGCACCAATTGCTATATGTATGGGTTATAGGCAATCAAAAGTAACCATAGTTAGAAGGTATAGCAAGGCATAAAGAGGGGATCCCTTATCTCAGAGAGGAGCACAAACAAGTAGACATATCATCAACTTTTCTGAGGGAATAAGTGGGGAGGATGAACAGTGCTGCAATGTGTTTGGGTATGTTACTTATGATGTTGTTAAATCATTGGTATTCTTCTCTGTTCCAGATATTTCTCATCCATAGAACATTCTATTGTCATAGAAGTTTGTCTACTTAATAGCATTTAATTGTTAACACTGTTGCTGATTCAGAAAGTTCAGAAGTGTTTCCAGTTGTCTACTTGTTTAATAAAGTATTATTGTCTCAGTTTTCCGTTCTACAGTCTACTTTTGTACATGAGGCTTACCTGCATCAACAGTTGAAAGATAATCAAAGCAAAAATTAAAACTGCACGACAGCAGTACTCTGCATGCCCACACCACTGTTTCAGTGTGTCAGTGGCTTAGGTCCTTTCAGCAAGTGGTTGCAGAGGCAGGACCAATCTAAACCAGTACTGGAAATATAAATATGGACATGTGAGCGGATTGAAGGCGGTTTACAGCTCAATATAGTCTTGTTTGTTGACGAGTAACTACTTGGGAGCATTCAGACTTTACAGTATTTTTCCCTCCCCCTGCTCTCAGTCAGAAGCCCCTTTATGACAGCGACAGAAGCGGCTAGAGGCTTCAGTTGCCCACGGTTTTCATTCTTTTCTTTTCTCTGCTCCATTGCTCACTTTGGAGTACCTTCCCACTGCGTTCAATTCTTTTGCCACCTATAACATTCTCAATTCGAGCTTTCGCTATTTCCATCACACAGAAGACAAGAACCTCACAACCATAATGTACTGCGAAGGGCGCTCCAGAGACTACTCTGGGCCGCTCAGGGAGTTAAAATGGGGATTGGTAGATTGAGAGCCATTCACTGGTGCCAGGTGGCCTATTTGACAAAGTGTATAAACTATTTTGCTGCAGGCAGATGTGCATAGGGTTGTGACTGTATAATATAGAGAATTATAAATGGGCAACAGTGAATTATGGGGAGATTTTTCACCGAGGGATTCTGGGTGACATCAAGTTGACAGCGAAGCTCGAGTTGTCTATGAGGTCACTCAGAATCCCGAGGTGAAAAACATCCCCGTAATTCACTTTTCACCCACCTGTAATTTTATTTTATGTATGGCCCCCAGTGCTTTAAATGGGCCGGTACTCACCGGTACTGAGTACCGGCACTTCTCAGTTTTCTCCCCCCGAGTACCGGAACTTATTTTCGGGCAAGGAGAGTACCGGTACTCCATGAAGCAGCAGGGCTCGGGTCCTGAAGTACGGGTACGTACAACGCAAAAACTGAAAATTACCCTTTCAGATGGTGCGTGTTTATGTGCTGCTCTGGCTGGCAACAGCCTGTGTATTTCTGTGCTGGGGTGCTCCTGCAGTGTTAGGTTCTCATCAGGCGCGCAACGCCCATTGGGATCAAAGGGCTTCAGACACCCCTTCTCCCCCATCATGTGTGTCAGCCCGGCTGAGACAGCTTCCCGGGCACACACACAGCCGCACCCGAGTACTTCACAGGTCTTTAAAAGACCAATTGCTTTTTAACGAGGCTTTGTTGTTTCTCACCCCTTCTTAGATCCCCCTGCATCTCTAATCTGCATATTGCTGAAAGAATTAGCTTTCCTCCCCCCCCCCGAAATTTGACTCTAGTTGCGCCTCTGGTTCTCATTGGCATCGCAACAAGAATGAGGATATGGTCAGAGGTGCTGAGAGTGGAACTGAAGAACCAGGGTCGAAGCCCGACGTCGGCTCATCATCCTGTGATTCAGGACAACTCCTTTACCCATTGGTCTTAAAAAAAGTAAGCTTTAATGCAAATGTTCTGACTATCATGTAAATCGCTTAAATGCCCATGGCCCAAATTCGCGCAATATCAAACTGCCAAAAATTAGGCTCTGCACGTATGACATAGAATGATGCTTGCCATGTTTCTTATGTAAGGAGGCAGTTTGATTTTGCGCGAATTTGGCCCATAGGCATTTAAGCGCTTTACATGACAATCAGCGCATTTGCATTAAAGCTTACTTATGTGGCTATTGTTAAATTCCTGGCTCACAGCCACGCCCCTAGACACGCCCCTAACTACCCACCCAGTCTAATTAGTGAGTACCGGCACTTCTAATTTTCCATTTAAAGCACTGATGGCCCCAAAACAATCTTTCAACTGCTACGCAAGGGAAGAGGATTAATCGGGTAGCCATACATAACACAGTCTCTCCTCACTGTCCCAAATTAAGAAGAAAACCTTACCTGCAATCCCTAACCAACCCCGACCAACTTCCCTGCCTTCCTTCCCCCACCTACATCTGTGCATTCTGCTTTTATTCAAAGCAGACAAGCAGAGCTGCGCTGACAGGCTCACAGAGAGCCCGGTTAGCCTGGATTGGAATTCCTTTATGATATCACAACAGTGGGTAACCAGTTTTGTTACAAACTGTAGCTATGTCATAGCAGAGAGTTATGACATTTAGAAACTGAAATAAACATAGAGGCTCTCTATGAGAGCTATACATAACAGTAATATGAATCAGTACAAACTTTCACTTTTTGGTTGAAACTGTTTTTTGCAGATCCGAAATTAAAGGGGTGTGCGCGTGCGTGTGTGTGTTTAAATAAACAGCATTTTTCTATGTAGGGTGCACTGGAAATGTAAGGAGATGCGTTAAGCATTGTCCTGAAAGACAAAAGCCTGGTGAAAATGTGGCTAATTTGTGGATATTTTTGGTGCATGTGCATGCAACTGTGTCTTACGCAGTCAGTGAGTCTTGGAACATAGCTTGCATTGGTGGAGCTTTGTGTTTTTATTTAACAGCCAGAGCTGTGAGGTTGTAGGGAATTACCTCGTGCGGGATTTGAAGCTCGTAGAAGATTTCAAGCTGTCTTTTTAGGTTGTAAGACCCTCTATCCAGGGATTAGTTTAAGAGTCTTAAAAGCCAGTGACCAGCCTCTACAATAGGCCTCTAAGTTAGGACGAAGATCAGCCACTTAGGTAATTAAACCCATACTCGTCACAATGGCACTGCAAATAACCCTCAGAGACCGGTTACTTGGTGCAGGCAGGGTTCATTTCCCTCTAGTCTGTATGTGAATTGAAGGCAAACAAAAGATTATAACAAGCATTGGCATAGCCAATAGGTCTCGCCTTTGGGACCTTATAAGTGTTTAACCATGCAACAGTTAATGTTGTTGCACCAAGGATATTGTGCTGCATAACTAAATACTTATAAGGTCCCAAAGCGTAGACCTATTGGCTATGCCAATGCTTGTTAAAGGAGGTCGGGTGTGATGCACACAGTACAGTGTTAGTTGTATAAAGCAGCGAGATACATTTACAAAACGCATGTAGGGAACTGGCGTACTATGTTTAACATTTTGCACTTAAAACAGCTAAGTTGTGTATATACAACATCACAACAGGTGTAAAGCTGGGAGTGTGATACGTACAGTAGTATATAATGTAGCGGTGCGATGTTTACGACAGTACAGGTACGGTACTGTATTCCGCACTTGTACATGCGTTCAAGAACAATTTACACGGCTGGCATGTGTTTATTTTACACAACAGCAGCTGTAAAACGACAATAAGCATCTTTCCTACATAACTATTATTTCTGGATATTACTATATTACTGTGATGGTCTTATTTCATAACCTGCTGACTCCAAAGGAGTAAAGCTGTATGGTACACTCACTAGCCTCTGTTGTGTTATTACAAATCCCTCTTCCTTTACAGAAGTAAACTTGTTACCTTTGCTAACTTTCCACCAATGAAACTGGGATGTACACATCACTCCTGCTGACTTGTCCCAAGTGGCGCTGCAGCGAACCAATCACATCCCTGCTTACAGAAGTAAACTTTAATGCACACATCAAGGGTTGCTCACTTTAGAGAAGTAAGCATTGATATACATCAAAGGATTGGTATTAATACTCCGTATCCCGCTTCCTTTACGGGAGTTAGACTGCTATGTACACGCCTCTTCCCTAATTACAGTACATAAGTAAAACTGTCTGTTGGAAACGGGGTAGCGTGGTGCGGAGCGGGAAGGCTAAACCAGGATCATTGTGTAAAGCATCCGCGCAGCACACACAGGCGACACACCAGGCATACTACAAAAAGGAGACCACACCAGTTTGAGTAAGAAAAATAACATTTGTATTATGCAACAGCATAGCAGGTGGTAACAACAGTAGTCAACACGGCGCCAACCGGCACCCGGTAGATATAAACAGTGGGGACTATTTACAGTGCAGCGCCAATCGGGCCGCTGCCAGAACCAACATCAGCACAGGAATAAATGAAAGTCCATAAGCAACAATATTAGGCGCACAATCCTCCTGAACATGAAGGCATAAACCTGGGGCATCTAAACAACGCTTTATGCATCACATCAGGCCCCCACTCAAGTTTAGCATCAGGCGTAACCTACGCCTAAAGTATCATTGGTGCATAACCATCAGCAATGTACACTATAGGAAAAAGCATTGGGCACATTAGCACAAATCATGTGAGCATTAGACATACAAATAAAGCACCATTGCGGTAGCCTGCAAGCATGAGCCTGAACTCCGTTGGCATGAAAGCATTAAACATGCACAATAGGCATAATCACATGCATTAGGCATCCTTGTGGGCATGAACATTAGGCGGAACGCCAACAGCATCGGGCATACACATGAAGCCTAGAATGAAAACATCCGGTCAGGCATATAAACACTCTATGCGCATGAAGGCATACATCAGCAGTGGGCATCATATTCCGTGTAGGAGCATTAGGCGTTATCATTAGGCATCACTCCCATTAGCATAAACCCAGGGGGCATCTCAATAGCACCTTATGCATAACCATACTACCAGGGGGGCATAAGCCACATTAGCCGCATGAGGTATGGCACATGAGGCCTTCCCATAACCTTAGCAGGGCGCCCCCTTAGAACACAATAGGCCTAAAATCAGCACTGCAAACTTGAGGGAAAAGCATTAGGTATCATCCTAGGTACAAATGCATCGTACAACCCTATTCTGCAATAAATCACTTGGGGCAATAGGCCTCGCCAGCATAAACCCCGGTCGCCCCAATCGGGGGACAACACTCTGAAACTGGGCCCAGGCCAACTGGCCTCTCTCAGGGGCTCAGAAGCCCTATGTCCCGCAAAGTCAGGGCAGCGAAAACAAAGGTGCGCAAAGCGCTAGGGCAGGAGGGTCTCTCACTCCTCTCTCTGTTCTCCTGGGTAATCCAATGCCCCCAAAAGAATACTGGCACCGGGGGCGGGCACCGGCAATGTGCCCCGACACACCCCCAACCACGGGATGACTGAGCCCCACTCACCACCGCGGGGCAGTTGAAATATAGCGCTTAGACAGCACAGCGCTGCAGGCGCCAGCTCCTCTTCCCCTGGCACCTTGAATATAGCGCTTAGACAGCACAGCGCTGCAGGCGTCCGCTCCTCTTCCCGGGCACCTGTGAATATAGCGCTTAGACAGCACAGCGCTGCAGGCGTCCGCTCCTCTTCCCCGTGCACCTTGAATATAGCGCTTAGACAGCACAGCACAGAGCTGCAGGCGCCAGCTCCTCTTCCCCTGGCACCTTGAATATAGCGCTTAGACAGCACAGCGCTGCAGGCGTCAGCTCCTCACTCCTGGCACTTTAGATGTAGCGCTTTGGAATCACAGCGCTGCAGGCATCAGCTCCTCACTCCTGGCACTTTAGATGTAGCGCTTGCGATGGGTTCGGTCCCACCAGCTTCAGGGACAGCAGATAGCGCACCTCTTCTGGTAATCACGCAAATAGTCCCACTAGGCGCTAGAGTGCAGGCAGAGCAGCACCGGCACTTCAACTCTAGAAATATAGCGCTCTCGCAGCGCAGCGCTGCAGGTGTCAGCTCCTTACCTCCTGGGCAGTAAGATATAGCGCTCACCAGGTGCTGGGCTTAGGAGAGCAGGCAGGCAATACTGGGCAAGATCAGCAGGCAGTGGGTACTCATCAGAACAGGACTGCAGCTCCTAGAAGCAGTCATCTCCCATAAAGTGGCACTCCTCCTGACACAGCAGTCTTCACTCCAGTAAAGGGCTCTCACTGGCCCTGTGGACAGCGGAGGGGGTGCAGATGGGCACAGGGGCCAGCACACAGGCCCAATGTGGCGGTACCTCCTGGCAGAGTGTCTCCTCTCATTCAAGTCCACGCTCAGTCTGAGCACATGGAGGCACAGAACCCCTCACCCCACCTACCAGAAAGGGCTGGAAGCTTCTGGAAGGTTCCCTGGGAAACCGGTCCCAACTGGTTTAGGGGGAGGTGTAGAGCACCCTGTCTGCCAGACTTCCCTCCAAAAGCTGGGGCTGGGTGACAGACAACTAGACCGGCAACCCACCTCAGGCAGGCGGCACAAGCAGACAGAAATGGCGTCCATTTTAAAAGTAACATTGCTTTACAACAGTACAAATAAATCTGCGCACGCCATTGTGCAGTAGGTATTATTTCACACATGGTAAAAAGGCTAGGGGGAAAAGCGAAAGATTTTAGGACAATAAGGGCCAAGCCCAACACAACCCCTCCAGCCAAAAGCCAGGGTAGACCGATCAATGCCTTGATGGGCTTCCTGCTTAGGGCGAGAGAACTTGGACGCGGGCCCACAACTGCAGGAACACCCGCAGGTTCTTCTCCACTCTGGAACCCGATGGTTCCCTCTCTCAACTCCTCCTGACCCAACTAGGCCACCCCACTGGTGCTCCCTAATTGGCTGCAGCCAGGACCGGGCCCTAGGCCATCCAGATGTCTCTGGCCCTGGCTGTCTCACAGAGTGGGGGGCAGTAGCCCCAGGCCCGTAGTACCCTTTGACCACTCTCCCTTTCCTCCGTGCAGTCCCAAACTGCCACTGGTCCTCCCACCTGGGGTCCGCACCCTCAGGCTGACCAGCAGTCAGGGGCGAGGCTCTCCTCCCCCTACCTCTCCTTCTGGGGTTCCGCACTCCCCTCCCATGCGGGGCACCCTCAGACCACCACTCTCTCACTCGTCCAGGGCCGTGGCCCTGCAACCGATCCCCCAACCCAGGGTCTAAACCCTTAGGTTGAACCAGTGCCAGAGGCGAGTCCTCCCTCCCTCTGCACCCCCTCCCAGAGTTCTGCACCCTCCCAACTGGAGTAGTACCCCTGGAAGACAACTCCGGGGGGACACTGCTTACAGACGTCCCTCCCGCCAGGTCAGGCAGTACCTGTCCCTGGCCTCCCAACCCAGGATCTAAGCCCTGTGGCTGAGCCGGTGCCAGAGGCGAGTCCTTCCTCCCTCTGCACCCCCTTCCAGAGTTCCGCACCCTCCCACCTGGAGAAGTACCCCTGGAAGTCAAACCGGTAGGGACCCTGATTACAGGTGTCCCTCCCTCCAGGTCAGGCAGTCCCTGAACCTGGCATCCCAGCCCAGGATCTAAACCCTGTGACTGAGCAGACCCCAGAACCCCTGGAGCTCTGATTACAGACGCCCCAGGTTCTCCCGACACTAGGGGATCCCCTTCAATGGATGGCCTCTCGGGACAGCCTAGACTCCCAACCTGGGGTTCCCTTATGGAACTCTCCAGGCCCTGAGACTGCGGTTGGGGCACCTCAGGACACCTCCCCGTCTCACTCCTTCCTGTAGATAGGACGTGAGGCCCTACAACCCTCTCACTACCCTGGGACCTAGCTGGGCTATTCTGCACCTCTCCCACCTCGCTGGGTTGGAAGATCCCTGAGCCACTCCCTTCTGGATCACTCCCCAGTGCCTCCTCAGACTCTCTGGAACTCACCCAAAGGTCTGCCTCCCGTGCAAGCTCCCTGGGGTCAGCGAACCCACACTGCAACAGGTGGTGGCGCAACCTTGGGAAACAATTCCTTAACATGTGTTCCTTGATAAGTACATGGAACAGCCCTTCCCAATCACTCACCGCGCTATCCACCACCCAATCCTCCAATGCAGTCCAACACACATCCGCATACTCCCCCAAGACTGATGGGACAGTTTCTTGCCTGCCCTTAAATTCCAACCTGCCCCCTCCTCCTGGGGATCAGGCACCATCTTCCGGGCTCTGGGAGTGGGACTTCCTGCACTGGCTTCACTCTCACTGCCACCACTGGATCCCACCCTCACTGGTGAATCCAGACCACAGACACCACTCTCAGGGGACAACCTACCCCCCTGAGCTAGTCTCTCCCTGGCGAAGGCCCTTTCAGCCTCAGCCATCTTTTCCTGTGCAAGGACCTTTTCGGTCTCCAACTTTTTTTCTTGCACCCTCAGCTGCGCTATCTCCTTTGCGTGCCCTAACCTGAGCCTCTCCAAAGCCAGCTGATGTTCCCTTTCTTCCCTCCTATCTACCCACTCTTCTGGGGACAGGGAAAGGGATGGGGCATTACCCCTGACACTGGACCCAGCACGGGACTCCCTATCTATGGGGTCCTCCCTACCTACTGGTGTCCCCGCCCTGTCATTTTGTACCTCCTGTTCGGGATCCTTAGGGCCACCCTCCTGGCATACAGCCAGGGCCCTCTCTTGCTCATAGTGCTCCCGGTCCCACTCATCCTCTTGCCATTGGATCAGGAATCCCTGAAGGACTGGCTTGGTGTCTGACCCACTTACTACTATGTCTCTCTCCTCACAGAACCCCCGCAACTCCAACACACTGTACTTAGACAGATTGTCCAAATCAAAGGCAGATTCCATTTTGGCAAGACACCACAACACAGTGCAAGACAAGGGACCTAGGGGCAAGATCTGCCTACAGGAGTGCACAATTCAAAAGGACACTTCCAGGGCGCAACACAATCAGGAAAAATAATCCCCAAAACCTGTGATTATTTTCAATGCTCAGTTTGCAGTGCAACCCGTTGTTGCTGTGGTACTGCGCAAACACAAGTCCTATCCCACCGCTGCCACCAATGTTGGAAACGGGGTAGCGTGGTGCGGAGCGGGAAGGCTAAACCAGGATCATTGTGTAAAGCATCCGCGCAGCACACACAGGCGACACACCAGGCACCCTACAAAAAGGAGACCACACCAGTTTGAGTAAGAAAAATAACATTTGTATTATGCAACAGCATAGCAGGTGGTAACAACAGTAGTCAACACGGCGCCAACCGGCACCCGGTAGATATAAACAGTGGGGACTATTTACAGTGCAGCGCCAATCGGGCCGCTGCCAGAACCAACATCAGCACAGGAATAAATGAAAGTCCATAAGCAACAATATTAGGCGCACAATCCTCCTTAACATGAAGGCATAAACCTGGGGCATCTAAACAACGCTTTATGCATCACATCAGGCCCCCACTCAAGTTTAGCATCAGGCGTAACCTACGCCTAAAGTATCATTGGTGCATAACCATCAGCAATGTACACCATAGAAAAAAGCATTGGGCACATTAGCACAAATCATGTGAGCATTAGACATACGAATAAAGCACCATTGCCGTAGCCTGCAAGCATGAGCCTGAACTCCGTTGGCATGAAAGCATTAAACATACACAATAGGCATAATCACATGCATTAGGCATCCTTGTGGGCATGAACATTAGGCGGAACGCCAACAGCATCGGGCATACACATGAAGCCTAGAATGAAAACATCCGGTCAGGCATATAAACACACTATGCGCATGAAGGCATACATCAGCAGTGGGCATCATCCTCCGTGTAGGAGCATTAGGCGTTATAATTAGGCATCACTCCCATTAGCATAAACCCAGGGGGCATCTCAATAGCACCTTATGCATAACCATACTACCAGGGGGCATAAGCCACATTAGCCGCATGAGGTATGGCACATGAGGCCTTCCCATAACCTTAGCAGGGCGCCCCCTTAGAACACAATAGGCCTAAAATCCAGCACTGCAAACTTGAGGGAAAAGCATTAGGTATCATCCTAGGTACAAATGCATCGTACAACCCTATTCTGCAATAAATCACTTGGGGCAATAGGCCTCCGCCAGCATAAACCCGGTCGCCCCAATCGGGGGACAACACTCTGAAACTGGGCCCAGGCCAGCTGGCCTCTCTCAGGGGCTCAGAAGCCCTATGTCCCGCAAAGTCAGGGCAGCGAAAACAAAGGTGCGCAAAGCGCTAGGGCAGGAGGGTCTCTCACTCCTCTCTCTGTTCTCCTGGGTAATCCAATGCCCCCAAATGAATACTGGCACCGGGGGCGGGCACCGGCAATGTGCCCCGACACACCCCCCAACCACGGGATGACTGAGCCCCACTCACCACCGCGGGGTAATTGAAATATAGCGCTTAGACAGCACAGCACTGCAGGCGCTAGCTCCTCTTCCCCTGGCACCTTGAATATAGCGCTTAGACAGCACAGCGCTGCAGGCGTCAGCTCCTCTTCCCCGTGCACCTTGAATATAGCGCTTAGACAGCACAGCACAGAGCTGCAGGCGCCAGCTCCTCTTCCCTGGCACATGAATATAGCGCTTAGACAGCACAGCGCTGCAGGCGTCAGCTCCTCACTCCTGGCACTTTAGATGTAGCGCTTTGGAATCACAGCACTGCAGGCATCAGCTCCTCACTCCTGGCACTTTAGATGTAGCGCTTGCGATGGGTTCGGTCCCACCAGCTTCAGGGACAGCAGATAGCGCACCTCTTCTGGTAATCACGCAAATAGTCCCACTAGGCGCTAGAGTGCAGGCAGAGCAGCACAGGCACTTCAACTCTAGAAATATAGCGCTCTCGCAGCGCTGCAGGTGTCAGCTCCTTACCTCCTGGGCAGTAAGATATAGCGCTCACCAGGTGCTGGGCTTAGGAGAGCAGGCAGGCAATACTGGGCAAGATCAGCAGGCAGTGGGTACTCATCAGAACAGGACAGCAGCTCCTAGAAGCAGTCATCTCCCATAAAGTGGCACTCCTCCTGACACAGCAGTCTTCACTCCAGTAAAGGGCTCTCACTGGCCCTGTGGACAGCGGAGGGGGTGCAGATGGGCACAGGGGCCAGCACACAGGCCCAATGTGGCGGTACCTCCTGGCAGAGTGTCCCCTCTCATTCAAGTCCACGCTCCAGTCTGAGCACATGGAGGCACAGCCCCCTCACCCCACCTACCAGAAAGGGCTGGAAGCTTCTGGAAGGTTCCCTGGGAAACCGGTCCCAACTAGTTTAGGGGAGGTGTAGAGCACCCTGTCTGCCAGACTTCCCTCCAAAAGCTGGGGCTGGGTGACAGACAACTAGACCGGCAACCCACCTCAGGCAGGCGGCACAAGCAGACAGAAATGGCGTCCATTTTAAAAGTAACATTTGCTTTACAACAGTACAAATAAATCTGCGCACGCCATTATGCAGTAGGTATTATTTCACACATGGTAAAAAGGCTAGGGGGGAAAAGCGAAAGATTTTAGGACAATAAGGGCCAAGTCCAACACTGTCGTTTTAGACAATGTATCCGTTCTTACTTTACATAAACAAAATAGAACGTGCACTCACAGCCCTGCTTACACTAGTAACCCTGAAATGCACACACCCCGATTATAAAAGTCAAACAGTAAGTGTGCATTATATACCTGCTTTGTAAATAGTAATGAGAGGGGAACCATCTGAATGCAGGTAGAAATATGACTAGCACACACCACCCTCTGCTTCCAGTACGCAAGAAAAACTGATAAGTACCCTTTATGTCACTGCATACTGTAGAAGTAGAGTGATACACAGTGTTTCCCTGCTCATTTTATACAAGTAAAACGGACATATATATATATATATATTATATTTATAAAGGTAAACGTTATTTACACACTTTACAATAAATGAACATCACATCCCTGCCGACCTCACACACGTAAAGGGTAAAACCCCAGCTTACTTTATAAAGTAAAGCTGTAGTGCGCGCTATCGGAGCCCTGCTTACTTTCTATAAATACAACTCCAGACTGAAATACATAATTTACCCAAGTAAAATGCAATATACGCATCCCCCTTCAAATGTGCAATGCACTCCTCGTGCCCTCTCTGAAAGTAAAACTGTAATGAATATTTCACATCCCTGATTACCCTCCACAAGTAAACCGCATTGACACACCCTGCCCCTGCTTACTCGGCAAATGTGAAACGGTAGCGTGCACCCCCAGCAAGCTTTCTTTCACAGACCGCTTCTGCCTGCAGTGAAAGAGTAAAGCTGTGCGCATCCTGCTCTGCTTCCTGTATGGGAATAACCCTGTAATGCACACGCCTCATCCTTGCTTCCTCCGTGGAAGTAAACCCATCTGCCCTGCCTCCCTTACACATCCTTGTCAGAGGCTCCTAAGATCCTTTGTACGACTCAAGAGATGCGCTTTAGTAAACAGAGCAGCTGCAAAGCCACACGTCTACCTTTAAAGAGCTTTGTGCACAAGCGAAATGGAATGCAAAACTGCTGTCTAGACATAACAAGTGAAGCGCTGGACAGCAGAGACGTCGGCAGCGGGGGCGAGCGAGCGCAGCAGCCTGGGCTTTTGAAAGCTGACCAGACGCTCGTGCGTCATGGCCTTTTCCCCGCACGGCCAGCATGTGTTTCCAGTTATCGCGCCCGCGTCTGGGCACGATAATTGGAAACAGATGTCTGCCGCGAGCGTAACTCGCAGGGAAAGGCCAAGACGCACGAGCGTCTGGTCAGCTTTCAAAAGCCCTAACTTAAAGTCTCGCAGAGCAGTGCTTGCGCGCTACTCGAGGCTCGACCTAAAAAGGTACACAGGTGCAAATTAATTAATTGATTTGGTCTTGAATTCTCTTGCTAGTGCATGCCTTAGTCAGGAAGAGGATTTTTGCTGTTGTGCTTCCTTATTTATCTTTTAATAGAGTAGTAGAACTGAAAGGGACCACTGAGCACATCTAGTCCGTTAATTTCTCCACTGGATCCAACACTTAGTCACTCTTGACTCCAGTTACACCCTAGCCAAACTGATGGAGCTCATTCCACCTGCTATACTCACACCACGAAAATGTTTCCCAAGTTTTACCTAGTGATATTTGGGGTAAACCACTGGGTCCATGGGTCCAGTTCATCCACGTAGTAATTTCCCAATTTCGGCACAAACTCTTGTTTGCTCCCGCAGCTGGACTATCGCCAATATCAGAACAAGGCCCAAAGAGTTACTGTACATTGTGAAATATAGTTTCTTTCCTAGCCACACCCACATATTATACATATTCAGCAATTCCGCACATAACATTACATTGCCCCACATTCTGATCAGGGTCGTCTGCCGTGAGACTTTGTCATCTCCATCAAACACAAACAAGCTGCTTCCGGGCGAATCCACACCAGTTTTTGTTGCTCTACACCAACGGTGGGGTGGTCACAAACGAATGCAAAGGTAAAAAGGAGGGAGTTGGCCTAACGGCTAGGGCGTCCGACCTCGAACCTGGGGAACTGGGTTCGAGTCTCGGCAATGACGCTGAACATCCTGTGATTCTGGGCAAATCACTTAATCTCCCCGTGCCTAACAAAATGAATGCGTGTCCTGATGTAACGTAACTGGTGCTATGTAAAGCGCTCTGATACCCGATTCGGGTCAAGTTCGCGCTATATAAAACTCTGCAAAAAAAAAAAGGTGCAAACTAGATCATGTAATAATGCTTAAATTTGCAATTTGTATCTTAAAATATAGGTTGTTTTTTTAGGTTTGGTGTTTGCATGTTTTCATTTTATGCCAGCCACTTGGATGAAAACATTGTGAGGAATATTGTGAATTTTGAGCTGCATTGGGAGTGATCATTTATTATACGTCATTAGTCATTAATAGTTAATGAGTGCACATTCAAAATAACTTACCAAACAAAATCAAAATACATGCTAATTATATAAGCACATGTATTTTGTTGCTCTTTTATATACCATGTCAGATGCATTCATGTGGTAGCACAAGGTGTTAAAAGATGACTTACTTGGAAACTGGATCGTTCTGTTTGCAGGTGCAGAAGTGGATGGAGAGGGGAATAGTGTGATCTATATTGATATGGTAGTTGGGAGAATATACCCATATATACCAAATGGTGTTTCAGTCAGACTCCATGATCCCACTCCTTACATTTAATTTCTTTCACTATATCATGATTATTCCTATAAATAACATGAACTGTATTTTTAGTTTATTTCAAATACATTTTTATTTGCATTTTAGAGAAGAACATTATGCATTCATTAGTTTTACATTTGGCAAGTGCCACATAGTGATATAGAAGAAGCCATCCTGCACACTGTGTCCCGCATCTTAACTCAAGCTTTGTAAATTCAACCCATCTTGTTGGATAAGCTCTAGGATATCACGCAGTACAGAAAATTACATGGCTAGCTAAAGACGACTGCAATTACGCACTTTTCTGGCGCAAGTATCTTACGGCTATGGCTATCTTGTGGGATCTTCCAAATCGCCAATGTGTCGGGCTGCGCACTAACTCATCAGAGCTCATGCTTGTGAAGCGGTGCCTCAACACTATATATGTGCCGCCAATATGCTATAAGCAGTGTACTAACAAGGAAAGTGAAAGTCCAGTGGAGAGAAAAAAGAGGTGAAGAGGGGGCGATAGAAGAAGGGGTAGGGTGTGGCGGGGGCGACAAAGGCACTATGACAGTATGCCTGGAGTAGCTCGCTTCGCAGGGGGTGCAGTGGCAGCGCAACTATTTGCTGTCGCTTTCGTCGTGGGGGACGGTGTTGAGGACCACAACAGCTGGCGGGCGTCAAGTATCACCAGGCCTGAGTCGTGTGGGGTGGGTGGGGCGCAGCGCGGAGTGGTCCACCAGGAGGATTCCAATAGCTATTTGGATCTGCGGTGTGCACCACATCATCGAAGAGGCGTAAAGCCCGCAGTTTTGGTGGCTGCTGTCTAGCGTTCTCTAGACGTCCCAGATGTTCCACCAGTGGCTTCCAAAGTGTCGTAAACTGGGTGTCTCGGTATTGTAGGCGCGCCGTGATCAGTTCCATCACCACTGTTTGCCATAGGCGGGTGAACCACACATTCACTGAGGGCGATTCCGTCTTTTTCCAATATAGGGCAATGGTCCGCTTAGCAGTTCCCAGCATGTGAAGACTGAGGTGCCAATCGCGGCGGGTCATAGCCTGTAGGTTCACCGGCCTGAGGCCCAGTACAATCGTGAGTGGGTTTTCAGGTAGCGGGTAGCCTAGTACTCGTTTAATGTGGCTAAGGACTTCTTTCCAGTAGATGGTCAAGAGGGGGCACGACCACCATATGTGTATAAAATCTCCCCGTGCCCTATTGCATCGCCAACAGATCGGTGAAGAGTTGGGGAACATTTTGTGTAACCTGTGGGGTGTATAGTACCATTGGGTCATTATCTTGTATGCAGATTCCTGCTGGGGATGCTATGAAAAGTCTTCGGGATGTCGCGCCATAGACGTGTCCACTGAGAGGGTGCAATGTCGGCCCCGGGAAGAGACTGCCACTGTTGTTGGTACAGGTGTGTGGTAGGGTGTGGTGAATGTTGGAGGACTTGGTATATGCGAGATATCAATCCCTTAGAGTTGTCAAATGTGCGAGCCAGCTGTTCGAACGGTGTGTAAGGCCGTGTAGCCGCCTGTGTTAGAGAGGACGCCTGTATCCAGTGCCGGAGTTGTATATATTGGAATCTCTCCTTCTCCGAGAGTTGATATTCCTGTTTGCATTGGGCAAAAGTTCTGACATCACTCCTAGAAATAGATCTCGCACCGTTTTGCAGCCCTTGTCTGTCCATTCTGCAAAAGAGGGCGGGTGAAGAGCAGGGGAAATTGCGGGTTGCGAGCTATTGGGGTGTGTGGAGACGGAAAAGATGTGAGGCCCTTGCGGACGGCCAGCCTGTCCCATATCTCAAGTACGGTCTTAGTAGGGGTTGCCATATATGCACTTCGGGAGCGTGCTTCGCGAGGGAGCCATGCATGGTCCCAGAGAGGGCGACAGGTAACCGCCCTGTCCATATGGAACCACACCTTCTCGCTCTCCCAAGCTGTCCACTCCGGTATAAAACGGAGATGGGATGCCCAATAGTATTCTAATAGGTTAGGGCATGCGAGCCCACCCTTATCTCGAGGAAGCATTAAGATTTTACTGGAGAATCGCGGCCTCTTCCCTCCCCATATGAATGCGACTAGCTCACGCTGTAGGCTCTGGATTTGGTGTTCCGGAATAGGCGTTGGTAGGGTCTGGAATAGATAAAGTATCTTTGGGAGGATGGACATTTTAACTGTGTTTAAGCGCCCCAGCCAGGAGAGCGGTAGAGATCTCCATGCTCGTAGGTCGGTTACTACTGCATTTTTACATTCTTGCCAATTAGCTTGGGACCAGTTGGCCAGGTCCGGAGTCAAATTAAGTCCTAGGTATCTAATAGAGTTCGTAGCCCATTGGTAGGGGGCAAGGGTTTGCAGGGTCGCAATGTCCTCCGTCGGAATTGTGAGGTTAAGAGCCCATGATTTCGTATGGTTAATTTTAAGCCCTGAGATTTGCTCATATGACTGCAGCAGAGCGTGTACTGCTGGCAGAGAGCCAGTCGGATTCGACAAGGTGAGGAGGAGATCGTCCGCAAAGAGTGCAATCTTGTGGTCTATGCCCCCAAGGGCGATACCATGTATATCAGGCGAGCGGCGAATCAGAATGGCGAGCGGTTCAACCACGAGAGCGAATAATAAGGGGACAAGGGACATCCCTGTCTGGTGCCCCTGAGGATAGAGATAGGGTGTGTGAGTTGGCCATTGACTCTTACCCTGGCGAGCGGTGCAAGGTAGGGGGCCATTATGCGCGCTATCATCTGCGGACCGAAGTCCTATCTTCCTGCAGAACGGCCCGGAGGAACACCCAATCTACTCGATCGAATGCCTTTTCGGCGTCAAGCGAGAGTAGGCACGAAGGTATCTTCCAGTGATGCGCCTTCCCCACCAGGTGCGCAATTCGACGCACATTATCCGCCCCTTGGCGCTGATGTATAAAACCCACCTGGTCTGGTTCGATTAGGCCTGGGAGGTGTGTGCTGAGGCGCTTAGCCAGTATTTTTGTGTAGAGTTTAAGGTCTATGTTTAAGAGGGCTATGGGGCGAAAGGATGAGCAGAGTGTGTGGTCCTTCCCAGGCTTTGGGATTAAAGCTATTTCCGCCATAGCCATATCTGTGGAAGGCCCAGTCTTATCCGTAAAAGAATTGAAAAGGCGTAACATGTATGTTTGGAGTTGCGGTAAGAAGATACGATAAAATGAGACGGGGAGCCCGTCCGGGCCCGGTGTTTTGCCAAGTGGAAGTTCCTTAAGGGCATTGGTTAGTTCCTCTAGTGTAATTGGTTCTTCCAAGAGTTGGGAATGAAATGGGCTAAGGGGTTCCCAGTCGCAGGCGTCTAGTGTAGCCGATATTTGAGCTGGATTGGGCGTGGCTTTCGCGTAAAGAGATGTATAGTAGTTTTGGAATGCTTGTAGCTTGGCAGATTCAGTGGTGGCCCAGGTCCCGTCTCCCAATTTTAGTTTAGAAATGTGAGCTTTAGCTGCCCGTGTTCTCAGGCGTCGTGCCAAGATGGTGCCCACTTTGTCTCCTCCATCGTAATAGCGCTGTCGCAATGCAAGGAGAGCGTGTTCCGCCTTGTTGGTTCTATGGGCCTGGAGTTGACCCCTGAGTATAGCTAAGCGCCGCTTGTGAATCGCTAATGGGCGTTCTTGGTCTATTTTCTCGAGTGTTTTGATTTCGCGTGTGAGTTTATCCTCGTACAGGCGGGCCTCTCTGGCCCTGGCAATAGCGATAGATGTGAGGGTGCCGCGTATCGTAGCCTTAAAGGCATCCCATAGAACAGGGAGGGCCGTCTCCGGGAGGTCGTTGGTCGCGAAATAGGAGAGGATGGCAGCCTGTAGTTCCGCCGTGTCTACTGGGTCTCTAAGGATGTGAGGAGGAAAACGCCACCTAGTAGGTCGTCTAGGATGAGAGAAGCGTTCATGGAGAAGTAGCTCCACATGTGCGTGGTCAGAGATTGAGATATCTGACATGGTGGTTGAGAGAATGTCCTTAACTAGAGAATGTGAGACGAAGAGGTAGTCGATTCGTGAGTAAGAGCGGTGTGCATGAGAATAATAGGAGTAGTCTCGGGTCTCAGGGGAGTGATACCGCCATACGTCTACCAAACCCGAGGCAGTGATACAGCTCTTTGTCGCCGCCGACATTGCCCCCATCCCATGAAATGTGCCCCCGCTGCGATCAATGTCTGCATCCCACACTAAGTTAAAGTCCCCTCCCAGGATAAGATCTGAGTGTACCGGTACTATGTGTTCCCTCAGAAGTTTACGCAAGAAAGAGTCCTGTCCCTGGTTGGGCGCATATGTGTTGCAGAGGGTGAGAGTACGATGTCCCATCCCGACCACCACCTTAAGGAGTCTGCCCTCCGTGTCTCGGACCACTTTGGTGTCTCCCTGCTGGATGCCTGCTCTGCAGAGGATGGCTACCCCCGCTGTCCTAGTACGCGCTGAGCTCCAAAATTGTAGGGGAAGCGTGGATGTGTCATACGTGTAGTGTCAGCCCTAAGGAGGTGCGTCTCCTGGAGAAAAACGATGTCTGGGTTTTGTAGTAACAGATACCGCCATATCTGACGCCTCTTATTGGGGGAGTTAAGTCCCTTCACGTTAAGGGTTACGAGCTTCAAACAGGGCACCGAGGTCATGATCGTCTAGTATCTAGTGTGCGCTTGATCCCAGGTAGGTGTCTCTGGGTTTTGTACAGGGCCAAGAGGCAGGGATCGAGTGAGGAGGCTCGAAGCTTCAACAGATTGATATTCAGTGCAGGGTGGAAAGGAAAAAGAAGTAAGGCTTCCAGTGCAAGTCCCCCAATTATCCAAGTGGTCCCCCGCCGGGAGAATGAACAAGAAATAGGGAGAAGAAAAAGGAACAAAGATAAACAAGACAACCCGGACGGGTTGATGGCCAACATGGCCAACAGGACCTATTCCAGTCTAGGGAGGAGCCAGGCACAGTGGCACAGGCTGTCCCGGAGATGTCACTCTCCCAGAAATAGGCGTGAGGGTTGGTCATCGTGTTACGCTTCCAGTCTTTAGTGCTGAAATGTGCTCCGGGACCGCCGTCCTGGCGTAAGATAATCCTTGCGTCTCTCGGGTGGTGCAGTAGAGTGTGGGACGCGAAGCCGGTGGCTCCCCCAGAGATGAGAGGCGCACTGTGAGTTGAGTCCCATCTGCAGTTTACAGTTATTTGGTGACGGGTGTTTGCGAGCCTGAGGGTGACTGACCCCCTTCCAAGGATCGTATATGCTGGATTATGTCTTGCTTTTCTTTGGATGAATTGCTTCGCTCTCGGGAGGATGGCTGTCCGGCATGACGGACCGTAGCCCACTGCGGCTTCAGTGGGATTCGAGCTCTCGGTGGCATGCGTGATGTACTTGTCGGGGGGTGTCAGGGATCTGTAGTAGTTGGGCCGCTTCTCTGTATGACCTCAGTACTCGGCGTTTGGACTCCCATTGAAAGATGAGAGCAAAGGGGTGTCCCCATTGGTAGCGGATGTTGAGCTCTCTGAGTTTGTCCGTAATGGGACGGAAGTCTCTGCGGCGCCGAAGGGTCGTGGGGGCCAGATCTTGAAACAACTGGATAGGTGTGCCCTTGTACAGAATCTCCGGCTTGTCCCGAGCTGCCTTGAGGATAGCCTCCTTCTCAACGAAGAAATGGACCCGCGTCAGGATGTCAGGCACGAGGCCCGGCCTCCCTGGCGGACCAGCTACTCGGTGTGCGCGGTCCAGAGCGGGCGGCGAGGTGTCATCGTCTCCTCTAATGTCGTATAGTAGATCGGCCACAAAAGTCATTATGTCTGTACCTTCTGCCCCAAGCGGTATCCCCCGTAGGCGTATGTTGTTTCGGCGCCCCGATTTTCCAGATCCTCCTGCTTGATCTGTAGCTCGATGTGTTGCTCCTCCAGGGTGGCTAGCCGCTGCCATAGGTGCTCCTGGTCCTCTGTACGGGTGTCCAGGGTCTTTTCAAGATCGTCCACTCGCCCACCTAGCTCTCCTACATCTTTCCGGAGGTCTTTAACACAAGCTTGTACCTCGGAGCGCAGGGACCCTATTTCCGCCTTAAGTTCCTGCATAAAACTGGTCATAAAGGATTGTGTGACCGGCTCTGATGAACATCCGGCCACAAGCGTCGCGTCCGGGCGCTGCTACTGCCCCCGGCTTGTTCCACATGGTCAGGACTGTAGTATCCTTTGGTGTTGCTGAGGACTCCTTCCCGGGTTTTGAGCGGGTCATGTTCATGGAGTAGGAGGAGTGGCCTAGTCCCCGCGTGGTCGTGTTCACCGCTTCAAGTCCCTGGGGGTGGCGATCAGGGGAGACCAGGCCCAGCGACACGGTGGCACAGCTGTATGTCGTGCTAGCCCAGGGCCCCTCGACCAAGCGTGGATTGTAAAGGTGCGGAGGGACCAGGTGATCTCACCTGTAGTGGCCCCCCACCGTGTATATCAAGCTCTGGGTGCCCAGGAGATCGACGGGCGAGGAGTCAGCCACTCGAGGTGGATTGCGGCGTGGTGGCCGCTTCTAGTGATGATAGGAGGATCAATCGGGTCCGCGGTGACCGCTGGCGATGCTAAACCTTGGAGGATTGGGCTCTGTTCCACCCTAATGGGCAAGCAGACGGTGGTGCCCTCCGTCTCGCCGACAGAGATCCAGGTTCCTTAAGCTGGCCGCCGGCCCGTCGTACCCTCCCCCATCTCGGATTTTTGTGGCCCGTCGTTCACCGGCTCTCCACAGACGGGGAGGCCAGCGCACAGGTAGAGGATGGTACACCAAGGGCTGTACCGCAGTGTGACGGGGCCAGTGCCAACGGGGAGGTCTCGCTCAGCCAGACAGGGCGCCGCCGCTGGGGTAGGTCCTGGGCCCAGGAACCCGACCACGGGAATGCGGTCCCAAGCCGCCCAGACCATCAACTCAGTCCCCCCAGCGGCCGCTCTAACCCCCCACGCTCCCGTACTTGGTCAGACGCTGTAGACCCGGGCTCCTCCGCCGGCAGCTGGTTGCCCCTAGGCAGCAAGTTGGCTGGATCACCCCTGGCCGCCGAGGCCCGGCGGGTCAGTGCACCGGTCAGTAGCTCCGGGCGTCTCCGGGTCTCCCTCACACTCCGGTAGCAGTGGGGAGCGCGGGGTCAGACCTCGCTCGCCCCGAGCGCCTCCAGCGCATTCGCTCAGGGTCCGGGCTGTTAAGATGGCGGCCGTCTCTTACGGCTCCTTGAAATCGGGGATCTAGGCCCGGGCGGCGAGGCGTCTGCAGCGTCGAGTCCCCTCTGGACTCCGCACTCTCTTCTCTGAGGCCGTGGGGCTTCTCCGGTGCTCCTGGGCACTTCCAGGGGTGCTGGTTGTTGACACCCGGGATTGATGCAGCTAAAATGGCGGGCGGGTCACCGGGTCCCAGACCTCCCCCAGTCCGAGTCTCCTCTGCTGATTGCCGCCAGCTGGGCTCGAGCCCCAAAGGCACTCGAGTCGCTCCGCTAGCGTGTACTTCCACCCCTGTTTCTTTTCGGGCCGTAGGAATGCATATATTCGCTGTGGTTGGCTATGGCGGCCCGGAGCTCAAATGGCGCACGTCTTACTCCATTTGCAGCGAGACCACGCCCCTCCAAGTATTTTTAGTTTAGTCATGTATATCAAAGTAAGTTAGTGGTGTATAAATACATGTGTTCTTCTTTATTTGATCCATTTTGTGGAATGTTCTCATCAATATTTGCCATGGAGTTCATGAGTGCATGGAACCCAGTCGCCTTAGAAGACTGTGTTTAAGACCTCGTTTGGGCAATGTGACTGAATAACATCTATATGTGACCATTTCTAGAGGGCTATTGTCACCTTCGCTTAGAATTTCGAGAGGGCTCTAGGCCCAGGAATCCCCTGCACAAGTGCTTCCACTGTCAAGAGTCAGTCGGAGCTCATTGCTATCACAACTATCATTTTATGCGGTCAGGAGACCGACACGGTCCTGCAGTCAAAGGCATTTCAGCAGTTCCATGCCGTCCTCTGGCTTTGGTGGACCCTTCTAAGCAAACCTATTTAAAGGTATTGTCCTCAGATTCTTAAGTGCAAGTCACTGGAGTTCAGATATAGGCCATGATAGTCTCATTCAAAACATGCAGCACACCTTCCTCTGTGGGAAGGTGAAACTGGTGGACAAGAGTGCTCATAGGTGCCATTCAAACAAAGCTGTGGTGGTGAGGACCCTTAACTGAGGGGAACAAAATACCTACACCTGATATAGCTGCCTACGGACTTCTGGATGTGATAGTAAGGCAAAACATTTTCCTGCGAACTACCATCCATCTACCGAAAGCACATAATGCAAAGATGGACGGGAGGCACAGCTGATATGTGGTGGACATAGATACTGCCAGTGAATATCCCAGTATTGCACCAAGAATGGTTTGAGACTTTCTGGGTCAGAAATACTTCAGGCTTGAAGGGCGAAAAAATTAGAAGGAACCCCATGCTGTTAAAGACTAAGGGCCATATGTATGTACTCATTTCCCCATAGAGTAAAACCCTTTGATACAACTGGCCCTAAGTCTGGAAGTGTCCTCAGAGTCGAGGGCGGGGTCTGCCACTAGCCTCTAATCTTGCACTTTCATTTAGTGCCCCTTAGTCCAGGTGATGCAGAAGAAACTGCGAAGGATCAGCCAAGAGAAGCACGCCCACATTGGGAAGAGTTCAGAATTCAAGAAGAAGGACCAGAGCATGAAACCTCGGACAGAATTCTCTTATATGGTAGAGGGGTCAAATTCTAAATAATAATTGTGAAAAAAAGAGTATGTGCAATGGGTAGAATTCAGAGAATCCTCTATTGGTAGAAATGAGTTTGGTGAAAAGCCATAGATTAATATAGCCAGCAGGAGTTTAAATAGGTTGGGCAATAGACCTATTAATTGGAATTGGTGGACTTTTTTACCACATTCTGTGAGTTTATGATTAATTTTTTCAACTTTTTTTTAATTCTGTCTGTGAGTTTCAATTGGAAACATCACACGAATCATACATTCTGACTTGTATACTGTGTAATGCTGGACACATTTGTCCTTCCTGTCAGAGTGTATGCGAAGGCCAATCTTCTTATCTAGTTTAAAAAAAAAATGTTTTATTGTTGTAAATGGATAAACACTATAATTCGAAACTGAATAGCATTACTTCAGTAGGTGGTGAACAATGTGTCATGTATGACAAAGAAGTATTGGTATATCATTGTCGAGCACCCATATACCATTTTCTTTTATAGTTAGACAACTAATGTTTCCTCTAGATAATCCACCCTAACCCCCGCCCAGGCCTCCCCTGCACTCCCTCCCATCTCGCCGACTTTCTGTCCTATATCGTACCTTGCCCACCCAGGTAACGGTATCCAACATGAAATTTCGACCAAATAAGTGAATCTGCTTTATCCACCTAGAAACCAATATCTCCCGTTATGTGGTTATCCGGTTTTCTGATTCCATTCATAGTTCAAAAAATGATTTCAGTTATTGCATATCTACATCAGGTGTGGCTCCAGGCAGTATGGTATTGTCTTTGGTAGTCCCTTTAAATTCCTCCATAAGCATGTGCCATTCCTGTGCGATAAAATACTTCCTCAACCGAGCTCACTCCTCCCTATGAAGCAGGGTGCTTTCAGAGAGAACCCAGGAGAGCAAGACACGACCCAGGAAGTGATAATTGGGGAAGCAGAACTCTTCCAGTGGAGTCGAATATTGCGTTTTGCTAAAAGCAGGACCAGATCTAGGAATTTAGCGGGTCTTTCAAGTTTGGGGCGAGCGAATAAACTGAGCACCACCGCCTTGGGGGAATTAGTCAGCGTTCGTCCCGTGCTAATCGCCAGTATGTTGAGTAGGAATGAGGGGACAGGCAGGCCTAGAGCACATGAAGGAGGTCCGCATTTAGAAGTGAGCAGCAGGGGCAGGTAACCGCGGCTCCTGGAAATATTTTATTAATCTGAGCTGATGTGAGATAGGTCTGATTCATAGTACACTGTATATATTTAAAGCGAGTTCCAGGAGGTACTTTGTGAGGATACTCTAATACCTTAGCCAAGTCGGGGTAATGGAGTGGCTTAGCTGCCTCCCACACGGCCTTCAGAGAAGTCCTGGTCCATCCTCCTCCTGCTGTGGGGAAGCCCTATAGAACCGTGTAGAGTGTCTGGTATACTGCGTGCGAGGGTGGTGCCAAATAATGAGTGCGGTGGAGGATGTTGAGAGATTACCTAATGTGTTCATAGGTAAGGAATTGGCATGGGGAAGGTTGTAATTTGTCATTAGTGTTTGAAAGTCTTGCAGGTTACTCATTTACTTATTTGTGGATTGTTATATAGTACGTACTTTACCCAGTGGTGTCAGAGCGCTTTACAATAGAGCGAATTGAATTACATAAGGAACATAAGTGACATGATAGTAAGTAACATTACTAATATGTACAACAGTAACTTGTGGTGAGAGTTACAGATTGATAGGTTACAAATTCACTCAAGGTTGTATATTAAGAAAAGGTGGAGCGATTAGGGTTACACAAATATATAATACATATTTACAAAATTGAGAAAGAGGTTCATAGTAGCTCTTGTGAGTATCATCAACAAACAGGGACAGGACCTGGGATGACGGGGCGTGTGCCTGGTGGGGAGCTTGGTGAGGAGAGTTATTGATCAAAGTGTCTTTGGAAGAGAAGAGTTTTAAGATCTGTTTTGAAAATTCGGAAAGAGGCGGTGGTGCGAAGGTTTGGAGATAGCCAGTTCCAAATTCTAGTCGCATTACCTGAGAAGGATTGCGCCATAAGTCTTTCCCTTTTGAAAGTTGAAGGTTCAAGCAGTAGATTTTCAGCATTGCGTTAAGGTCTGGAGCTGCCTGATATTTTTAGTTTCTTGGCCAGGTAGCAAGGGGTGAAAGTGTGTATGTATGGCTTTATGGGTGATGCAAGCAGTCTTACATATTGACCTACCTTCAGTGGGAAGCCAGCGAAAAGAAATCAATATGGGTGTAATATGGTCGTTTCTTTTGGCCCCACAGGCGAAACGCGCCGCTGGATGGAGGATGGATTTTAGAGGAGTTAGGTGGGTTTTGGGGAGGCCTGCTAGGAGAGAACTACAGTTGTCCAGTAAGGAGAGTACCAAAGATTGAACCACATTTAACAGTTTGCTCTTGGGAAATAGATAAACAACTGTGAGTTGTCCCGCAAACGTCCATAATTGTAGCTGTCCAGGTCGAAGATGTCCCATGTTAGTGCGGAGGCCCAGCAGGGGAATAGCAGGGGCCTGTCTTTTCTAATTAAATAGCTCAAGCTCTCTTCTCTTTTCTTAGCCTCTCAGCTATTAGCTTACCTCTTGTATCTCGTTAACGAAAGTTCAGACAGCATCAAATCCTTCACAGTGTCACAGACAGGCTGTGACCCATATCTAAAGTGTGTTTTCAAATTGAAGGTATAAATTGTCCGTTTTAAATGTCAGTTACATTTTTGAAGTTTAGGAAACTTCTTACTAAACAGTGTTCATGTATGGTGGTGGCATCGGTCAAATTAAGCTTGTCATTCATAAAAGAGCTGTATAGTCTTCAAAAATTACCATTGTATTATATTCATGTTTTTCTGCTTGAAACACCGACTGGAACACTCCACCGTCTAATTCCCGTTTAGCTGAAAGTGGACTCTGATCTAATAAAATTGCTGAAAACATGGCCTTAAATCGTATACACTAAAGCACCAAAATCTAGTTGAAGCCTGCCCTCTCCAATCTCATCTTTTCGTTCCTGTAACACAGCTTTTGGATCATTTATTGTTTTTTTTTTTTAATTAACTTTATTTATTCATTTTGAATAAAACTCAATATAGGTGTGCACTCTAAGGTTTGCATACACTACAGGCAGATAGTCATATACAATAAGTACATTCACGACCTTGGACCGTTCAGAGCCATCTCAGGTGAGTCCCTCCCGCTCTTACAGACCATCTAATCCTCATCCCCGTCAAGACTCGTACAAGCACTCCCCTCAGGTGTAATTCGTGGGTGGATCATTTATTGTTAGATCTCCTTTTATGAAATGAACGTGGAGCAATAGGATCCACTCTCATATCCGAGGGAAGTGTAAAATCCCCTGTAATATGGAAAATTGTGCCTAGTTAGAAACCTTTAGAGGTATATTTACCACAGCTAACTATAAGTTTGTTGTAAAGCTACCCACCAAAATAATATATCCTCCATCAGTTTTTTATACAGTATTCTGATCACCCTTTTCATTGAAGTAAAATAAGAGCAGTCCGCCTATTTTTAAATTTTGTTGCGCGTGCTCCCTTTGGTAGTTTTCTTGGAAGAATGGCGTAGTAAAGAAGCAGAAAAAGTCTGCCACTGTTCTAACCCCACCAGGTCCAGATGTTTCAGTGCTGGAGGTCTTCGAGAGAAGAAAAAAGCATTGTAACATAAGTGTCATGGTCCATTGTGAAACACTGTGGAGGATAACACTGGCAGACTGTTTGTCCCTGATTTCATCCTAGCAAGGTTGACAAGTGGTTGAGCGACTGTGCCTAGCACTGACTCACACTATGTATCCGCCTGTCCAAGACATTAAAATTGCTCCCCTGGAGGTAGGGTGAGCAGGGGAGACATTTATTTTGGCTTTGATATTGTGATTTTCCTCAAATCCGTAGTGGGTTTATCAGAAAGGTAGGTCATAACTATATTTTCTCCCTTTTGTACACAAATTTGCAGTTCAGCATTGCAATACTGGACCCCATCCCTATAACCCTGATGACTTTGTCAGTTCATCTTTGGGCAGAGAAAAGAGACAATGGTACACGTTTTGACTGCCTGTAAATTCAATCTGTTCGGTCAACGAGGTCTTCCAGTTACTCCAAAAGTCCCATACTGTTTAGAGGTGCAGGGTTTGAAACCTGAGACTCCGGATAAATCCCACAGAACAGTCCCAGATGGAGGCACAGAATTGCCAGCGATCCCCTTTATTATTTCTTGCAAGTTATTAGCTTATTAAACTGAAGAATGGAAGAAAAACAATCTGTGAATCTTACTGTCCGAAACTCCCAGAAATGTTTTGTTTAATCATCAACCACATGCCCTGGAATTTACCACAAAAAATGTAGCATAAGGAGATTTTCTTTTCTATGATGGCTTTTTAGGTGGCATTTATTTCTTCTTAGAAACTCCTGGCTATCATCCTACTGGGCCATAGTAAAGGCACTCTGTAAACGCCCTTAAGCTGGATAAACACTTTCATCTGCAGCTAAAGTCATCTTTCCAATGTTAAATCCTAAACAGACGCATCTTCCAAGAAATGGTCGTTTTTCATACTACAGTGTAACTGAGCACCAGATTACATAGACAATTGAGTGAAGAGACCCAGAGCTGGGAGGGTCGTACTGATAGCGACATGGTAATGGCTGTCACTTCCTGGCTTCAGGTGGGCAGGTAGTGATGACATGTTTATGGCAGAGCCTGAAAGTGGATGGGAGCGAGGCCATATATGGAAAAGGCAGCTTTGAGGGGCTAGGGACTTATAAGCCTAGTGGTGATGTTGCTTGATCTCTTCGTTCCTGAGTGCCCCTTGCAGCAGCCCCCACCTCCTATCTTTTCGCCTGCTCAATGAAGACCCCCTCTCCCATTCTCCAATACCTATTCCCTAAGATATTCTTTCCAGGTTTGGGTGGCTCAATCATATTTGTGTCCTTTTTGTGTTACTGTTTGTAAATGATCCTACAGAAGGTACGCCAAGGGTGGCTGACAGTGTGTTGTAATATAAAACACGCAAAAGGTGATGGGAGGAATGCTTGCAATTTGCCCAATATCTAATACTCACTTGTTGGGCCTAGACTATACAGGAGGATGACATGACAGAGACTCTATTTTGCGTCTAATTACTCAGAAACCTGGAGGCCCTAGCTACAAACCACCCACTAGACTTCTTACCCCTAAATGTAGATCTTTGGTGCAGTTTCGAATTGGGCATGGTGTGGGGCAGTAGAGGTTTCAACAACATTTGAGGCCAGAACAGCAGCAATGCTCATCATCCTATCACAAGAACATGCAGTTAGCAATTTCTGAAGAAGGTGCCCAACGTTTCTTTCTGCCCGTCTTTTTAAACATACTGATATAAATATATTAAATTCTAAATCTGAATACGTCATTAAGTGTATACTTGTAACTTAATCTGGAGTATACAGTTTATGTTCAAAATATCACTAGAAAAGTGACCTCTCTTCTCCCTTGCAATTTAATGCTTCACATAATTTCTTGTGGAATAACATGTACACATTATTGGGTTTTCTAATAAACTGTGGCCAAGAATGACATTGATGAGATATGCAGAAAGGTTGAACATGACCATGACACCTCCAGGTTCATTGCAAATGTAGTCACGGTTGCCTCCACTGCAGGGTGTGGTAGTTCCTGAAACATGTTCAGTGGCCTCATGTCATAGCCACTGGAGCAGTGTTTTCACATCCTTTTGGTGAACAGAACAAACTTGTTCTCTTGTAGGGGTAATGCGAGCAATTAGTAAAATGCAATGTATGTTGTGACATGACTGATGTCTGTTTGCTACAATGTCCTTATGCTTACACCGGTGCAACATATTCATTGAATCAGAGGTGTGGAATTCCTTTAGCTCAAATCCCAGGACATATTGTTTGGGGTCAAGGACAACAGGTTTTCATGTATATTTTGTCCCTGGGACAAGTAGGCCCAACCCCCTGCAGCACAACCCCTTTGGCTGCCAGTTTATAGTACCACATTATGGATCAGTAAAGAGCTTTGCCTGCAGGTAAGGTCATATTTGTGTCCATATGTTATTGCTGTTGGAACTTGTATTTATGATTCATTACACACAGCTTTTATTATTAAGGTGAGCATGCAAAGCAAATGTTGTAAGCTCTGACTGCGCTACTGACAGTGGTTCCAGGATAAAAATGTGTTCACACTTTTGCAAAGTTTAACAATATGAGACTATGTGTAATGCTCCCAGAATGCTCTGTGATTAGATACAGATATTTGCAGAAGCTTGTAAGCAAGATTTATGATTCTTTGCTTTCAAAATAAAATGTTCACAAAAAAATGCAACTACAAAAAAAACATGATTAACTAAGCTACAGTGATATTTGAGGTACCATTTCTTTGAAGCATCATTTAGTATAATGTGTTGACGCATGCTATAATTTCCCAAAAATATTCATAGTGGGAAATCAGTGTAACCAATTTCCACAAGAATATGAGAAACATGAATATAAACAAGTATTGGCAAAGCCAATTGGTCTAACATTGGTGTCAGCCTTTTGCTTTTGTCAGTGCTTGTATTGTTTTGAAGTGGTTTTTGTAAAACTTTTTGTTGTGAGAGCTGCAGGGCCCTCGCCATTATAACAAACATTGGCAAAAAGCAAAAATATTTTTGGGTCTCAAAAAGCACACATTGCCACAGGAGTTCCTGCACCAACAAAACTACTTTGTGTGCTGATATGTCTCTTGTGAAAGAGCAGAATGGTGTCACTCACAGTGAAGCCAGCCAAGAGATCGAATTGCAATAAAAACAAAAGGTCTTGGTAGGGGCCCAATTCTTAAAGAAAGTCACAAAAGTGCACCCATGGTATATATCTTTGCATTAGTGCAGATTTACGGCTTTCATTATTTCACAAGAATTTACAGAAGTAGGCCAAGAAATCATACTCCTAGAAAAGATTTGTGAACTGCATTTTAGCATGAGCAAAATATCCATGTGTAGATTGAGCATTTACAAGTTCACTTTCCAGGCAACCATGGAAGAAGTTTTAGTTCTACCCTTATCAGGAGTAAATTTCCAACTTTTCTTAGTATGGGAAAAGATTAGAGAAGATCTGGGGAAAATCCCTAAAACATACAAGTTAGTAGGCTTGCACAGACTCAAAATGGCAGCATTCCAACCCTGAACTACTGGTTACCGCTAACTCCAGCCCCAGTATGTAGATCTGTGGAAAGGTTGCAAAATAAGGGAATAGCTAGTTTTTAAACCCTACTAGAGTTTGAACCCTTGCATAATCAGAAAGGCTATTATCAGAGCTCTTACATAATGAGATTGCTGACTTAATTGGTCGCCGCACTACGTGACACCAAAGTGACAGGATTTATTTTACAGGACAAGTACATTTATGAAGCAACCCCTCCCATGGACAAGTAGATATTTTATTAAGTTCCATACTCCGGAATGCATTTAAAAACATATATCTGTTAAAAAAACACATCAGAATGTGATAGATTTCTAAAGAAATTCAAACCATAATGTAGTGGGATTCTTCAAAAGATTTTCTTTTAAAAGGGGTGTTAGACATATTTAGAAACTTTTTTTAACAGGTTTTAAAGTGAGTAGGTTTTACAAACCATTGTGAAACAGCATTTGGACGACTACTTAATTGCATATATCTCATTCATCAGAAAAACAAGGAGGTACGTTAATGTGCTAACATTTTATTGTACGTTTTGGTGACAGAAGCAGATATGTTTGCGGTATAGAGTTTCCATTTTAGGTGGAGAGCATTCCAAGTGAAACTCCTTTTGAATGGATAATCAATTTTAATTTCTGGTTCAGTTGAGATACTATTTGTGTAATCTGATGCTTAAAAGGCCTTTCCAAAGTACAAATATTTAGGCGGCAAATATATTTTGCTGCAAGTGTCTGCGTTAGTGGTGTGTTTCCCTTTGAACACTTCTCACCTCAGATGAAAAACTGCCTAGTGTTACTCCTGGTTTTAAATAGCTTGTTTAACTCTAAGTTTCAGAGCAGTGTGTTTCTCTTTTACTCTATGCCTTCCTCATGTCTGAAATACGCTGCACTCAACTGATGAGCTCAAGTGATAGTGAAATTTGTGGCAGGAGTGGATCTTACTCTATTCCAGGTAGGCTTTGAGGGTGTTCTACAAGTCCAAAATCTTTACCACTTGACATAGAACAGTAGTTTCTCATGTGATTTTCTGGCTCAGCATACATGATGTTTTACTAGTCTGTTGCTAAGACGGTGTACCAGAACAGACACCTCAGAGGGAAGAATATTGTTAATGGTGGGTTGATATGTTTTATTTCTTGTGCGCTTCACCTAAAGTCAGTACTACTCAGAGATATCAATTTTTGCTGTTTCTCATAATTTTGTTGTCACTTCATGCTTCCTAGCAGTTTGGTTGTTATGCTTTTATTTCATATAATCTATGCCTAGAAATGGAGATTCTCAGTCTGATTTCTTTCCTACTAACTAATGAAAATTGTTCCTAACTAACGTGTAGGAAAGTTTCACTTCTATTAAGGACACGGAGGCAAGGATTATGCTTAACTTCCTTCGCTTTCTTTATTATAGCAGCCATTTCATCATTAATTTATCATTTCCAACAGTAAAAGCGAAAAACTACCTGTCCCATGAACGTCTGGGAATAGATCAACAATAACAGTCCAGTTACAAAACACATTAGTTCCATCAATATCCAATCAGGTTTGCCCATGTCTGTGATAGTCCCTTCTCCATGTTGTGACCTCCTCTTTTGTTGTGCGAGTCAAGAGCCTCAGTATTGTCCTCACGGGTCCTGGACAAGGATTACGCTGGTTCAGAGCTTGCTCACCACCAAATCAGCCATATCCCGCACTGGCTTAAAGTAGAACCTCTTAAAGGTAGAATCCGAGGACCAATCCGCTGCATTCATGATGTCCTCCAAGCGCGCTCTGAGCGTAATAGCCTTAGAAGCCATAGCGCCTCTAGCCGAGTGGGCTCCAAACGCCGCTAGGTCAATACCAGCTGCCTGCATCACCCAACGAAACCATCGGGCAATGGCGGAGGAGGACACTGCCTTATGCGGTTTCCGCAATGCAATAAAGAGTTGCGTCTGTCCGGGAGGTCTGACTCCTGCGACATTTCCTCTTATGCTTTGAGGCGTTGTACCACGTATAACTTCGGAGAAACCTGATGAAAAGCTGGATATGAAATAGTCCTGATGTTGGACTTTGTCCTTCTACCAATGGTAAATAACATCCCTGAAGGGGAAAAAATTCTCCCTGTTACATCCAGGGCCTTAACATCAGAAACCCACCTGCAGGATACCAGGCATAATAGCATTGCCACTTTCACTGAAAACTCCTTATGGGATAAGAACCTATTCGGTTACCAGGACAAGAACAGATTGAGCACTTGGTTGACGTCCCAGAGCACCGAATAGCGCGGTGCCAGAGGAAGAGACAATGTAATCCCTCTAAGAAGACGGCACACAAAAGGGTGTTCCCCCGCCGGGGATCCCTCCACCGGGACCTGCCCCGCCGAAATAGCAGAACGAAAAGTGTTAATAGATTAATAGGCTAATCCTTCAGTTGCGAGGCTCGCCAAAAAATTGAGGATCTGGACTACATTTCCGCCCACTGGATCCACACTCCGTCACAGGCACCAATGCGCCCATCTACTCCAAGCCGACCTGTACCTCTTTGTGGTACTATCCGCCCATGCTCTGGTTAAGAGATCCTTAGCCTGTTTCGAAAAGCCTCTGACGGACTAGCTTCCCCTGTAATCCGCCAAGCCATCAGACTTAGAGAACCCTCCAACACCAGCTGGTGTGGGAGTTGATCCAGACTGAGAAGATGAGGAAACAGTGGGAGTAGGATTGGAGAATCCCAGGAAAGTTCTAGAAGAACCGGAAACCATACTTGAGACCTCCACGTCGGCGTGATCATCACCACGTCCGCTTGCGGTCTTAGGATTTGAGCCGAAGCCCAAGTGATCATTGTGAATGGGGGAAACACAACCCTGTTCTGGGCCACAATCCTACATGAAGGGATCCGTCGCCGCCTCTTGTGGATCCGGCCTCCAACTGAAGAATCTGGGAAGCTGGTGATCCAGCCGAGAGGCCACCTGATTCGCCTGGCCTGGAAGGTACTCAGCTGTCACCGAGACCTGGTGTTCCAGGCAGTACTGCCAAAAGATGGTTGCCATGTCGAAGAGGACCTTGGACCGCGTGCCTCCCAGATGATTGATGCATCGGACTGCCAAGACATTGTCCATCATGAGAAGAATGCATGACTGAATTCTGTCCTTTGTCCAATAGCGGAATGCGGATGAGCCGGCCAGGAGTTCCAGGCAATTGATATGCAAGGCCTGCTCCTGAGGGAACCAAGAACCTCTGGTCGAAAACTCACCACATTTTGCACCCCAGCCTGACCTGCTGGCGTCAGATTCTATAACGAGATCCGGGACTGACCCAAAAATTGTTCTCCCATTCCATGCTTCCATGTGAAGAAACCACCAGGAGATTTCCTCCTTCGCTTCTTCCATAAGTGATATCATGTGGGAGTGTGTGAGCCCCTTGCGCAAATGGGAGCCTTTAAGGCGCTGAAGGGCCCAGTAGTGTAGAGAACCCGAGAAAATGGCTTGGATGGAGGATGAAAGGAGCCCCACAAGGCGGGTGATCTGTCGCAACGAAGTGTGAGGCTTCACCAGTGTTCTCCTCAGCTTGTGTCTGATTTTCGTGACTTTCCGGAACGGAAGGCTCAGCCAGGATATGGTCGAGTCGCTCACAAACCCCAAGAAGGCCGCCTTCAGGGAAGGAACCTGGGGGGACTTCGTCTCGTTGACCACGAACCCCAAACTTTCCAGAAGGTCTATTGCCGTCTGCAACTGGAGCGACAGCTGGCGGGGGCCCTGGGCCACGATGAGCATGTCGGTCAGGTATATAATGAGGCGCATCCCCTGCGTTCGAAGGTGCTCCACCACCCGTTTGAAAACTTTGGTAAAGAATCAAGGGGCGGAGGAGAGCTTGCATAGAAGACTGGAAAACTCGAACACCTGCTGGCGCCAATTGCACTAGAGGAATGTCCGGTGAGGAAGGAAAATTGGAAGGGACAGATAGGCGTCCTTGAGATCCAAACAGACCATCCAGTCGGCCGGCCACAGCACATCCCACAGGAGGTGGATGCCCTCCATTCTGAAATGGCGGTAAACCAGCCATTCGTTGAACTCTCCTACGTTGATCACAGGGCGACGGCCCCCATCGGCCTTGTCTACTAGATAAAGGTTGCTTACAAACCCATGGGGGTGGATGATCGTTGGCTGAATAGCGTCTTTTTCTAAGAGAGATTGATCCTCCGCGTCTATAAGCTCGGCTTCCTAGGAAGAGAACTAGATGGGCCAAGGTTCAGTGGCCAGAAACGGGGTACCATAAAACTCTATCTGGAAACCCTGCAGTTTGCAGAACCCATGCGCCTATTGTGATAGTCCTCCACCTGTGGAGGAAAAGTGCTAGTCTGCCCGCCACCTGTACCTAGAACGAAGAGTGGGCACTCACTGGAAATGGTGGGGCGGATTGCCCCTTGAAGTCTCTACCTCTGAACCGTTGACCTCTGGTGGGGTAAAAGGTGGTGAAGCATGTCTGGTCCTGGTAATTGCCTCGCCTGGAGCCTTTCCCTCTGGAGGAGGCTTGTGATGCAGACTGGCTGACTAAGCAGCCCCTACCATGGCTGGCCCCTTCGAAAACCCGGGTGGGGAACAGCCGCTTAATGGACGATTGGGCTTTGTCCAATGAAGTGAAGGTATTTACAAATTTCCCCACCTTTTAAATAAAGGGCTTCCCAAAAAGCCCCCCCTGGCTCTGAGGTGGCGTGGTCCCCAAGCTTCGGACCCACCTTGATCAACAGGGACAGTGCACAGTTGGCATTATCTAGGAAGATAATCGCCCTCTATGCCCATCCCTAAAGCACTTCTGGGGAGATCAGGGCACCCATAGACTTGGCATCCTCCACCATGTTGATGATTATAGTTAGCAGGCCAGTTACATCCAAGAGCTTGTCCTGGCATGCTTTTCAGGACCGGTCTATGCCCTTCTTGGGATCTTTAATCTATTTGGCCAGGAATGTGGCCATCCTAGGGTCTATGTCAGTGTCAGGGCGACCATGCCATCCAGAGCCGGGCATGGGCACACCCCCCTCAGTCAGCTACGTGCCTACTTTTCCAGTGGTTTGTGGTGGCGGTTTGCCACATAGTGTTCCACTTTGTCACCGGGGACCCACTCTGATGGCCGGGGGTGAAGAATGTCATCGGAGTCCAACATGTCAGACCCAGCCGTCGTAGCGGGATTTTCCTTGGGGTGGATGCCATGGTCTGGAGGACCCAACTAGTAACTTGAAAAATCTACTCGACCTAACTGTAATGTACTTGACCCATGAACTGGTCTCAACGCGATTGTCACACAGTTCACTTAACAAAATCTTCAAACTTCAAACTTCAGTCACAGAAAGAAAAGTACATGTAGGAAGACAAACTGACTTTTTACCTCTGTCTCTGAAAGCCGAGCAAATGTGACAAGATAAAAAGATTTAAAGGCAGCTTTATTGCTCGTTCACTTTGTGAGCAAGCAGAACACCTGTTGTCAGCTCGCCAGAAAATAGCTTGTCCTGATTAAATCTGGCTCGCCATAGATAGTCAGCGAGTGGATTTTTTGAGCCCTGGTTATGCCTAGGTCAGCGCCAGTAATGCTACACGTCCCTTATTAGGGGAAATGAGGACAGTCGGAGGGCTGCAGTTGAAGGACTGGGGAGCCAGTCAAGAGTTTGTTGTGGGCAGAGCCGCACAGTTTCAGGTTCAAGCTCTGGAACACTTACCCCCCGGTGCCTAGAAATCAGTGGGGAATAATAACCTGGGAGTGTGTTCCCTTTAAGAGGCCAGCTTGGCCACACAAGTTAAAACAGACCCCGAGGGGCGTTTGGCAGACACACAATACCAACCCTGTTAAGGGCATAGGTTATATTTCTTTGGCAATTTGTTTATACAGACCCCAGCTCTTACTGGGCGTCACTCTCCAGGCAACGCTCCAGCCTGGTGGCTACCGGAACACGATTCCTGCTCCGATTGAGGAGAAATTGGCAGGAATCGCACGTCGGGAGCCGAGCCGCTGAGGGTGCCACCTAGCAGGCGGAGGACTGCACCGCGGCACGCAGCTGCACCAGGATAGCGGCTGCGGAGGATCGCAAGAATGCGTTCCCTCAGCCATAACTACACACATACTGCACTTTCCTTCACGCAGCCTTCAAACACACTTTTAGCGTGTAAAATCGACAAACATCTCGCACTACCATAAAGAAGGCATGTGGAACCTGACTTATCTGTGGCTGCGAGTATTGAAGAAAGAAGAGGTCACAACATGGAGAAGGGACTATAACAGACCTGGACAAGCCTGATTGGATATTGATGGAACTAAAATGTTTTGTGATTGGATTGTTATTTAAAACTACTTGCCAAGCCTTAAAGTCCCTCTTTATTACACCTACGTCATACCTAAGGTAGTCCCTAAGTGACCCTAAGGGCAGGGTGCTGTGTAACTAAAAGGCAGGACATGTACTTTTAAGTTTTACATGCCCTGGCAGTGAAACCAGCTAAATTCGTTTTTCACTACTGTGAGGCCTACTTCTTCCATAGGCTAGCATTTGGGATTCCTTAAAACACCTGTTAAGCTGTATTTCCTGGTTGGAAAGGAGAAGCTACTTCATGTTTAATATCATTGGAATTGTGCTGATAAATCCTCTTTAATGGTGAAGCTGGATTTAACATTACCATTTTAAAACTGACACTTTTAGAAAGTGGAAAGTTCTTTGCTCTTACTGCTGTGTGTGCCTTGCAACCTGTCTCCAGTACATGCTGGGCTGGGTGACAGCTACACTTTGTGCTTTCCCTCTAGACAGCCACAACTCAGGAAGGGCTGGGTGTGATAGGAGATTTGTCTGCTTTCATCTGCATACTGATAGCCTTCCTGGGCAGAAAGGGGGAGAGGTGGCTCACACTTGAATCTGAATAGGTTGTGTCCTGCCCTCACATAAAGGACTGATTTACCCCCTACTGGTAGTCTGAAGCCAGGGCTCGGTTGAAAGGGATCCTTGCGCACTTCAGAGAACTCTTTTGAAGTTGCCCCCTACATAAAAAGCACTTTTGGGAATAAGTACCGGGGCTCTGACTATCAAATTAGTACTCTACTGGACCTGGGAAGAACTCTGCTGGAGTAAAGACTGCTGTGATTCGGAACTGCTTCTCTGCTTTGCTGAGCTGCCCTGCTGCCTGCTGATCTCTGCCCTGCTGAGGACAAGAACTAGACCCATCTCACTTGAACCTAGAGTGACACCAAGGGCTTGCTGGCTTGTCTCCTGTTCTACTAAAGTCTCTGGGACACAAAATACTTCTTGCAACTCTCCTGGTGCTGCTGGACTCTGCCAGCTGTGAGTTCTACCCTTGCCTGAGGTGCCCCTCCAATCCTGGGCCTCGGAAGTGGGTTTTGCACGACGACGCTGCAGAGGTTTTGTGCCGCTGATGCATCGCCTTTCGACGCCAACGCAGCTGCTGCCCGATGACAGCGTTTCCAACGCTGACGCGGCTCAATGAGGACAGTGATCCGACTGCCAAAGCCGCTCGGTGACGACAGCGTTGCTCAACATCGACACAGCACCTGCATCAAAAAAGGGTTTGACACCGAAGCTTCCATCGACGGGGCGGATCGGCGCTGATGCTCACCTCTATCCACGGATCGTCGATGACGCTGCCCCTCCTCAACTGCTCACCTCAAGTCTTCGAGGTCGACAAAAAATCTCCATCCAAGGTACTTTGTTAGCGGGACTTGTGTGGGTCCTGCAGCTGGCCTGCCATCGATCTCAGTCGGCCTGAACTTTGGATTTCTACCGGTCCCTCGAAATCTCAAGTAACATTTTGAATGCTAGTTTTCACATTTAATCTTTACAAATTCACATCTCGACTTCTACTTATTGGATTTTTGTCATTTTGGTCGTTTTAATCAGATAAATATTCTCTATTTTGCTAAACCTGTGTGGAGTCTTTTTGTGGTGTTTTCGTTAAAGTACTGTAATTTAAGTGTTACACAAATGCTCTACCTCTTAAGTTAAGCCTGACTATTCTATGCCAAGCTACCAGAGGGTGAGCACAGGTTAATATGGTGTGTAAATGACTTAACCTGACTAGAGTGGTGGTCCTTGCTTGGACAGGGTGCAAACCTCTGCCAACTTGAGACCCCATTTCTAACAGCTGGTGAGAAGAAGGGCGCTTGCTGGGCTTATAACAGGAAAACGTGCACAAGACCACCTGGGACTTATAAATTCAAGCACATTTGCTCCTTCTGTGGCATGCCAGCGCACCCTGAGTTCAAATGTTTCAAGAAAGGGAAATAGAAGGGCCAGCAGAAACAGTTATGCACTGTCATTTTTTCCTGAAGGCTCACTTGCCAGTTAACATTCAGGCTTTAATCCCTTGGCCTAACAGTCAAGGCAACTTGAAAGTGGCGCAAACATTATTGGATGACTTCACTCATGGTTTCAGGATCCCTGCTGGCAGCTGGGGGGGAGGGGGGAGGTGGCGGCGGCAGTGGTACCCTTTTGTAAAAATCAGCAGTCCATATGTACTAATAGAGAGGGTGCTCCCCTTTGGGGGTGGTGCCCAAAAAAGAACCAGGCCAGTTCTGCCTAATTCATAACCTATCATCCCCAAGGGGAAGCTCACTAAATGACACCACTGACCTGATGCTATGCTCTATAAAGTACTTCAAGACCTTCAGCTCTTTCCTCAATTGAGTTTTTAAGAGAGCGACTTGGCACCAAGTGAGTTTTGCATTACCTAGATGATTTCCTCTTCATGGGCCCTACGGGTTCTTCATATTGTGCTGAAGTTTTGGAGAGTTTTGTTGCCCTGCTGGGGCAGTTTGGGGTTCCTCTAACCCAGGGCAAGACTTGCGGTCGATCCATGTGGGATTACTTTCTTGGTCATCGAGTTAGATACTATGTGCAGGCATCCTGAGAATAAAGTGGGCCTGCTTAGGAGCTCCCTGAGGGAGTCCCTGGCCGCCAGGAAAGTGACATTCCAACAGTGGAAGTTATTGGTTGGTCAGCTGAACTTTGCCCTCTGCATTATCCCTATGGGACGGCCGTTTTCCAGGTCTGTTGCCCAGGCCATGGCTGGCCTTAAGCAGAAGGACTGTCTCAAGAGGTCAGACAGGACTTGAGAATTTGGGTTTCCTCCCTTCAACGCTTTAATGGGACTGTGTCATGGGTCCCCCCGACGCGGGCTAGCCCTGAATTGGGTCTTTTCACAGATGCAGCCAGTAGCATAGGTTTCGGCACAATACTTGGTAGCCACTGTTACGCGCAGCAATGGCCGGTTGAGTGGCGCAGGCGGGCTTAGTGAGAAATATATCTTTCTTGGAGCTATTCCCAATAGTTGCCCTGATGATCTGGCTTACACGACTGCAGCTGTGCTGTAGTGTTTTGGTCGGACAACGTGGTAATGATGGAAGCTATAAATCAACAGAAAGCGAGCTGCAGTATGGTTCTAAGATTACTCAAGGAGCTAATCTTGTTGGGCCTGGTAAATATTTTTGCGTTTAAGGTTAAGCATGTCCCGGGCTACTCTGTAATGCTACTGATGCTTTGTCTCACCTAAACTTGCAGGATTTCAGACATTACGAGCCGGACGGAGGCAGCAGCGCACCCTACACCGTTCTTGGACCATCTCTGGCAGCTTGGTGTGCCATCCTACCAGATCTTGTGGCAGCCAGCTTAACACCCAAGTCAAGTGTCCTTGTGTAACGTAACTGGTGCTTATGTAAAGCGCTCCAATACCTTCGGGTCGAGTTCGCGCTATATAAATCTGCAACAACAAAAAAAGGCCTATGAGGTAGCATTCCGGCGATATCTGCTTTCTACGGAACCTGCGGCTGTCTTTTCTGCCATAGATTCTCATAGAATCTTATATAACTTGTTTCACTATTTCTCGTTTATCGACCTTTGCAGAGAGGAAGGCGCATTAAGCATAGCATTTTGTATGTATTTATCTTTGTAACTATCTTGTGTTGCCTTAACACCGCTTCGGACCGCTCCTTTCTTTGAATAAAAAAAATGGGGTGAGAAAACTTAAATGTTTCTGGAATGCCTTTACGTCTTTTTGTTAAATTACATTTATAGCAGACATGACGTACATACATACTGATATCAACTGTTATGCAGTACTACTGCTGACAGAAGAGCCGAGCCGCAGGGGAGCCTTCATCCCTTCCCAGGAGACCCTGAGGGTGTGCGTGAGAGGGGGAGGGGCGCTTTTGTTGACTCCCCTCGGATCCAGTCCGTTTGCAGGCTGGTGCCTGCCTGCTGTGAGCGCGGGAAATGGCCCACATCAGAAGTCAATTAACCGAATTAGCACCGACCACACAATCCACATCTGGGGTAAATGTGTGTCTGAGCTCTGAGAGCAGAGTGGGTTAAACCGGGCGACACCTGATGGCAGTCTGCCACCTTAGAACGTTTCACGTGTTGTGCAAAGGGCCTTGAGGGAAGTTGACGGTTAAAGGAATACACACAAAGTGACGACCTACGTAGTTTTATGGGGCACCCTTCCTGTGGAGTCTATCACGAAAAGGTTGATCTAAGTCAGGTGTGAGCGTTAGGTCCGTTTTTTTTTCCTTTGCCTTCTAGTACTTGTAGTTTTAGTTTTCAAACTGTATGTAGGACTAAAGATACAAGAATGCAAATAAATACACAGGCCCGATTGAGATAGTGACTTAAAAGTAATAGTGGTGGAAGAACTGTAATGTATGTGCGACCTTGAGAACATGGTGCAGATACGAGGTACCCGGTTACAAGAACACATAAAACGGTGTGCTTTTTGACATGCTGCCCCTCGCCCCACCTACCCTTCACTCATGTCCTGATATAGGTAGGATATGTGGTTTGTGGTTATTCTGTTGGCTGTGTGCTTAGAATGACTTAGAGGTGCAGGGGGCAGCCTGCCTTCACAGACCTCTCCAGTTCCAAGGTCCATGCGGGACTCTCGCATGGGTCTGGTGAACTTGAGAGCTCTGCCTTCAGCGCCAGCCCAGTAGAATGGACTGTGCCACCTAGTCCTGTTTTGCAAAATCTCTCTTTATCTCGCTCCTTCAAGCTCACACCTCCTCTTTCTCTCCATGTTTTCCTTACTCTGTCCTTTTTAGTGTCTGCCTAGTTCATCCAGTTAAAGTATTCCTTTGAATTCTGGTACTTGTAGTCGCACATTTAAAATGGAAACAAACAACTACAAGTACCTGAATTAAAACGAAAATGAAAGTATTAGATGAGCTGCGTCGTCGAGCATGTGACAGCTTTAGAGCTCTACTACTCCATGAGAGAGATTTCATTCCTTGCGTATGGTATAATGTTCATGTCCTAGAGATGGTCACACTGGCTGAGAGCTTACTTATTCACTACACCAGCCTTAAAATGTAACACCAGAGGGTGTTGCCTATGTAGGACATCAGCATAGAAATAATCATGCCTATTGTGAAACCTTTGCGGATGCATCTATAGCAAATCTGAGCTATGTTAGAGAATGTAGTAAATTAACCAAAATTCTAGCTCCTGCATAAAGTGTTTTTTTTTACATCATGTTGGCCTATTATGCCTAAAAATACTACCTTTGGGGCTAAATTTCCCAGTGTTAATGGCTTAATTTCCCTACAAATACACCGTTTGCTCTTAATTTTCGAACCCAACATGCATGGAGCAACACATGCATGGAACAAACAAGTATTTTCAGCCCTGTTGGATTCTGAGCAGTGATAGAGACTTACTGTGCCACAGATGTACTATTTTGCCCATTTGTCCTCAACCTCTGCTCACGCTCACGAGTTGACCAGCCCACTTCATCCCAAATAGCATCAATGTTTTTTTGTACATAGTTTACCCTCCCCAGCACCCGCTTCCTTCCACTCTTGCCCTAGTGGCTTCACCTCCAAATACATTTTAATCCTAAATAATATAATTTGACCCAGCGTTCATCTCCCTGTACCGTAGTCCTCTTCTCTGCCATATTGAGGTAGTCCTCAGTATTAAGTTCCACACAGCTAAATGCCCATTTACAGTTGCATAAGTCAACATGTTTTCTTGATAATGCTGATATATGCTAATATTTCGGGCTTGAGCTTTGAATGGAACACTTGAGTCATATTTTTAAGAAGTCGACCTTGAGTGTGTGCCATGGTAAAGAATTTAGCTTTGGGAAATCTGCTTACAGGGCCTAGTGCCTACAGATAACACGCAAGAATTCACAATTCCGAAGGCTGTATTGATTTTAATTCAGTGGCTAAATGGAAAATCTGTGGAACTTGATAGGGGAGGTCCAGTGGGTGCGTCTTTTAAGACTTCAGTACGACTATTATTTTAACCCGAAAAAGCTTGGAATGATTAATTCTAGCCTTGTTTTTATATCCTCGTTTTTTCATTTCAGTGTGTTGTTTGAAAACTAATGCTGTTTTATTCCTTACATTTTTGTGTGATTTTAATCTCTTGTATTTAGCCAAAAGCTTTTGTTGAAAGCTAATAAAGCCTAAATTCCTCATATATCTGGTATAGTGATATTTTGGAGCATGATTTTTTTAATGAAAAAATGGGTCATCTTTTAAAGGAGTAGGCTTTTAGAATAAACTATGGTAATGGATTTAGCTTTGCCAGATAACATCCATTATGCACTACCCGCTCTGCCAGTCAGCATGGTGTGAGTGTTATGTAAAAGCTCGTTCTATTCACAAGGGCTCATTTTAATTCCTTCACCCAGTGCTTTTAGGCAGCCTCTCAGCTGCATTAAGCACTTTACAAGCAACTAAGACAAAATAGCATAGGGTGTCACCAGGACACCCCTTTTAACTGTCCTAAGGCCAGCTTATTGAAGGGACAACCCCATCTCTGTCAGATCTGCAGGAAGGATATCCTAGTGGCCTCATGTAACTAGGGCATCGCTTTCCCATCTTGCAACTTAATTAATGAATGGACCAAGGCCCAGATTTGCACCAGAGTGCATCTCAGTTAATGGGCATCAGATGCATACCATCGGCTGTTCAAACCCTTAAAAAACGCTCTGTTTTGTATTTCTAAAACATGCTAACTAAAAGAAGTGGCACATACATGTACACAAGAGCAAGCACTACATATGCTTGAAGCAGCAGCAACCACAGCCTTTTTTCAAAGGGATAAAGAACCTCCTTTCTAGGGAGTGGGGAACGGGTCAACTGGCTGATGTGTCTGTGATCCTGGGACTTCCTTCTCCCCTCCAAACAGACTCTGAGGGCAGGGCATACTAATGTGAAAATGTGCGCAAACTCTGGGGTGGCACACATTTAACGCGTCTACAAGGCTTTTTTCTGCAGATACACATGCATTAATAACCTGCATGATGTGCAGGTGCAAAAATATGCCCCCTCATTTGCACAGGACCACAGCCCTGTCCAAAAAGGGGACACCTTCCCATTGTAAATGTGCTAACTTTGTGTCCATGCAATGCATGCACACTGAAGGTGGCATTCCCTATGATTGTAATACATAGTTTCAAGGAGACAGAAACAGGCTCTCCTGGTCAAATTTGTCAATACTGCCCCATTACAAGTGATTGAGCTCGGGTGCCCTAGTCCATGTGGTTGAAGGGAAAGACCACCATGACTTCAACCCCACAGTCCCTGACTATTGAATGAAAGAAACACATTAGAAAGTTGGTGTTCCGGTGATATGTTGTCACTTTGTGGGAATGCACTACTGCAGGTTAGTAGCATGGATATGTGTACAGTACATGCATTGGGGCCTAGCTGCTGCAAATAATCAAGTGCCACTGTTCAACCTGGGAATCGCACTGTGAAGGGAAAAAGGGGGTTCTAAGAAATTTCTGCAACTACATTTGTTTACTAAGTTCAGCAAAAGATAAATGAATAACATTCAGTACATGTGGTTATTAACTGTGGGACATGATATTCGGGTATAAGTCCCCAGGGCCCACATCCCTGTGCAGCATACCCAGCAACCAGTTCTGGTATTTCTTGCTGGTGAGCAAAGTGCAATTGGTATTTCAGGAGCTAAATCTCACGATGAGCGTTAAATACTAAAACTACTTTCTTACGCAGGTGTCATCCCAGTAGGAATAGGGAATGACGATTCTAATAATTGTTTTTCAGCTTACAAACCCAAACCAATTTTTATACCTGAAATAACGACATTGCTTTATACACTATGTGTTTTGAAGATGCTGTGTCAAAGTAATTTATGTTCACTCACTGTAACATGTACTCATAATGGCTTTTTTTCTTCACAGCTTTTACGTAAAAATGGCCAGATATCTGCCGTCAATGGCACAGCAGAAGACCAGGTGAAGCTCAGCTTCCGGGCAGAGGACACAAATGGCGAAGAAGCCGAAGCAGGCACCGATGGTAAGCCAAATGTTTGGTTCTGCATATTAGAGGGGCGTTTGACTGCTTGACTCCTAAATGGAAATTTAAGATGTCCCTTTCAGGTGTGACTGACAGGGTACGGGGAACGCATGAATACACATCTGCCTTACTTTACAATTTTGGGATTATTAAGAGTTAGGATTGTCAAGATTTAAAAACCAACAAATTGCCTAATGATTACATCACTGGAAATGTCGTGTTTCCTGGTCCTGTGATACCATCACAGGAGGTCATATGACTTTGGCCATTAAAAAAACCCAATTCTGGTGTGATGAAGGAAGGCACCTGTGAGGTCACACCGAAAAGGATGACTGGCCCCCTTATGAGTTTTAATGCCTCGGGCTCTCCCCCACAATCCCCAGCGCCGCCCAGCTTCATTTTTCCCCATGAGAGGGTATCGCGCAGGCAGCGGCCATTGTGTTGACACTGCCCGAGAACACTCCTACCTCTGCCGGTCCCTCCGCCTTCTTCCTGAAGCTGCTGGCTTTCTCTTCTTTTATGGGTTCAATCAGCTGCTTTCTTCACGCTTCTCCTCTGACAAACTAATGCACATTTACATTGACAACAGCACTGTTAAATTTAGTTATTTTTAAATTAAAAATGAAACCGTGTATTAAACTAAAAGGGACGTAAAAGTACTAAACAGGCTATGAATGGTAATTCTTTGATAGCAATCCATAAAAGAGATAACTACAGTATTTACCATGCATACCATACTAAGGACCCATTTAGTTAATAGTCTTATTAGGGATGTGCAAAGCACATTAAACAACATATTAGTCCCCTATATCAGACAGGTCTATTGTATAACGTGTCATGGAACAAGTAACTTTGTAAAGAGAAAGAATACAACGTGTCAATTTCATTGAGTTTTGTTGTGAGTCACTTAAACACAATTCTATTTCCCATTCACAAAGAGTGGCAATGTATCACATGTTTTAATTCATCACAGTTGCTTCTTGTTGACAATATCATATGCTGTATTTTATCAAAGCCTTTGTTTTATTGACAGGCAACCCTTGTTATCAAGGTTATGAGGTAAAGTAAGAACAACTCAATCTTTGGCAGCATGGACATTGAAGGATGCTACAAAGGTTCCCCAGTTTGTGTTTACACCATCATTTAGAATAAGAAACATTGCAACATATATAAAAGCAGTACTTATAATGTCCTTGCAACTTCTTCTGACTCAAAAGAATGTTTTCTTATAACCCACAGGCAGCTTTTTAAATTACATTACATTGCAAAAAGACACCGCTCATGGAGACAGGGAACTCCCTGACGAAATCCCCACTGATCAATTCATTGCCCGTCCCATTTATACCAGCGTTACACAATCCGGAATTCACCCGTGCATGTATCATAAGCAATATGCGGCATGGAAGCAGGGTAACTGCACCATGCGATGGGATATATTAATGGGGCAATCAATTAAATCATTTACATGGTGCAAGCTGGAGTTCAAAGTAACAAAGGGGGAAAGACTCCACTATTGCCAGCTAAGGCACTGGGCCTTGCACCCAGTAAATAGGCATGCGGGAACCATGGACTTGATCCCGTGTGAGAAGCTATTCCCTACCTGCGATTCCACTAAGATGCTGATGCCAGCCATACATCGGACACTGAAAACCTTCCTGGAGAAACACAAATGGTTAAAGGTTGCTGGAGACTGACATAAAAAAGGAATGGGATAGATTATGGAGCAATATAACAAAGCTGGTTCTTAGTATACAAGGTAGGGAGACATGGTATAAAATAATGTATGATTGGTACCTTACCCCACAAAAACTGTAGGAGGTATTTCCAAACACGAATGTCCAATGCTGGAGAGTTTGTGGGGAGAAGGGAACAGAATTACATGTGTGATTGTTGTATTCCGCTTTAGGTGTCCGTATATATGTTTTCCTGAGACATGTCCTTATATAGGCACAATTCGCATTGCCCTTATATAGGCATACAATCCCAGTCCTTATTTAGGCATTAGGCGTGCACTCCAAATACAGGCATGGTCACCGACATCCGTCCACCCTAACGTCACAACGAGTTCTTAGAAACCAGACCCTTAAGCTCTCGGGAGTTCCCCTAGCACAGGATTATTGATTTCTCCAAGAACTCATCTATTATGTATGAACCGTTATACCTTAGGGGTTCATTCCTGACGTCTTCCTCTGTCCGACTTCACGTCAATGCTAACATTCCAAGGGACCTACAAGGTATAAATATACCTTCCCTTGCCCAAGCAAGTTAGAGGAGACCTCGACTTCAGAGGAGCCCGTATCCCGGCCTGACGCACTGAGAAGACGCTATCATTCCTGCTCGCAGAAGAATCCAGCTTCCAGTGTTCCGACTCCCTTCGCGGGGTGTCTGAGTTCCAGATTCGGCAAGAGATTCCCACCTCTCTCATTCTCAAGGTATGGAGCTGACTAGAACCTAGAGGGACTCTTGGCATACTAGACTTAACATACTCTTAGTATACCATACTAGAGAATACTCCACCTACTTCTTACCTGTCCCTACACCTAGACTAGGTTAGGTACATTGGGGTAGAACTAGCTTAGAGACGCATCGTATGAGTACTCGCATTTTTAGCTCATGTTATTTATGTACGTGAATATATGCTAAAAGATAATGCTAGCGCAGTATTATTTATTTCTACTGCTTACGCTGTACATTATTTATCTTGCATACTGTCTTGTGATCATAACAGCACATATCTCTTACACGAGAAACAAGACTGTTCAATAAAACCTTTTTATTGAAACGCCCGTCTTTCCTTTCTGTGTAACTCTGTAAAAACTAAGCATGCACGATTGACTGAGTGAAACTGTTATCTATTGTTTCCACGATTCTGAGACGTGTTCCGATTCTAAAGGGAAACAAAGTAGTCATGTTTATGCGGTTGCCAGAAACTACTCTCTTCTTGTTCTCAAGGAGTTTCTAGTGGCCTCTGAGCTAGCTGGCACAAAAGTAATTAAGTTTAATATACGCGATAGGGGCATACCGACCTCAGTCCTATGTCAAGCCTATAGGGTATATTATTCCAATGCGCAGAGCCTATTAGGGAAATAGGAACTACACTACATGGCGCCCAAACGTTTGGTAAGGCAGTAATTTAACGCTAGATACTGAGTAACTCAGTTGTGCTTTTCCCAGAGACCCCTACTCACATACTCCATAAGACGTCTGGAGTGGGTAGGGTTAAATATCCGCCAAAACTAAATAGGACAAAAAACCCTATATATTAGTTGTTTGGCTTGTTCAACGTTGAAGGATACAGTGTTCCAAAATATTGTGCACCTTATCTTTTGTTTCCTTGAAACTTGTTCTACATTTTTCAAAAAAACAATGTCTGAGACCGGGAACGGTGTAGCTGCGGCTGACCCAGTCATAGCAGCTTTTAACTTTACAGGTTTAAATGAAACCGAGGAGGGTGTTATAGACATCCATCCAAACTTAAGAAGAGCCATCACTCTAAAACTTATAAAACACGGCCTACCACCAAGAGGCGGTAAAGCAGTTTTCGTGATAGAGGCACACAAATCATTTCAGATAGAGGTATTCTATTCATGGATAGTATTCCCTGAATCAAATCCAGTAACAAAACTGTTTCACTTCTACAAAGAAGATGAACCACCAGAGGAATATATTCCTTTCGAGGATATTGAAATTCCACTAACATACCAGGAGCATCAGCTCTGGTTTAAAGGCGCCCTAAAACATCACAGAAACATTACCAGGCTCGGTCCATTAGGTAGACCAGGAGCAACATGGCCGATTCTAGCCAGCTACACTCCTCATCCTGACCTCGATATAATGTCAGACGAGGAATTACTTACTCAACTTACAGAGTTAATAAAAATGTACAGACAATTAGTCCAATATGTCATGCAGACTTTCACAGTCCAACCACCATTGACCATTCCAAATCAAACCCCTCAACAGGGGAATACACTAAAAATTACACCACAGACTTTATAGCAGTCATGGGTAAAATGCCCACAAAACGTGAGCAAATTCCATTCTGGATAGCTCAAAGAATTACTCAAATAGAAGCAGTATTTCCTAATACTAGCCCTTATGAGAAACACAGAATCCTAACAATCTGTTTACCAATGGGGATCACACCACAACTGGAAGACTGCACCACTTGGGGCTCAGTCTTTGCTGCCATCTATACTAAAACACATGGTGTTCCGTCAATTGCAGTAATACCAGATGTCCTGAAACAAATTCAAAACGAATACGGGGCAGAGCCTGCTCTGAATTTAGGTATGAAATTACTGAAAAACTTCGACCAGGTCTCAACAATAATATTATCTAATATTAAAGGAGAGGCAGCAGCAGTGGCGATCCGCCAACGATTAAGGGAATTTGATGTTACAGAACATCAAACAGAACTACCCAGAATAATAGAACAATCTTATGCAGAATTAGGCAGAGATAGTTTGGGTGGAAGACATTGAAGCCAAAACTATCTGAAAGTCCTGAGAAGGACTCTATTAAACAAACTCCTACATCTTCTAAAAAGAAGTGGGAAACTAATAAACAAAATTCAAACGAGAAACGTTCTCAATCCCGAGGTAGGTCTCCCCAAAAGGAGCCCTCTGAAAGGAGGTATAACCTCAGGAATAGGGATAATTTAAGAAAGCCTGACAGGTATCAAGATACTGATACACGTTCCTCTCGTACCTTTCAGATATCATCACAGACATCGGAAAGAAGAGGACGGTCAGAACATAGAGAAGAACGCGTGAAATCGAAAGACGACAAACACGTTCCGAAAAATAAATCAAAACCTCAATTCTCAAAAAAGAAGGTAGCAGGTCTGAAGATCAGACATGCCGAGGATACTGAGAACACAACTCAAGAACAGAGAATGGGCTCAGACAATGCTGGACAGTGCGGCAGAAGTCACAATAGCTCGCCAGAACCTGAAGGAACTTCTGGAGATAGTGGACTTGAATGAGTACATCACAGTTGAGACTGTAGACACCAGGGTTAGTATTCCACAAAAGTTATATGAAATAACACTCCGAATGGAGGGAGACATACCAAGAAAGGTGAAAACACTCTTTTGGGAGAAACTTTCAAGGGGTTTTGATATACTTCTAGCAGAAAAAGACTGGCCACCACAATTTGTCAGGGAGTGCCCACATGGTGAAGACATTATTATGCCTGCCTTCTCCAACCATATTCCAATTCACCTAAAATATACTTATGCCAGGAAATGGGCAGTTGCCCAGGCCCCAGCAATATACAAAAATCATGTAGGATGGGATGAGGACTCACCTCACCATAAAATACATCTAAAAATGAACCTACTGCACAAAGGCAGTACCCAATAAAGCAAGAAGCTAAAAAACAGGTCAGGGAGATCTTAGATCAACTTGAATACCAAGGGTGATTGAAACATGCACCTCCTCAATGAACAATCCTTTGTTTCCTGTCTCCAAACCAGACAATACATATCGTATAGTTTTGGATTACAGACACTTAAACACTTGTTCAAAAACATTTGCAGTGCAAAATGCACATAGTACAGCATTAATGAATAACATTGTGCGTAAAAAATATAAAACCACATTGGATATCTCAAATGGTTTCCGCCCGCAAACACGCCATCGAACTCTGGGACCTTCTCGACTCAACCTCCCCAGACGTCGCATTCCTGACGGAGACCTGGCTGAATCCCGCTTCAGCCCCCGACATCGCCATTGCCATCCCGGACGGATACAAGATCACCCGCAGGGACCGCACCAACGGAGTCGGAGGAGGCATCGCCATCGTCCACAGGAACACCCTCAGAGTCTCAACCAACACCGACGACACCCTCAGCACCGCCGAACACATGCACTTCCAGATCCACACCGATCCCAACACCACCCTCAGAGGAACCCTCATCTACAGACCCCCGGACCCCGACCACAGTTCAGCGATTCCATCGCTGACTTCTTCAGCACACACGCCATCGCCTCCACGGACTACATCCTCCTCGGGGACCTGAACTTCCACCTCGAGAACAACAAGGACACCAACTCCACCACCCTGATCGACAACCTCGCCACCCTCGGACTCAGACAGCTCGTGACTACACCCACCCACGCCGCCGGCCACACGCTAGACTCCATCTTTTCCGCAAGCCCACACGTCTCCTTCAACCACACCTCCGAACCCCACTGGACTGACCACCACTGCATCCACTTCACCTACAGGAAGCCCACCACGCACCACCGCACCGAACAAATGCCTCGCCGCTGCTGGAGCAGAGTCACGGAAGACCAGCTAACCACAACCCTCGCCCTGAGCCCACCCGCCGAACCCTCCGACCCCGACACCGCCGCCCGCAACCTCAGACAGTGGATCGACGACTGCGCCAACACCCTCGCCCGCTCAAGAATCCGCCCAACAGCCACACCAGCAAGAAAGCCACCTGGTTCACCGAAGACCTCCAGGCCTCCAAACGAACATGCCGAAAACTGGAGAAGATCTGGCTCCACGAACGGACAGCGGACAGCTACGCCGCCCACAAGAGCGCCACCCGCAATCACCATCACCTCATCAGATCCGCCAAAAGGGCCTCACTCAAAGACCGCCTAGACAACAACGCACACAACAGCAAAGAGCTCTTCAACATCGTGAAGGAACTCTCCAACCCCAGCTCCAACACCAACGACATCCAGCCGTCGCAAGACCTGTGCGACTCACTGGCCACCTCCTTCCACCGCAAAATTGCCGACATCCACGACAGCTTCAACACCACGACCGCCCCGGCAACCACCGAGACCACTGCCCCCACAACCACCAACCGCCTGCTCTCCTGAACCAACATCAACGACGAGGACACCAGCGAGATCATGAACACCATCCACTCCGGTTCACCGCTAGACCCGTGCCCTCACCACATCTTCAACAAAGCCAGTATAGCCATTGCGCCCCATCTCCGGAAAATAATCAACATCTCCTTCGAGACAGCAACCTTCCCGGAAAGCTGGAAGCACGCCGAGATCACCGCCTTACTCAAGAAACCCAAGGCAGACCCCAAGGACCTCAAGAACTTCCGACCCATCTCTCTGCTCCCGTTCCCCGCGAAGGTCACCGAGAAAATCGTCAACAAACAACTGACCCGCTACCTCGAGGAGAACAACATCCTGGACCCTTCCCAGTCCGGCTTCCGCAGCAACCACAGCACCGAAACCGCCCTCATCGCCGCCACCGATGACATCAGGACCATGCTAGACAACGGAGAAACAGCAGCCCTCATCCTCCTGGACCTATCAGCCGCCTTCGACACGGTCTGCCACCACACACTACGAACACGCCTTCACGACGCCGGGATCCAAGAGAAGGCCCTGGAGTGGACCACATCCTTCCTTTCCGGCAGAACTCAAAGCGTCCGCCTCGCCCCCTTCCGATCCAAGGCCACCAAGATCATCTGCGGCGTACCCCAAGGCTCCTCCCTCAGCCCAACGCTGTTCAACATCTACATGGCACCCCTCGCCCACGTCGCCCGACAGCACAACCTCAACATCATCTCCTACGCCGACGACACCCAGCTGATCCTCTCCCTCACCAAAGACCCTCACACCGCCAAAGCCCACCTCCACGAAGGAATGAAGGCCGTCGCCGAATGGATGAGGACCAGCCGCCTGAAGCTGAACTCGGACAAGACGGAGGTCCTCATCCTTGGTTCCAACCCTTCAGCCTGGGACGACTCCTGGTGGCCAACATCACTGGGAACAGCCCCGCCACCCACCGACCACGTACGCAACCTAGGGGTCATCCTCGACCCCACCCTCTCCATGACTAAGCAGGTCAACGCCGTTTCCTCATCCTGCTTCAACATCCTCCGAATGCTCCGCAGGATCTTCAAGTGGATCCCCACTGAAACAAGAAAAACAGTCACCCAGGCCCTCGTCACCAGCAGGCTGGACTACGGAAACGCCCTCTACGCAGGAACGACGGCTAAGCTCCTGAGACGGCTGCAACGCATCCAGAACGCCTCTGCACGTCTTATCCTCGACATCCCCCGACGCAGCCACATCACACCCCACCTGAGAGACCTGCACTGGCTCCCTGTCAACAAGAGGATAACCTTCAAGCTCCTCACCCACGCACACAAAGCACTCCACAACTCCGGACCAGCCTACCTCAACAGACGACTCAGTTTCTACACCCCCACCCGCCAGCTCCGCTCGACCAGCCTCGCCCTCGCCACAGTCCCCCGCATCCGGAAAACGACCGCCGGCGGCAGATCCTTCTCCCACCTCGCCGCCAAGACCTGGAACACCCTCCCCACCAACCTCCGACAGACCCAAGACCTACTGGCCTTCAGAAGACTCCTCAAGACCTGGCTCTTCGATCAGTAGCAGCACCACCCCCCTCTTCCCCCAGCGCCTTGAGACCCTCGCGGGTATGTAGTGCGCTTTATAAGTGACATGATTGATTGATTGATTGATTGATTGTCAAAACATAGCACCTGAAAGCAGGTACTTAACATCTTTCTCAATAATGGGGACCCAGCGTCAATTTTGTCGACTCCCACAAGGGTTCAAGAACAGCCCGGGGTTATTCTCAGCGAGGGTAACAGAGTTACTACAAATTTATGATAATGAGGCATTGTCATATGTCGATGACATCTATCTGACAGACGATGACCTGGATAGGCACTTGAACAGGGTAAGCACCATTATATTGGGCTTCGCCTCTGAGGGCTATAAGTTCAACTTTAAAAAATCCAGAATTGCCCATCTCAATATCCATTTTCTAGGATATGAGCTTTCAAGTGAAGGCAAAAGCTTGGCAGCCAACTTTTTAGAAAGGTGTGCGCTGCTCCAACCTCCAAAAACGCAGAAAAATTTACAATCCATCCTGGGTTTCCTAAATTTTGGACGAACATACATTCTAAATTACGCAGAAAGGGTTAAACCTCTCTACGCATTAATCAAACCTGATTTTTCAATCAAAAATTGAACACATGAACACACAGAAATCTTGCGTTCACTCCAAGCTAACATGTTAGCAACAAATCACTTACAAACACGCGTAAGTCAACGCAATTTAGTGATCCGAATAATTTCGGGTCAATGCGGATTCATCTACTTAACATTTAATGAGGGTGAAAAAGTACCAATAGCATACAAATCACATTTGTATACACAAGCAGAAATGCGCTTCAGTTCAACTGAAAAAATACTGACAGCAGTTCAAACCGCTGTAGCAAAAAAAAGAGCTCTAGCCCAAGGGAAACGCATTATTGTCGTAACCCCAGTACCGGCCTTAGAGGCGGTAACTAAAGCGAGCATTCCAAATGCTAAAGCATTACATCCTAGATGGATACAATGGGTTAATTCTCTTGCTGCAACAGATGTTGAATATGTTTTTGATCCTGATTTAAAAACACAAGCGTTCCTGTAATATGAACATGAATGTCCTCTGCCCACTGAAATTCTGCCTCTCGATCAGTACGAATTTATAATTTACACTGACGGATCCGCACAACCCGCTACAGGGAGTAAGCAAGCTTACAGTGCAGCGTGCGCAATCGTTAAAGGTCGCATGCGCGATGGTAACCTCAGACCAATGGTCACTAAAACTCAATCTCTAGGAGATTGTACAGCTCAGCGAGCTGAACAGATCGCGAATTCCCCACACTAATAGTGTGCAATTCCTTCTACTGTGTGCAGTCGTATAATGAATATATACAAAATTGGCTTGAAAATGGGTTCAAAGATGCAAAAGGTGGCACAATAAAGCATAAAACGCTTTGGGAACAAGTAGTTCAGTTAAAAAAACGAACTACCAAAGGCTCACGTGATACACACACTGAGTCATCAACGTGATGGCGTTCACGTTGCAGGGAATTCATTGGCTGACGAAGCCGCAAAGGGGGCTGTTCAGACGGCTTCCGTAGCTGCGATCACTCGTTCAAAAACGAGAATAGACAGTGAGATATTGTTGGCTGTCAATGCTACGAGCAAAGGCAGTGGTGCAGCGTTACCAAAAAAGTTTCCACTCAAGTACTCTTATGTAATTGATGCGAACAACGTTCCTTTTGCTCGAATCCCTGGAGTGGGGGATAGGGTAATTCCAAACATGGAACTTAGAGCAGCTTTGATTTATGAAGCACATCTGGGGGAGGGTCTGTCACATCAAGAGATCTCTAAAACAATATTGACATTAAAAGAGATGTACTGGTGGCCTGGAATGAATACACAGATTCACATCTTCATCAATGACTGCATAGACTGTAAGGTACAGTGTGATGCAGAACGCCACCAGACACCATGCTACGAAGTAGCCTGCCCAGTACAGACACCATTGTTAGACCGCATTAGACTATCTACGCGCAGGCGTCCTTTTGGACAAATGCAATCCCACAAATACTAAGTCAAGGTTCCTATGGATATGGCCTCAGCGCTCGGCTGACGCTTGAACTGTTATAAAAGATTTGCGAGTCTTTATCGGCACATACGCAATAGGCACGCTACATTCTGACCAGGGCCCTGCGTTTAGCTCTTGGGCTTACAAAGAAGCCATGGCCAGTCTGGGCGTTGCATTGCGGTACTCCTCTCTGTTTCATCCTGAGGGAAATTCTGTTGTGGAAAGGAAAAACCAGGACATAAAGCAGTCTATAACAGCTAGGGTATTAGGTTCGGGTGATGGGTGGGTCAAACATCTTTATGGGGTCCAACGCTCATTAAATAATTTGCCAAGAAGTTCTCTGGGGGGGTCACTCCATATGAGGTCCTATTTGGGACAAGAATGTGGGTTCCTGATCTCGAATGTAAAGGCACAGTGGTGGAAAATAAACCCTATGATATCAAAGATCGTTTGGCTGTTTTACAGGATCTAAATGAACTAAGATCGAAACAAAGCAACGTGTTCCTGCAGCCTACCACCACTGGGGAAAAACCGGCAGTCCCAGCAAGGCCTGTCTGGATTACAAAAGTTGGGGATCTAGTCAGAGAGAAGATTGCGGACAAGAAGGAATTTGGACCTTCTTACAGACAACCAGTACCTGTCCTAGCCATACACGGAACAAGAACAGTACTTCTGCCGCCCCTTGCTGGAAAAAAGGAGAAAAGATTTATGTCAATCGACCTCATCAAACCACAGTATGTGGCCAATACTAAATAGTAGGCCTCGTGGACTCCGACCTAGTAGCAGGCGCACTCCTCTCGCTACTATCCAAGAGGTTCAGACTGAAAGACTGATAACCATCGAGAATTCAGCAGTAACAGATGAAGGGCTAAGCAACAATGCTATGGAACTCATCCCTCTTGAAACTCAAGTAACAGTTCGTCCAAATACACCTGTCTACACCAATATAACAAGTGATCAACTGGTTCCAGCGATTTCGACAAATCCTGATGCAATTCCAACAATTGACAGAACTGCTTCTGGCTATTTCATTAACTTTGATACGTTTTCTGAGGATCTGAGTGAGCCTGAAACGTCGCCAGCATCAAAAACTTTTAAACAACAAGTACAAGACTTTTTTCATTTCCTGAGAAAGACTTATCTGGTTTCACCATGGATTGAACTGTGGATTATTTCTGGAATATTTTTCTTTCTGCTTTGGCTAGCTCTGGTTATGACTATCAGCGTGCTTATAAATGGCAGATACATCCATTTGGACACTGAAAGTAAAGATGTGAACTTACTTTTAAAACCACACAAATCATCCCATCGTGAAGCAAGAGACTTGTCAGCAGTGAACATCACAGCCGTTCCTATACAGGATAGTATATTGTGGGACAAGACAGATTTCGATATCTTCGGCCCTACGGAACTTTTGAACATTCCACATTTATTTAAAATTTCACTAAGTGATTTTATTTCATCCAGTACCTATTCTGATGATTGGGACTTTGAAACTGTGAATTATATGATGTTTGATCTAGAAAGGTCTGCTGCATTTTCTAATAATGAACATTTAGAGAGTTCATCAGACTATGAACAGCTGTATTGCTATAACCACTATGGTCATCATTTTTTGCATAAATCTGCAACACCTAGAAATGTGTTTATGTTTAACCAATGGGAGCATTGTCCTACACCACCAAAAGGTAGTTCAAAAATGTTTGCTAAAAAGTTTCCATATTTTTCAGGATACAATACATCTGATCCAGAAACATTTTACTATAAAAATGTAAACAAAACAGGACTGAAAATTATGTTAACTAATACAAAACAGATTTACTCTGCAGCATTTATTGCCCATTTGTCTAGACATGGTTTCGACTTGTGGAAAGACACAATAGACACAAAATCTGTCTGGGGTTCTAAAGATTGGCAAGTGCAGGGGATAGAAGCTTTGTTTAGAGCATGTATCATCCCTCAGCAAATAATGTTTTTGAATGACACTGTGCAACAAACGTCTTGCCTTGGTTTAGCCAAGATCAAAGACATGAAAACACCTTCTGTACCAACACCTGCCAGTAATAACAATACACAGACAGCGGTTACAGTTGACACAATACTACAAATCAACAGAACAAATCCTGATTGGAGAAAATCGTTGATCTGGCCCACAGACACAAACATCTGTCAAGAAAGATTCCTGAATAAAACACAGGGGTTTACTATTCATATGCCAGACCCACGATACGTCCAAAGACAACATCCGGGGGTAGTAACAACATACAGTGTAGGAAAATTATGCCTCGATTGGCTACAAAAATCTGCACTGAAGGATGTGAAACAACACTTATCTTTACTTAAAGAAGACGCAGACCATAGGGAATTCTTGCTTGGACCAAGAAAACCGCGTCAAAAAAGTTTCATATATGCCGGCATCTATGCTGCTTATAATGAAGCGTGGAAGGTTTCACAGGCAGAGGCCGCAGAACGAATACGTGAACTTGATCGTATTAACTTAGAGAAAACTCTCACTGTGGTCGACAATGGGTTAACAACTTTGTCATCCAGAATTTATTCATTGGACAACATTGTATCCTCTGCTATTGACATACTGGAACAAGATTTAGCCATGTTACAACAAGGCCAATCTCAGTTACGTTCTATTATGTTATTAAGCTGGACGCTGCAATCTTTGCGTGCGGGCTATGTGCCTTAGCGTTTTATCAAAACGTCGGCTCTGTTTGCAAAATACAATCTAACTGATAAACAGATCGAACTGGCACAAAGAGAAGCGAAGTATACAGTGCTGAGCATTGAAAAACTGGAGAAATTACCATTCACAGTGGCAGAAAAACCAGCTACAGAATGGCTTATTCATGGCAAAATCACTCTGCCTGTCACTACTTTTCAGTTTCAGTATTGCCTTAAACAAATGCAAGCAGGCAAATATGAACGGTTTGGTAAAGAATACATTAAGACATCCTGGACTTTACCTTACACATATAGATGTTGGAGTGGGGATCGTGAAGTGTTTCTAAGCGGTACAAACTGTGAAAAGGCATTAAGCGGTTCACTTATATGTCAGGACATTTCTTTACACGGGGCTTGTAATGGTTCTGTGGCAAATTTGTCCTGCCACCAGCAGGGTACACCAGCTACTGTGATTAATCCAACGTTTGGCCAACTTTCTAACGGGAGTTACCTCATGTTGAATGATCAGAGTTGCTGTGGCATGTTGCCAGGCATCCCATATCTAGTAACAGTGGACTCCAGGGTCACTTGCTGTATGCAAGTATTGTTCCCCCCAATAGACAAAGTCAGGGAGTCGCCTTTATGGCCTTCATTGAATGTTTCTTTTATACGATTTGATACTTTAAGCAGAATGAAAGCCATGCTTATACAACAAACAGTGCCTCTGACCTCGGCCAAAGAAATCTACGATTTACAAGTTGCAAGGACTTCGGCTGAGATACAGGCTTTAATTCGTACAAACTGCCCTATACATTTCGTAGAAATGATGGGACGTATCTTTAACATGTCTGATACGAGCGGAATTGTACATGTATTTAAGACCATCTGTTCCGGACTATTAGCACCTTTCCAGGCTGTCCTTGGAATCATCCCAAAATTCGCGCATTCGGTGTTTGATGGTGTGCCATTAATTCTAGCACTTGTTGCAGGAATCCTATTTCTATTCCTACTACTACGCTATGGCAAGCCTATTCGCCAACATCACTCCGAGCGATGTGGAGAAAGCTCTCCTTGAACGAAAGTGCCGTGAGCGAATAGTACAGCTTTTGGGCATGCCTCGTCTACGGGAACTTAATACAACGTGGTTCCTGTCATTCAGACCAATCTGGCAAGATTGCATTTTACCTGTTCTACGCTGCCTGCTTTGCGGTGAAGAATGCGTGCTAGACACATGTCTAACACTCCCATCAGTCATGCCAACGGATGTCGATACTCTGCTGGACCCGATAACGGCCCATGCTCTGTGTTGTCCCCAGAGGCTACCAATCCTGATGACGGCATTCATTGAGATCTCACAGACGCTTCCTGCAGCTGCTTAGGTACGAGATGGATCAACAGGCACACAGGTAACAACGGACGCGAACATTGCATCTTCTGCTGAAGGCGATGTTTCTCATCTCTGTGCAATTAACCTTCTGAACGAGGTGTTCCAAATGTCACCAACTTCGGTGGACGATATTTTGGCTACGGAAATAGATGATCTCATGTTTACACCAGACCCGTACACTGACTTTGATTCGGCTCACAGTGTACCAGGGAAGGAATTAAATTTGGCCTTCATATTTTCCAAACTTGGAACTTTTCCCAGAATTGAACTTTTTCTTTTTAATTTTTGAAAATACATGGCAAAACAATCTGCTTACAGTAGAACTAGTCTTATAAAACGGACCTCTTTGAACTCTTCCAGGGACACATTGTCACCTTACTTGTCTAACATTTCATTTAATACCATGATATGCAATGGCTTTGATTTTTGAAAACTTGTCGACCATTTCATCATATGCATATATTTCTGTTTATTCATTCATGTTGCATTTATTTCAATTATATGCTTAGAATGAAAACGATGCTTTAAATGTACAGTACCTATTGCATTCAACAGTTTATTTTAAACTTCTTTTAATGTGCTTTTAGAAATGTTTTTAGCAACATGTGGTACTCAATTTAATGTTTAGCATTTAGTATTATCGTTCATTCGAAAGTGGAGTGGGTGTTGTATTCCGCTTTAGGTGTCCGTATATAGGTTTTCCTGAGACATGTCCTTATATAGGCACAATTCGCATTGCCCTTATATAGGCATAGAATCCCAGTCCTTATTTAGGCATTAGCCGTGCACTCCAAATACAGGCATGGTCACCGACATCCGTCCACCCTAACGTCACAACGAGTTCTTAGAAACCAGACCCTTACGCTCTCGGGAGTTCCCCTAGCACAGGATTATTGATTTCTCCAAGAACTCATCTATTATGTATGAACCGTTATACCTTAGGGGTTCATTCCTGACGTCTTCCTCTGTCCGACTTCACGTCAATGCTAACATTCCAAGGGACCTACCAGGTATAAATATACCTTCCCTTGCCCAAGCAAGTTAGAGGAGACCTCGACTTCAAAGGAGCCCGTATCCCGGCCTGACGCACTGAGAAGACGCTGTCATTCCTGCTCGCAGAAGAATCCAGCTTCCAGTGTTCTGACTCCCTTCGCGGGGTGTTAGAGTTCCAGATCCGGCAAGAGATTCCCACCTCTCTCATTCTCAAGGTATGGAGCTGACTAGAACCTAGAGGGACTCTTGGCATACTAGACTTAAAATACTATTTGTATACCATACTAGAGAATACTCCACCTACTTCTTACCTTTCCCTACACCTAGACTAGGTTAGGTACCTTGGGGTAGAACTAGCTTAGATACGCATCGTATGAGTACTCGCATTTTTAGCTCATGTTATTTATGTACGTGAATATATGCTAAAAGATAATGCTAGCGTAGTATTATTTATTTCTACTGCTTACGCTGTACATTATTTATCTTGCATATTGTCTTGTGATCATAACAGCACATATCTCTTACACGAGAAACAAGACTGTTCAATAAAACCTTTTATTGAAACGCCCGTCTTTCCTTTCTGTGTAACTCTGTAGAAACTAAGCATGCACGATTGACTGAGTGAAACTGTTATCTATTGTTTCCACGATTCTGAGACGTGTTCCGATTCTAAAGGGAAACAAAGTAGTCATGTTTATGCGGTTGCCAGAAACTACTCCCTTCTTGTTCTCAAGGAGTTTCTAGTGGCCTCTGAGCTAGCTGGCACAAAAGTAATTAAGTTTAATATACTCGATAGGGACATACCGACCTCAGTCCTATGTCAAGCCTATAGGGTATATTATTCCAATGCGCAGAGCCTATTAGGGAAATAGGAACTACACTACATGATGGTCCTGCCCAAGAATTAAGATCTTTTTGATAGACATTTTAAGCCATATCATGAAGTTTACTGGGCTTCTGATACCGCAGGAACCCGTAACAGTGATTTTGGGTACACGGCCTTGGGAGCAATTGGGCAGAAGGGTCTGGATGATGATCTCGCATATGATCCTGGCAGCCAAATGAGCTGGCAGCACAGTGGGAAAAAAACTAAGATACCTGACAGTAGGATGGTCATGTAGATTGTGGACAAAGATGACCATGGAAAAGATAACACACGACTTGAGAGACAAGAGGAAAGAAATTCAAAGCTGCTTGGAAGCCAGTGATGGACTACTTCCAGGAGGGCTTTGAGAAACTAGTATGCCCTTGCACTCTAAGGGTTTTGAGATGAAACTACTCAAAACCCTTACGAAGACTCAGATTAAGGCTTTGTTCCCTGGACCTCAGGTGTTTTGGTTAAAATAGACTTTTATAGAAACTCATGGCAAATGGTTGGCAATGATTGCCCTTGATGTATTCTGAGGGAAGGTAATGTGGTAAGGAGTGAGGGGAGGGTCGAGGATAATGGACAACACTGTTTATGTTGTCTTGAATTTGTCTATAAAATCAATAACATATTTTTAAAAATACATAAAATGGTACGCATTTCAAGGTTAAATAGTAGAAGTTGACTGTACAAATCTAATTGAGCAAAAACGTCTACTAAGTCATGTGGCTCCAAATATATTCCGTTCTAGAACATATTATAAAAACATAGGCTTTGAGGCTGAAGCTAATTAGTCAGTGAACAGTCGCCAAGATCTTCGATTATCCAGAAGACCAACTTTAATGTATTCTTAAAATAATATATGTTTTCATTTCTGTATTTGAAAACATCTTGATAGATATTAGATGATGCACCAGAAACCACAAGCTATCGAATGGCCAAATAGATTGACATCTAAAAGCGTATCTTGGACTGATATCATAGCTGTTAATTAATTTTGAAGTCCAACATTATATATTTAAAACTGATCAAATACAAAACATACCATCTTCTGATTTGGTATTCGAACGAAGTTCTAATCAGCATAGATTACAGTGCGCTCAATTAAGCACACATTTTACATCACTACAAGCAGAAGCAGTGGAAGCAGTGGTCCATTTTTAGTGGCAGGGCCTTCACTGTGGTATATTTTATCAATAATAATTTCAAATACGGATTCAGCCTGAATCAATGAACAAAAAAGACCACCATGAGACTCTCCATATAACTTCAAGAGAAGATGCATGATCGGCATGTCATTAATATTTCATTAGTCTCGGATATCGAATACATTTATTTTTATTGAGTATGACCAGTTTACCTCCTAGTATTTAAGATTACAAAATTGAAGGGTAGGATTATTTAATTCACTTTCAATATGTAATTTAAATGTTCTTCACATTTTTTTTTTCCACCACAGATTTTTATTGTCAACAGACGTAGCAGCCCTGGAACATCCAGGGTATTCAATAATACAGTGTACATCTTTAGCAGTATTGATGTTGACATTTACAATATCGAAATAAAACAGTTTAGAATCTAATAACGTTAAAACCATTGTCCCAACAGTAAACAGCGGTGCCAACATCTAATATACAATCTAGCGCATGCAGTTCTCAGCCATCCCGATCTAATAATTATGCAATTATAACTGAATTTGTTTATCATTGTCTCATCATCGCACCAATACCCCACTTGTTGAGGCGTTTGGAATGAGCCCCAAATACAGTCCCTGATATTCCGCCCACCTCCTCCAAATCTTAGAGTGTTTCTGGGGGCACCCCTTGCCTTAAATATGGGTATCTCCAACCTCATGCAAAAATCAAGTCTCTTCTTCCACACCCCAACTAGTGGCGGGGACGTGTCCTTCCATGCCCAAGCAATGTTGCGTTTCGCCAGTGTAAGGCCAAGAAATAATAGATGGCGCTTGTATATGTTGCCTCTGATACTGACTGTGATGTGGAGTATGGCCAGTCGTGGTGAATGTGGGATATATCCCATCCCAATACTTCCGTAAGGCACGTGATTACCCCCGCCAGAACCTCAAAAGCGCTGTACATTGCCACACGGTGTGTATAAGAGTGCCATCTGCAATTTTGCAGCGCAAGCAGATAGGATAGTCAACCAGTCCAGCCCTCCAGAGCCTATGTCTCGTGAAATAGACTCTATGGAAGTATTTGAATTGTATGAGTAGTAGGCGTGCCGCACTAGGCGCACCACGCGGGGTCTCCAGCGCTTCGGTCCAATCGTCGTCATCAATGGGGCCCAGGTCTTTTTGCCAGCCATCACGTGTTGGGTCGAGCGTAGTGGGGCCATTGGTCACGAGTGTTCGGTATATTTTAGTGATCTTGTGATCGCCTAATTCCCCATGAAGACTTTGGCCTCTATAGGACTAAATTCGGGTATATCTTCTAGGTGTGCGATGTATGGGGAGAAGGCATGTCGGAATTGGAGGTATTTGTAGAACTGCGAGCGGGGCATATCATAATCTTTTTGTAACTCCTGAAAGGACTTTAGGGTCTGGCCGTGAAGAACATCCCCAACCGTAGATATACCGATGGCCTCCCAACCCCCAAAGCCAGGCAGCGTCAATAGCTGAGGTAGGAGTCCATTGTGCCAAAGCGGAGCCTCCTTCGTCAGTCTGCCCCACCACCCAATTCGACTCAACGATTGCCTCCAAGACACAAATACTGTCCTGGTTGCTGGCGGCAACATTTGGAGCGTCGGGCCTGAATATAATATTGTGTGTAAGGGCCTAGTGTCCATCACCCAGCGTTCGACCGCATACGCGGGATCTCGTCTGTCCCTGTACCACCATTCGTTTAGGATAAGGAGGTGTGAGGCAGCATGATATGTCTGGATGTCAGGGGTCGCCATACCGCCACAGTATGTAGATTGAAAGCAAGTTCTCAGGGCTACCCGAACCGAGCCCCCTCCCCAAAGGAAGTGACTAAGAATTGCATTTAGTTTCCAAAACCAGACGGGCGATATTGGATGTGGGTGGTTTTGAAGTTGATAGAGAAGGCGGGGCAGGGACACCATCTTGAAAATCGCGGATCTGCCAAGCAGGGAAAGCGGTAGGTGCATCCAGCTGTGCACCTGCTCCTCAGTCTGCATCCATAGTGGGGCTAGATTCTTTTCCCATGAAGCATGCTGGGAGGCCGACAGAAACACCCCAAGGTATTTAAACCCGTCTGGGACCACCGTTACCTCTCGTGTCCATTCAGCCAGTTGGCATCCACCCCGCAGTGGCCGTAGGAAGTACTTACGAGCGTTCATATATAGCCCGGAGGTCTCTCCAAAAATCTGCATTATCCTAAGTAATCTCGGACCCGATCTGTTGGGGTGTGTGAGAAAGAAAAGGACATCGTCAGCATATAGTGCTATACGATCCGAGACTTAACATGACCACTCAAAGCCACGGATCTGTGCGTCTATCTTCACCCATGCTGCAAGTGGCTCCATAGCCAGTGCAAAGAGGTAAGGGACACCCCTGGCGGGTTCCTTGCCCAATGGAAAAGGTCTGTGAGGTCGAGTCTGCCACACGGACGGAAGCAGTAATGTCTGTGTAGAGAAGGTGGATATAGGTAAGGAGACGGGGACCAATGTTCAATCGACTCACCAGAGCAAATAAATATGTCCAGCTGAGCGAATCAAAGGCCTTGTCAATATTTACCAGGAGGAGCGCCGCCGGCCCTTCAAGGCGATCAACCATCGCAATGGCGTTATGGGCACGGCGAATATTGTGTCGTGTAGCACCGCCTGGTATAAAGCCAGCCAGGAAGTGTGGAGTTCGGGGGGTCGACCCAGTTTTAGAAAAACCACTATCTCCGCATGTCGCCAATCTTGTGGAAGGTATCCTTTGTCTACAGCGGCATTAACTGTGGCTGAATAGGGGGCTGTCAATAGAGATTGGTACTTTTTGTGGAACTCACACGGGAAGCCATTAGGGCCCGGTGCCCTGCCCGAACGCATGTCAGACAGGGCACCCTGAAGCTCCTCCACTGTAAGAGGAGCATTCAGCTTCTCCCTCACTGAGTCCGTCAGATCCCGTGGGGGCAGATCATCCAGGAACTGGCATATAGTAGCCACCGGAAGAGCCTCCCTGGGAGTGTATAGGTCTGCAAAATAGTTGGCAAAACTCGCAGCAATTTGTTCTGGGTCAGTGAGTATCTGTCCGGTAGAACCACGAATAGCTGGGATGGTTAAGGGACTCAGTGTCTGCTGACAGAGGCGGTGGAGCAGGGCACTGGATTTATCACCCCACTGGTATATCCTACTGCGGGTCGCCAACCATGCCATTTTAGACTCGTCTAACAATTCACTGGCATATAGTTGTTGCGTATGAAGCAATTGTCGACGTGCCGCGCTCCCATTTTCGCCTTTACTTTTGCGCTCTAAGTCAATGATTTGGGCCTTCGTCTGTATCAGTTTTTCGCGGCGCTGTTTACGCTGTGCTGCGCAGAATGCATTGTCTTTGCCCCTAAGAGTCATGGCCTCCCACAGAATTTCAGGGGACTCTACTGTCCCTGTATTATAGGAGAAATAGTCTGAAATGGCGGTGTGCATGTGGAGTTGATATTGCTCATCTTGTAGGTGCCATGTCGAGAGCCGCCATAAATGTTCTTCAATTTAACAGCAATTAAATGGCCCACATAATTTGAGACCAGAGAAGAGACACATCAATCAAGAGCATGTGCATATTAACTACAGAAAGGAGGATACTCAGAGGGAGAATTGACTCGGATTCAAGGATCAAGAGTGGATGTTCACAATGGTGTGCTTCAAATATTCTAGGGATTGTGATGAGACATAGTCAAAGCTAAAAGGAAAAACAAGTAAAAGTAGAATAATCCGTATTGAAAGGAAAGAATATATTAATTTTAGATGCGTTAATATATTTTGGGGGAGTGACTCAAAATATAGAGGTACTTGCAAGGAAGGGTGCACAGTAATGCTGCCAGGAACATTTACAAAAAGGCCATCTCGGGGCTTACTTGGTGTACCTTTTTGGTAATAAGGTGGGATCTGATGTCACTCCTTGAGATTAGTAACCTACCAAACATCAGGATGCAAGGCACCAAAGGATATTGGATTTTAAAGTTTTTAAAGAAAATAGCGGCAGAAAGTGTTAAGCGCCAACTGTATATCATGGATGGCTGAGCCTTTTCCAGAATTGCGCCTGAAACTTGGAACAAACTACCTCTACATCTCCGACTGGAAACCGATCACAAGAAATTTCATAGATCCCTCAAAACCTGGCTATTCTAGCTCGGTCCACCCGTCTCTCTGGTTTTCCTTTCTGAGTATGAGTTCAGCGCTATGAGACCTATGGGTGATATATGCGCTTAATAAATACCAAATACATACATACATACATATCAGGTTACACCGGACCAGGACAAAGTCACAAGTTCAGGCTGACCGCGATGGAGAGCGGGACGGCTGTAGGGTTCCAGTTAGGTTCGCTTAACAGAGTACCTTAAATCCTGGTTTGTGGAGTATTGCGTGGATCCGTGTCGAAGATACGCTGCGCAGTGGAGGAGATGAGTTGGTTCCGAGAACCGGTGAGACTCCGGTATGGGTCCTGTTACTTTGACGCTGCGGTTCCTGTCGACGGGGCTTGCGATGCAAAGTCTGGCAGTGGGTCAGGGCGGTGCATTGGTTCCGTAGAGCTACGATGCGAAGTTCAGCATCATCACCAAGAATGCTGTAGACAAGAGATGCGAGGACCTGCGACGAGGATGCATCGCCCAACAGCGGTTTCGGAGGCGATGCAGCAGCGATGCTGGTCTTTGCAACGAGTCCACTCCACACAGCAGCGGAGATGCATCAGTTCTGCTCGGGGTTGCGCCGCGCAGCAGAGGAGATGTGTCGGTTCCACTGGATCCACAGAGGCTGGTTAAGCAACTTAAGCGCACTTCCAAGGCTCAAGGACTGGGGTGGCACCACTTGGCAGGGTAGACTCACAATTGACAGTCCAGGTGCAGATGCAAGGTTGTTGGAAGCCTGTGATGTCCCTGAGGCTTCAGATCAAGAGGCCAGCCAACTAGCCCTTAGAGTCCTCTTGGTTTACGGGATGCAGGTCCAGTCCTTCTCACCCAGGCAAGAGGGCAGTAGGTTAGCACAGCATCCAGCAGTTCCTTCAGAGCAGCAGTCCAGCAGAGTGGCAGTCCCTTCAGCGGCCCAGCAGTCCTTGTTCCTGGCAGCGTATCCCCAGGTCCAGAAGTGTACTGAAGTGGTGGTGTCTGAGGTCCTTGTGCCTTTGAATTGGGGAAAAGCTTCCAGAGGCATGCCTTTAAACTGCACAGATGCCTTGTCTTCCCTGCCCTGGCTCCAGACTAACTACACAGGGTATTCAGCCCTTTGTGTGGAGATAGGACACATCTTATTCAGGTGTAAGTAAGGTTGGGCTCAGGTCCTCCCTCGCAAACTGCCACTGATGGTCCATCCAGTTACACCTAAGCTCCCATTGTGTGTGGCTGTCTAAGAGAAATTCACAAAGCCCAACTGACAACTACACTCAGTCATGGGACGAGAGACGGACTGCAGGCACCCAAATGGCTAAAGACAAGAAAATGCCAACTTTCTAATAGTGGCGTTTGTAGAATTGTAATTTAAAATCCGACTTCACCATAAGTTAGGGTTTTTAAATTAGGATTCCAGAGACACCAAACGTGAACCAGTTATCTCTTCCCATTTGGAAATTACACTTATAAAATGTAATAAGGCAACTCCAATGTTATCCTATGGGAGCGATAGGCCTTCCAGTAGTGAAAAACAAATTTAAGAGCTTTTCACTACCAGGAAATGCAAAACTTAAAAGTACATGTCCTACTTTTTAAATACATTGCACCCTGCCCTCTGGGCTGTCCAGGGCCTACCCTAGGGGTGACTTATATGTATTAAAAAGGAAGGTTTGGGCCCAGCAAAAGGTTTAGTTCGCTTGGTCGAAATGGCAGGTTAAAACTGCAAACATAGGCTCTGCAATGGCGAGCTTGAGACATATTTAAAGGGCTACTTAAGTGGGTGGCAAAATCAGTGCTGCAAGCCCACTAGTATTTAATTTACAGGCCCTGGGCTAATGTAGTGCACTTTACTAGGGACTTGTAAGTCAATTATAAATGCCGATTAGGTACAAGCCAATATTACCATGTTTTGAGCAGAGAGCGCAAGCACTTTAGCAATGGTTAGAAGTGGTAAAGTGCTCAGTGTCCAAAGGCCAGCAAAAACAGGGGGTCTGAAGGTAAAATGATAGGAGGAAACAACACAAAGCATTCAGGTCTAACACCCCTGCTCTATACTTATTTTAATACATGGAGTGAATGCTGACACTATCAATTGGGCTATTGTTACCAACAGTAAATAATTATGAAAATATTCACTACATGGATAATAATAGCCACCCACTGCTTCAAGGCCAAATTTCCTAGGCTTTATGTTGTTGGGGAACTTTCCAAAGCATGGGTGTACATAGTGGTAACATTTAGTTTGGAGGTTAATAAAGGAGTACTAATAATGAACCCATGTACAAATCATACGTTGCATGGGCTCAGTGCAGCTATGCATATTGTACAGTGGACAGTAATGCTAGTAATCAGCATTTGTGATTAAAGAACCAAATGTTGAGGTTATTTTTGAGACCCCAGTATGATCGCTGTGATGCTGGTGAGTTCTAGTCCACTGGTCCAGAGTGCCAGTGCAAGTCTTAGTTACTGACACTGCTCACTCTCTTCCGGTGACTGGCGGCTTGCTTTTTTGGTGGATGGCTTGTCCTCTTGGCTAGCCTTTTCTAATTATGTAGGATACAGCATTTACACACTCCCACACCAGAATGTTGCAGAGACGGTGCTGTATGTATTATACTGCATAAACCTATAAAATTATAGATGGGTAATTGTGAATAAGGGTAATATTTTTTCACCAAGGTGTTCTGAGTAACATCAGCTAGATAAAGAGAGTGAGCCTAGATTTGTCTATGTCACTAAGAATCCTGAGGTGAAAATAATCCCCTTTGTTCACAGAAAGTCTTAGTTTTAGAATAGGTATGGCCCCATGGCTGCTCTTCCTTTGCTATAATGAGCACCTTGGGGGTGGAGGAGTCATGGGAGAGCCATGGTAGCTTGATTCCTGCCAAATTGAGTCTTGCCACCCACCACCAGACATTGCCTGGTACTCCCCCAACCAAATTTTGAAAAAACAAATACCTGGTTCATGCCCCTCGTCCTTCCCTCCACAATATAAAAACCCTGCCTGGTATCCTGCCACCCTCTGCCATTTCCATCCCAACCTGAAGCTGTGTGTGAGACAGGAGAGATGGTGCCATGCTAACAGCAGCGGCTTGAGAGCCCCTTTACTGCACGTACTGCTTTTCCCTGTCAACATAGCTCTTAGGAGACCTGTGGCTGAGTGAAGAAGGAGGTTGGTAGCACGGGAACTCAAGCCGCACGTCGCAACCTTCCCAAGATCTCTAGAGATATGTGGAGATGGTCGACCACCATCAGCAAGAACACATGCTTTGGGGCCCAGCAGTTCCCTGCTCTGATGTCAGAGCAGTAGAAAAACCCCAAAACTTGTTTTTTCTGTGCTCCAATGCCAAAGAAGTAAATAATGAGAATTTGAGTCCCGTTTTCTGTCCACTGGCTTCCATAACAATCTAATTTCAGAAGAGCTTAACTGCACACTGTTGCCCATTAAAACAGATGCTAGACACCCTTCGCTGTCAAACACCTGTTTCATGAACACGATGACATGGCTTGTCGGCACTGTGAAGAAGTCCAGCATACAGAAAGCCTGCATTCTGTTGAATCAAACTCTCCCAAGTCATCACATATATATACTAATCACTTGTGTGCTCACAATTTGCTTTTTGAACTACGCAAACATCTTGTGAGCTCTCCCCACTGAATGCATTTAACCCTGTACCCTTGGGAAACTGTGAATGCTTAGTGCTAATGGCTGCTTAGTGCTTGCACCTCTAGTGGACTGTATCCTTTAAATGTCTTGTGCCCTGCACAACTAAGAAGGGAATGAATGAATGAGGGCACTTGTACAGGTGTACATACGCCAGGAGCAACGGACAAGACCAGGGAAGAACTATTAAAAAAAAAGCTGAGTTTTGATGACTTTGCAAAACAAGCATTTGCAATGCAATAGATCTCGCCTTTACGTGAGTTTGAGCTATTGACATTGCAAATAACAATGCCTTTTATTTTAGTTTTCGTTTTTAAAACATGAATAAAAGGCATTGTCATTTCCAATGCCAATAGCTTAAATTCGCGTAAATGCGATACCTATTGCATTGCAAATGCTTGTTATATAACGCTAACTCGACCAGAAGGCATCAGAGCGCTTCACGAGCACCAGTTGCGTTACAGACGGACACATTCATTTTGTTAGGCACGGGGGGGATTAAGTGATTTGCCCAGGATCACAGAGGAGATGTGCCATGGGCCTCTCTTACTCTAGACGTATTTGTCTGTGTTCCTTATGGCGTTCATTGACCAATCCGTTCTAATGCACGATGAAGCAGATTGAGGAAAGGAGCGGAAAAAAAATTCTACAGAAACAAGGGTAACTAGGTGCCAACTTATTCCATAATTTATACCTATCGTATAAGAGGTTAAACATAATGGCAATAGTGAAAGCAAACGCTATAAGGAATACGTTGAATAGTCGGGGACCTCTCAAAGAAACCAGTTGACCCCTGACAAACAATGGAACGGCGGGTAAAAGACCTTACCTCCCGTACCCCAACAGAACTCTAACATCCGATCTCCTCTACTTTGTCTCCAACTCTAAGCGACCAAAGTGGCCAATGTTCATGAAGCAATGGATGTATTTTTCAGGTGTTCATGAAGGTACAACGCCCATTAGAACGGGTGTAGTTTATATTGGTGCAGCAGGTGCAGTGGCACCAGGGCCCAGAAGCCTGAGGGCCCCACTGAACCCCGATTATTGATATATTTCAAAGTTCACACTGCAGCCAGAGGGCCTATTTCCTTCCTTGCACTAGAGCCGTTGACACACTGACAACGTCAATGCCCATTCGCTGCTCTTTAAAAGACAAATAACTCCAGCTCGTGCAGTTCCTTCCTGTAGGTAAACTGAGTCACCCTCGAGGTAGAGATAATAGCAATGAAACGACACAAGTTATGTTAAATCCGATCTGAAACATTATATAAAACTTATAATCTGCACTTCATTGCATCCTATGGGGATGAACACAACCTGATCAGAAGTATAATTACTTTAGCATATAGTTAATAATGACGAAGATACAAGTGGCACATTACACATCCTACAACACAGTGAACCCTCACAAAACGCAGCACAGCATAGCATAAAGCGCCACGGTGTTGAATTATACCGCGTAGCACTGTATCACATAACACAGCATAGTTTAGCATGAAATAAAATTAAATACAACATAGTTAAGTGCCACATTTCACAGCCGAGCATACCACAGCACGGTGTAATACAGCAAGTAACCCCATTAAGAATGCTCCCCGAATCCTTCCGGCAGACGTTTGAACAGATGGCAATAAACAGCAATTCCTCTTTAAAGGGTGTCATTGTAACATATTTTCCCATAAAATGCAACCCAGCGTCTGCAGGCCCCTGTCGATATATATTATAATAAACCATGGGTGTCCAACTTGGCTCCAGGAGGGCCGGATACTTCCAAGACTTTCCTCATAACATGCATCTGTATACATTACATCTAAATTTAATTTGTTAACATATTGGTTAGCCTGAAAACCTGGCAGGGATCCGGCTCTCCTGGACGTACACTGAACACACAAAAAAACCCAGCTTACATTACACATAAAACTATGCATGCTGCAGGTACGAATGGGGGCTACAGAAAGGGGGCTTCATTGGGTTGGGCAACTCAGTAACCATCGGCGGTGGAGTAGAAAGGGTGCCAAGGGCCCTAAAACAAGTAACTAAAAGTGAGCCCCCGCCCTGTCCCCAATTAGGTAGTGAAATGCAGCACCGATGGGGTGAGGAGGGCCTCTCATACTCCTGGGCTCCGGTGCCACTCTACGTGCTGCACTATAGATACCTAACCTTCTTCACAAAAGTGATGCCCACTTCCTAACATTTAAAAAATTAGCTCAATCATCTAAATGTTAAGGAAATCTTTCTGCAATTATCGTTGTCTCGTTTATCTCTTTTTTTACCATTCGACCTCTTTTTAGAAGTCTTTAAACCACTTCCCTTCGTCCTTCTCCTGCTCCAACCCCTCGCCCTCTTCCTGCCGTGACCTTTAATCCCAGAAACTGCTGCGTGCTGTAAAATGCAGCTGTAGCCAGTCCCCGGGATGAAGCCGCTTACACATCACCGCAGCAACAACCAGGCACGTGTTACTAAAACCCAACTCACGGACGAGTCACCACGCCCCAGTTTACTTCCATGTCGCCCACCGTCACCCCGTGACGCACCCACACCACTCACCATGCCGCGGGGAGACGCCTGCCCAGGAACAACCGTGCCTCCACACGCCGACTCCAAGGACGAGCAGACAGCGCAAAAACATGACCCCCACGCTTTAAGAAGTGACGGGGAACAAACGTTTCCGTCGTCCACAGCAGACCTCGACTGTATCCTCGCTCACGATCACACGAGTCCAAAAAACCTTCTGCTTCTGTTCCTCCGTATATAATAAGAATAAAAAGTCATCCCTCGGTCTGAGGACTGGTCTGTGCTTTGACGCACCTTTCGCTTTCCCAAACCGTGTTCTTCAACTAGACTCGTTGCCCAGAGGTTCATAGGACATCCTCGAACGAGTCACGACCCCCCATCCTTCCATTAATCACCACCCACAGTGCAGTCTCTCACTGGGAAGGCCTCCTCACACCTCCCCCGACCCCGCCGCTCCCATTCGACATCCTGGCCCTGCCCCCATCCAGCCAGGGCGAATGCGAGCTGATAAGACTGGCTGCGCAAACTTTGGGGGCATTAATGAGCAAACAGCAAATGGTATCTAAACTGCGTGACTGTGAAAAACGTATGTAGGATGCATTCCTGTACTGAAGCATCAACACACACGAGTTAGTGAGGGTTCCCTTCACTGGACACGGTTTTATTAAATTGCCGCTTTATTGGAAGAAGCTGTCTTTTGTGTAATGCGAAGAGACTGGCCGAAACTTTCCTGCGAAAAAGTAAAGCTTGCGAAATCTGCCTACTTGGACGTTTCTCGTGTGGAACAATACATTTCCTTTGTCTTTCTCTAATCTCCTTCACTTTGCAAAATGTTACAGATTTCGCTGTTTGCGAATTGGAGAACACACGTGAACCGGTAGCAAATGTTTCTGTTTCGCTGGGGTTTTTGCTGGGAGTTTCACATCTGCGAGAAATACAGGAACAAGCAAATCTGCATCCTGTTTCGTTTTTGTGATTTACAAAAATAAGAATTATCCAGATTTAGCTATCATATATATAACAAGCGTGGTCCAGGAAGCGAAAGAGGATCGCGCCGGAGCCTGGGGATCTCTTGTCTTTATGGGGCCATGTGTTTAAACACATGGCCCCATAAAGATAAGAAAGTGCTTCACGACAGCCGTGAAGCAGGCGACCCAGTCCGGATCGCAAGCCAAAGGGCGGCAACCAAAAACCCTCATTTCCAATGGCAGGCCACCGTTTAGCATAAACGGTGATGCCGGCCAATAGAAATGAGGGGCGGGGCTTCAAGCCCTTTTGTAAAAGTCCTCATCAGCAATAAATCTCGCCGAGCGAGCTGCGCATGTGCGCAGCAACGATAGGCGAGACCTAAAAACTCACTGTTGGTTATCAGACAGCTGTGCAGTGGAAGTGAGTTCAACAGAGTGGCATTGAATACAGAGGATTCTCACTCTCATTTGTGCAGCTAAGGACACCATCTTTCATGCCGCGATGGACACACTCCTCATTTGTTGCGCTTGGCACACCTTTATCTTTAGTCAGAAACCTAACACCATCCTCAACATTCTTAGTTTTCTTCCTTCTCTTGCCAAATCCTTTTTCTTTAATTCCCTCAACTTCCTCTACTGACCAGTATTTATCCTCTGAACATTCTACTGCCCTTCTTTTTCTCCTTAAAACGCTCTCTAAAGTCCTAACCTCCTCCTGCACCAATTTCCTCAAATTTGCATCCCCAACACCTGAGGTTTCACCTCCCTCACTCATCTCCATTATTTACATTTTTTTTAATAACCTGTTGTCATTCACCTAATGAACAAGCCTTCAAATTCCTTCACTTAAATATCACTTTTATATATAAAAACACTTTCCCTCAAAATTGCTAAGCCTCCTACTCTACCGACTGTCAAGAATGCCAGAATCAGCTGTTTGGCAGTTGATCAAATTAACGTTTGTTATTCTCTTAAGATGGCGATCCTGACTTCATACCCTATCTTTTAATACTAGGCCATCACTTTTCCAATATGGCCGCAATGTTACGTCATCACGCACGTATACATGACGACGCTTTGCTTCGATTACGGATGCCCCTGAGGAACAACCTGTTCCCGAGGCGCCCGTCACAGTGAACCCGATCCCCAGTGCGCGAGCAAGGAAAAACACCTTGCGCAACCCAAGTCGGTCACCTTTTACCGTTATCGCTGACGAGCTCGAGCCGAAAGCACTCGCTCGCACCCTAGCGGTAACGGTACCCAATTCTTTTCTAATAACCCTACTAACCTAAGAATATTCTGTGAATATCAAAATAAACCGCTAAACAGTCAAAAATTGGGCAAACATTTACTAACATAACATTAAAAGCTTAAAAACGTCAACTTCTAATTACAATTACCAAAGAAACATAGAAATAATACATTTAAAATTCCACAAATCATACTCATACAGCAAATTTGACCACTGTTAATCTATATTCAGGTACATAAATTACTCAAAAAGATCATAATAGCGATACTTATCTGTCAAGGAGCAACGGATAAAAGAGGAAGATGGATGCTGTGATGGAGTTTATATAGGCTTAAGGGACATTCTAAGTTATGGAATTTTGATGTTGGTGATCTTTTACTTTAAAGTGCTGCAAGGAGCTGGCAATAAAAGTTATATGCATATTGCTAGCCTCCGGTCTTGACATGAAATCAAGGTAGTTAGGACTGCTGATTAGGTGAATGATCAGATTCTTAGTATGCTAAATTTTATTGAGTTGAAAGAATATCAGTTCAAGATGCACAATATTAGAATGGTCCAGATGAGAATACATAAGGGTGTGGCTGAGGTCTAGTGGTAAATCCAGTCAAATCGGGGAAAGAGTATCTAATGGAGCATGCGTTGAAGAAATAAGGAAAAGGTGACACCTTTGATCTTTGCAGTGATAGAACAAAACTTTATGTGGAGAGTGGATAAGGTCAGTAGTGGGTAGCTTGAAAGATGAGCTCCAGATCTGCTTCTTGTTATTGATGAGTCACAAGCAACCAAAAGCTGATAAGTCTTGTCCCAAACGTATCAGCATGTAGTTAGAGGAAATGGTCTTTCATCTAGCTGATATTGGCACACATACAATTGTTAAATTGGCCAAACGGAGATTAATGGCTGTAATCAAGCCATTAATGGATTCTGGTGTCATATTCATAGCAGTAGATCTCAAAGACAGAATCAAATGCCCATGTTGGGCTGGGCAGAGCCCTTGGGGATCCTACAAGTAATAGAAAATGAATGGCAGTGAAAAGGAGAGACTAAAATATTAGGTACGGTCATTGAAAAATAGAGGAGAACCAGGCAAGGCTCACCTCAAGATCCTGTAGCTGCTATGAGATGGAGGTGGATTCTCATATGTCGAGAAGATCATAAAGGCAGAATCACCTTTATTGTGAATAAAATTAAGGATGTCCATTGCTGCCACCGGTGCTCTCATTAAAGGGCAAATTCCAAAGGATCCGATAAAAGAAGTCCTCCAGTATTGGATCTTTCACAGATTCACATGCTTGAATCATTCCACGTTGTGGGAGTCCCAAGATACCATAATAAAGCACTCTACGCCGGAATAAACAAAAACCTCACCCGCAAGCTACAGAACATCCAGAACGCCGCCACAAGACTGGTCCTCAACCTGCCAAAACACTGCCACATCTCCCAGCACCTGCGCACACTCCACTGGCTCCCTGTCGAGGCGAGAATCACCTTCAAGATGCTCACCCACGCACACAAGGCCCTCCACGGCACCGGACCAGCATACCTGAACAGCCGACTCAAATTCCACGCACCCCAAAGGACCCTGCGATCAGCCCAGCTCTCCTACGCCGTGGTCCCCCGCACCAGAAAGACCAGATCGGGAGGCCGCTCCTTCTCCTTCCTCGCGGCCAAAGCATGGAACGCCCTTCCGCTCCACCTCAGACAGACAACATCGCTCACCATCTTCGCAAGAAACCTCAAAACCTGGCTCTTCGACAGACCCCCTCCTTGATGGATGGCACCTGCACCCCCCCCACCCCTAGCGCCTTGAGACCCTTACGGGTGAGTAGTCGCGCTTTAACAAACCCCTGATTGATTGATTGATATGTATCATTATCATAGGCTATAATGGCAATGGACAATCCCTTTAATAGCCTATCTGTGTCCCAATCAGGCAATGGCACTCTCTTGAATACTCCCAAGAGAGGCTGAATCTCTCAGATTTTCTGCCACACGTTGTGTGAAGGGAGTCCCCCTGAGCTTTGCTCAGTTTTCTCCAAACCAGTTTCTGGAAACTACTACTACTTCTAGCGTATCTGAGTCATCCAAGAAAGGGCTCTTCAGGCCCTGCAAGACATGTGGAAAGAAAAGGCTTTATGTGGATGATCCCCACAAGGAATGTCTTTATAACCTCTACCTTCAGCAGAAGGTAAAAGACTTTCACCAAAAACCTCGGAAGTCAGGGAGGGGAGGCTTCCTTTATGGCTTCAGAAAGCCAAGACAAGGAGATCTCCATCTTCTGATGAGCATAGCGTCACCTCTTCCACATCTCAGATCTCACAAGAGGGTAAAATTCTATGACTAGGGGACGTCAGAGGAAGGCAGAAAGGCCCTTAAGAAATCCCACCATGGGTCTGCCAAAGACAGCTCAAAGAAGGGGAAGTCTAAACAAATCTCCTCAGAGACTGCCAGATCTGAGCCCAGTATTCCATCTGTAAAAACTGGAGCTCATCCCCCCAAAGCCCTCTTTAGAACCGTCAAAGCATAAAACTCCTGTCAACAGTAATGTCACCGTCGAGAACAGAATCTCGTCGACAACGACGACGCCTTCCATCTCCGCATAGGCGTCGATACCGTTGACGAAGATTTCATCGTCCATGAAGACTCCGTTGACGGCAATGCCAACGCTTCGTCGACGCCGACCCCACCAACAAGAATAACACTGACGATGCTCAAAGTCACTCACCAACCCCAGCTGTCACTACCTACATCCATCGGCTCGACGATGTTGTCGTGGACGGCACCGTCAATGAAACTAAAAGTTAAAGACTCTCCTCTTACCTGAGCATACCTCACCCAGCAAGGGATCTCCTCTTCCTCTAAGCCATCTTCTGGATGTGGAAGAGTCGGAGGATGACGGCTCTTTTAGGGACTGCCCATAGCCCATCTAAACTCCTTGTAAAATACCAGGACAAAGAGGATGACGATGAGGAACAGTATTATGGGGATTATTACAACCCGCAGTCACGATATCCTGACAGGCCTAGACATTATGGTGAGCACTGCCAGCATTATGCGGAATCACCTTCTCATGACGGTGCGGATCAAGAGCCTATGTTTCTGTTTCACAAATTCCAGGCAATGCTGACGGACCACCATAAGAGGTTTCCTGCCCCTCCACAAGAACAGCTCAATGCTCCGCCTCCACCTTCATCTCCCAGAACACCAAGACCTATTCCTCCACCCATAACACCCAGGATGATGCTTGTATTGAGCATAGCTATAAAGGACAAGGGAACCCAATTCAATTGGTCAGGGACCTTGGGTAATTACGAGTTTTCAACACAGTGGTCCCTAGACAAGGACAATAGACGTAAGGAGAGATGAATATAGACTCAGAGTCAGTACTATATTTAAAACTGTCCAAACGGACAGGAATGCTTTTAATTAGTCAAATTAACACAGAAACAATAAAGTTGGACACAAGCCTGCATCCTACTAAGCGTGTGCATAGAGCATAAACATATAACAGAAAAACAAAAGAGAGGCTCAGGCAGAGCGAATTGCTTGTATGTTATACATTCAAATAGCACAAGCAGAGATGTGTTGGGACACCGTTACACATGAGTAATATTAATTAGAAAAGCGTTTGCGGTGTACATCGAGTCGACAACATTTTGATCCCTTTTGAACATTTTTGGGATCATCATCAGGACATAGTGTTACATGCCTGAGTAAAATTGCCTGTAAAAAAATAATAAGAGAAAGGGAAAATGGGAAAGACAGTTAGGATGAGTTTAAAACCGGCGGAAAATATCATGCAGACGCAAGTGAGCTGGTGACTGATTTAAGAGAACTTCGGTGCTAAGGACACGTGATCTGGTGCCAATCTAGCTGTGTAAAAGGTCTAGATCTGTGTCAAAGGCGGAGTGTTGTGATGTGGACATGGGCCATTATATCAAGGTGAACCGGTTTAAGAGAAAAACCGTGTGTTCTGTAACCATGGTACACGTTTTGAAAGCCTGGGGCCAGTAGCCCTAGAGTGGACAATCGATAGCTGTGTCACCTCTTCCACATCTCATATCTCACAAGAGGGTAAAATTCTATGACTAGGGGACGTCAGAGGAAGGCAGAAAGGCCCTTAAGAAATCCCACCATGGGTCTGCCAAAGACAGCACAAAGAAGGAGAAGTCAAAACAAATCTCCTCAGAGACTGCCAGATCTGAGCCCAGTACTCCATTTGTAAAAACTGGAGCTCATCCCCCCAAAGCCCTCTTTAAAACCGTCGAAGCATAAAACTGCTTTAAAACTCCTGTCAACAGTAATGTCACCGTCGAGAGCAGAGTCTTGTCGACAACGACGACGCCTTCCATCTCCGCATCGACGTCGATACCATTGACGAAGATTTCATCGTCCACGAAGACTCCGTTGACGGCAATGCCAACGTTTCGTCGACGCCGACCCCACCGACAAGAATAACACTGACGATGCTTAAAGTAACTCGCCAACCCCAGCTGTCACTACCTACATTCATCGGCTCGACAATGTTGGCGTGGACGGCACCGTCAATGAAACTAAAAGTTAAAGACTATCCTCTTACCTGAGCATACCTCACCCAGCAAGGGATCTCCTCTTCCTCTAAGTCATCTTCTGGATGTGGAAGAGTCGGAGGATGACGGCTCTTTTAGGGACTGCCCATAGCCCATCTAAACTCCTTGTAAAATACCAGGACAAAGAGGATGAAGAAGAGGAACAGTATTATGGGGATTTTTACAACCCGCAGTCACGATTACCTGACAGGCCTAGACATTATGGCGAGCACTGCCAGCATTATGCGGAATCACCTTCCCATGAGGGTGCGGATCAAGTGCCTTTGTTTCTGTTTCACGAATTCCAGGCAATGCTGATGGACCACCATAAGAGGTTTCCTGCCCCTCCACAAGAACAGCTCAATGCTCCGCCTCCACCTTCATCTCCCAGAACACCAAGACCTATTCCTCCACCCATAACACCCAGGATGATGCCTGTATTGGGCATAGCTATAAAGGACAAGGGAACCTTGGGTAGTTACGAGTTTTCAACACAGTGGTCCCTAAACAAGGACAATAGACGTAAGGAGAGATGAATATAGACTCAGTCAGTACTATATTTAAAGCTGTCCAGCCGGACAGGAATGCTTTTAATTAGTAAAATTAACACAGAAACAATAAAGTTGGACACAAGCCTGCATCCTACTAAGCATGTGTATAGAGCATAAACATATAACAGAAAAATAAAAGAGAGGCTCAGGCAGAGCGAATTGCTTGTATGTTATACATTCAAATAGCACAAGCAGAGATGTGTTGGGACACCGTTACACATGAGTAATATTAATTAGAAAAGTGTGTGCGGTGTACATCGAGTCGACGTTTTGATCCCTTTTGAACATTTTTGGGATCATCATCAGGACATAGTGTTACATAGAGTAAAATTGCCTTTAAAAAAATTATAAGAGAAAGGGAAAATGGGAAAGACAGTTAGGATGAGTTTAAAACCGGCGGAAAATATCATGCAGACGCAAGTGAGCCGGTGACTGATTTAAGAGAACTTCGGCGCTAAGGACACGTGATCTGGTGCCAATCTAGCTGTGTAAAAGGTCTAGATCTGGGTCAAAGGCGGAGTGTTGTGATGTGGACAAGGGCCATTATATCAAGGTGAACCGGTTTAAGAGAAAAACTGTGTGTTCTATAACCGTGGTACACGTTTGTTCACCAGGTAAGCCCTTTCCCGCAACCACCCTTGGCAAATCCCTGAGGTTATGCGGTCCCCCCCATTTACTTTTGCCTACCCGTGCCATCTTAGGTCCATTGAGACCTTCGCTCAAGCCAATTCCGTTTGTAACCGCGGACGCGGTTCCCATCCTTTCCAGTGTATTTTCTACTGGAATACCGGTAGGTTCCTCATTTCTTCATCAGTCACCATGCATGTAATTCTGGCAGTCTTACGGTTGACCGCATTGACTATTCACTCTCCCATTTAGGTCGCTCGAGGCAATTTTACATTGAAACGCTCTCTTACCTCGCCTCTCAGCAACCTCATAGGACACGCTGCTGCGGTCCTCCTAGTGGCATGTTTTTCTTACGGAAAGCTCCCACTTCCAGAAGTCAACACAGCCAACTATTCTAAGGCCAGGGGCCCATGTTTCTCACATCGTGTGCCACAGGACACACGTTTTCCCACTCTGCACCAGCTCACCATGCCTTCTGGTTTAATGTCCCATGTTATTCTCACGCCTACACAGCTATCAATTGTCCACTCTAGGGCCTCTGGCCCCAGGCTTTCAAAACGTGTACCACGGTTACAGAACACACGTTTTTTCTCTTAAACCGGTTCCCCTTGATATAATGGCCCATGTCACATCACGACACTCCGCTTTTGACACAGATCTAGACCTTTTACACAGCTAGATTGGCACTAGATCACGTGTCCTTAGCGCTGAAGTTCTCTTAAATCAGTCACCGGCTCACTTGCGTCTGTATGATATTTTCCGCCGGTTTTAAACTCATCCTAACTGTCTTTCTCATTTTCCCTTTCTCTTATTATTTTTTACAGGCAATTTTACTCAGGCATGTAACACTATGTCCTGATGATGATCCCAAAAATGTTCAAAAGGTATCGAAACGTCGTCGACTCTATGTATACCGTAAACGCTTTTCTAATTAATATTACTCATGTGTAACGGTGTCCCAACATATCTCTGCTTGTGCTATTGGAATGTATAACATACAAGCAATTTGCTCTGCCTGAGCCTCTCTTTTGTTTTCCTATTATATGTTTATGCTCTATACACACGCTTAGTAGGATGCAGGCTTGTGTCCCACTTTATTGTTTCTGTGTTAATTTTACAAATTAAAAGCATTCCTGTCCGGCTGGACAGCTTTAAATATAGTACTGACTCTGAGTCTATATTCATCTCTCCTTACGTCTATTATCCTTGTTTAGGGACCACTGTGTTGAAAACTTGTATTGAGCATAGCAGCATCTCCTAGGGATGACCCATCGTCATCAGATGATGGCAGGGAGGAAGGAGAACTTCCGGACAACCGTCCTGTGGACTCACTTCCGAAGGACATAGGAGGATTTCACAACTTGATGAAGAGGGCTGCAACAAGATTCCAACTGCCAATATCAGTCAAGCAGTCTGACTGCTTTCTCTACGATTTTAAAGAGCAAACAAGGAAATCGGTATGAGCCATCCCCATTATAGACTACATGTGGGAAGAGGGCAAAAAGATTATGAGGAATCCGGCAACTGTAGCAGCAATCTTGCGGCTTATAGATAAAAAGTACATGGCTCGTGAGGACTCACCTGCTTGCCTCATATGGTATCTCAAGCCAGACTCTGTAGTTTCACAAGCGACTCAACGTTGCTTTAAGAACCCCTCCACTCCTATTTCTGCTTCACCAGACAAGAAGGGCAGGCGTTTGGACAGTATCAGCAAGAGATTCTCCACCATGTCCGCCATACCTTATTGTGCGGCCAACTCACTGGCCATCATATGTCGCTACGTCAAGCAGATGTGGTCTGACATAAGCGCCCTCATCGATCTAGTGCCGGAAGACAGGAAATCAGTGGCAAGAAAGATCTTGCAAGAAGGTGAGCGCACGTCATCAGAGATCATTGACTGCACAATGGACATAGCCTCCACTAGCTTTTGGCAGCTAGCAGAAGCTGCAGTGTTGAGACGACAAGTTTGGCTCAAATCGACAATTTTACGGCCAGAGGGGTAATCCAAAATCTAGGATATGGCCTATGATGGATAAAACTTGTTTGCAAACACATAGATGATGCTCTGTTATCCATCAAGACAGATGCTGCTAAATCTCTAGGCTCCTTGCAGTTTCAAAAGCTACCCTTTCGAGGACCATGCGGAAGATGATTCTCAGCGTACAGAGGAGGATACCAGCGCTTCCAATAGTACCAGCCCTTCCAGTCACAATATAGGTCCTCTTACCAACAGCAACCCTATCGCCAGCCTCATACAACAAACAAGGGCCTAGAAGGAAACAAACCCCCCAGGGTCGAGACAACAGGGTGTGAACATCATCAAGTACCTCCACCAATGGCAGCAAATAACATCAGATAGATGGGTATTAGTTCTGTTCACCTAGTCATACCTTAGAGTTCGTCAAGAGGCTGCCAGTCACTCCATTGAAGGGAGTGCAGCCACCTCGTCTTCACTTACTCAGGAAAGAAGCCCTTAACATGCTAGCCAAAGGAGCAATAGAAAACTTTCTGCATCCCCAGAAAGGCATGGGTTTCTACTCCTGTTTTTTATCCTAATCAAAAAGAAAGCAGGGTAGTGGCGACCCATCCTAGACCTCAGAAAATTAAACAAGTATCTACACAGGCAATCCTTTCACATGGTCACCCTCTCCAACATCCCGCATCTCCTAAACCACGGAGACCACATGACAACCCTGGATTTACAGGATGTATACTTCCATATCCCAATACATCCCAAACATTGCAAATACCTACGCTTCACTGTAGCCGGCACCCATTACCAATTCAAAGTCCTTCCATTTGGCCTCAAATCAGCTCCCCACATTTTTACCAAATGCCTAGCCCCTGTGGCAGCCTCTCTCAGAAAGGACGGTCATCAGGTATTTCCCTACCTAAATGACTGGCTGATAAAAGGACCAACAGCGTCTCAAGCGTCCAAGGCCAAAGAGGCTTCCCTAAAGTTGTTTCACAAACTAGGTTTCACTGTAAATTATCAAAAATCATCAACTACTCCATCCAAAAAGAAAATGTTCCTGAGCGCAGTCTTAGATACTGTCCACTACAAAGCCTTTCTCTCCCAGGACAGGCAACGAAGGCTCAAGGAACTGACTCTCAAACTATCCAGAAAAGTCTGTTTCAGTGCGTCTGTTCAAATCGCTTTTGGGCATGATGTCCTCAGCAATCAATCTGGTCCCTCTGGCACACCTGAAAATTAGACCATTTCAGGAAAAGCTACAAAAACAATGGGTTCAAACAGAAGGATCGTTTGAGGACATTGTGAAGATCACACCAGGTATGAAGGAAGCGCTATCCTGGTGGTACCAGGCCTCCCATCTGTCAAAGGGCCTCACGTTCTTACCTCAAATACTGATCACCTGTAAGATCTACAAATTCAAGGGAAGTGGTCTCCGCTCCAGAAGCATCCAAAGCATGCAAATCAATCGCTTGGAGCTCAAAACCATCTATCTCAGTCTCCAAGCGTTCCTACCAAGGTTAGCAGGGTCTTCAGTGCTAGTGCGCACAGACAATACCACCAGCATGCACTACCTGAACAAGAAAGGGGGCACAAGATCGCTATCGCTTTCCAAGGAAGCTCAAGAAATCTGGAGCTGGCTAACAGCTCACAAGATAACTCGAATACTTTCCCGGAACAAGCAGATACTCTCAGCAGAATGAAAGACAGCTGCCAAAAGTGAGAGCTGGATCAGTCGGTGTTGTACAGGATCTTCTTTCTGTGGGGCAAACCAGTGTTGGACAAATGCCAGTTCTATGCAAGTCGGTACCCTCATCCAGGGTCGTGGGGGAATGCCTTTTTCGATAAAATGATTCAGGATCTATGCATATGCTTTTCCCACATCCCTCTCATACCGAAGGGTCTCAGCAAAATGAATGGGAAGAGCTGTCCCCTCCTCCTGATAGCCCCAGTTAGCCCAGACAGCATTGGTACACGGAGCTTCTCCTACTATCGGAATCCAACCACAATCGCCTGCAAACATCCCGAACACTGTTGTCGATGAGTCAAGGCAGGGTCCTTCTTCCAGACCCGACTTCTCTCCACATATCTGCATGGCTCATGAGTTCAGAGAGCTAAATATTCCTCAAGACTGCAGGGACATTCTCTCGAAAGCAAGAGCAGAAGCCACCATAAAAACGTATAAATTGAAATGGAAACTTTTCTGTTTATGTTGCCAGAAATCAAATCTGCATCCTCTGCAGGCATCACCTGAGCAGGTACTACCATGTCTCCTCTCTCTAGCTTAGTCTCGGTTGGTGCATGCCTCTATCAAGGTACATTTCGCTGCAATATCTAGATATAGGCGTTCCTCGCATTCACTCTCTTTGTGCTCAAGCAGAATCATCAAAAAGTTCAGGAAAGGATTGTTCAGAGTTTGTCCTCCGGTAAGGGCTCCTCCCCTGGACTGGCACCTGAACATAGTTCTGTCTCATCTCATGAAGCGTCCATTTAAACCCATACACAGAGCAGACCTCACATTTCTCACATGGAAGGTTGCATTGTTGCTAAACCTCACTTTGATCAGTAGGGTGAGTGAGATACAGGCTTTCACAACTCAAGAACCCTTCTTGAGCTTCGCGGACAATTCTGTCCATCTGAAGGGGATTGCTTCAGCTGCGGAGGAAGAGAGTTCCAGAGCTTGGCTGCAAGAAAGCTAAAAGATCTGCCACTAGAGCGAGCCTTCTTAACTCTAGGGACCTGAAGTAACAGTGCTTCAGAAGACCTGAGGCATCCCCTAGGAGAATAAGGCGTGAGAAGAGAATGCAAGTAGACTGGAACAGTCTTCCTGGAGATCCTACAGCAAAAACATAGGGTTTTGAAAGAAAGGCGCTTCTCCACTGGGAGCCAATGCAGTTGTGAAGGGCCATGTCCATAGATGCTCGCTTAGGGAGGTTAAGCAATAGGCGGGCTGCCAAGTTCTGAACCCGCTGAAGTCTTATAATCCTAGCCTTAGAGGCTCCCAAGTAGAGGACGTTACAATAGTCCAGACGGGAGACCACAAAAGCTTGAATCACTGTCTTCTGGGCCGGAGCAGATAAGAGATGAATAAAACATTTGAGGGATTTAATGAGGCCAAAGCACTTACCGGCTAAGGTTGTGATTTGATTGTCAAACATGAGTTTGTTGCCGAACAGAAATCCCAATTTTTTAACCTTGGGTTGAGGCTGGGGTAAAGAACCCAGAGACTCTGGCCACCAGGCTGGCAACCATCTCAAAGGTTGCCTGTCCAGGATCAGGACCTCCCTCTTACCTGCGTTTAACTTCAGGCAGTTGAGGTCCATCCATTGGGACACTTCCGACAGGAAAGCCCTCAAAGAGTCAGCAGCAGAGGCAGAATTCTGAGACAAGGTGACAATTAACTGGGTATCGTTGGCATATGATATTATTTCAAAGTTATACCCCACGATAATATCTGACAGGGGGCGAATGTAATCGTTGAATAGGGTAGTGCTCTACGTGGAGCCCTGTGGGACCCCCCTTGACAGAGGAGCCACCTTAGAGCAGAAGGGCTATTGGAGAACTTGAAAGGTGTGACCAATCAGAAAAGATACCAACCATTTTAAAGCCTTGTGGCCTATACCTTAGTCCCACAGTTGCCTATTAGGCGACTGTGGGAGACAGTATCAAAGGCTGTACTTAAGTCCAGCAGCAATAAAGCTGCGGTTTCCCCTCTGTCCTTAGTCTGGCGCATGGACCCTGAGGCTAACAGAAGCGCCGACTCTGTACTATACCGAGGACGAAAACCAGATTGTGTGCTATCAGGAAGATCATTCTCCTCAATGAATCCTGACAGTTGCTGGTTGGTATGCTTCTCTGCCACTTTCGACAAGAAAGGAAGCAGAGAGATCGGCCTATAGTTCTCTGGCTTAGAAGGATCGAGAGTAGGCTTTTTGAGCAATGGCATGAGAGAAGCATGTTTTCAGCTCGGGGATACCTTATCCCTCATGAAGGAGCTGTTAAGCAGCTCTTTAAATATCAGGTGAAGTTCGATAGCGCATGCTCCAAAATGCCCGGAGCAGCCGGATCTAGAGGAGAATCTGACTTGATTGATGACATATAGATTTGTAGTTCTTCCTTTTCACTGGGTTTAATCTGAAGCAGGCGGTGGCTTTCATTGGGAGGCTGAAACCATACATCTAGACTAGGAACATTTCTAGCCGCCTCTGGGAAGGAAGCGTAAAAGGAGGCGACTTTATCCGAGAAAAAGTTCTCAAGTGTATCGCAGCTCTCCTTCGATGGAGATGCTACAACAGATTCTATCCAGCGATGTGAGCCCTTTAACAATAGAGAAAACTTCCCTAGCTGACTCAATTTTATTATGTAAATATATATATATGTGTGTGTGTAATTAATATATAGAGATGAATACACGTGTATATGCATATATGTTTATTTTAAATTGTATAGGAATATTTTATGTATATATTTCTGCCCTCCATCCGCTATTTGTGCTAATGCTTTAAAGTATACACATACAGTAACTGCTTGTTATTCTCATTCAAGCATGTGAATCTATGAAAGATCCAATACTGGAGAAAAAATGAGTTACCTGTAACAGTAGTTCTCCAGTAATGGTATCTTTCATAGATTCACATGCGACCCACCCTCCTCCCCTTATAGCTTGGGATTTATTTCCCACTTGTGCTTTGAAAATCTGAGTGATTCAGCCTATTTTGGGAGTATTCTAGCGGGTGCTGTCGCCTAACTGGCTGAAGTTTGGTTCTTTTTTGGAAAGACATAGATAGGCTAATAAAGTAATTGTTCATTGCTATTATAGTATATGATAATGATACATACTGCTTTATTATGGTACTGAGGGACTCCCACTTCAACGACGGGGAATAATTCAAGCATGTGAATCTATGAAAGAATACCAATACTGGAGAACTACAGCTATAGGTAAGTTACTAATTTTCTTGCCTGTCCTATCAGAATTATGTGTGTTTCACATGGAGATTAAGGTTGCTGAAAGCAGCAAAATCGCAGTATGAAACTCCAGTGAAAATATGCAGGAATCAGCATGAAAATACCAATTCCCGCATGTTATTCCCCAAAACCATGTAATCCCCAGTATTTCCATGCCCCCAGAAGTAATAGGACTTCAAGGTTAACAGTCATTTCGGGGCCGGTAAATAATGAGTTTTAACAGGCCATTTGAAATGAGGGCACAAGAGCAAGTCCGTACTACTGTGAAGACAGAACCCTGCTTGATAGTGGTGATAAAAAGTAACCCCATGAAAGGAGGAAAGCTAACCTGAGGTGATTTGTTTTCTCCACAATTTTTCTTAGAGCAAGAATGAGAGGCATGTATTTGAGGCCATTCTAAGGGTCAAGACGAGTTATTTTTTTCCCAAAAGACAAATTGTAGTTTTTGGGGACAAAGTGACAGCCTTTTTGATTTCAACAAGTTGTATTGAAATGTTTATATAACAAAGCATATACAACATAATAAAACATAATATAATGAAAGAATAATAAACGGGGATACAGCTTTAAGGAAGAATTGTACATGTTGGTAATCGCGGTTAATACTCAGAATTTAAGAACTGACACTGGGTAACGGTCAATCAAACTTGAGTGAGGGGAGCAGTCTGAAGGTATCTGCTTCAGAAACAGTAGGCTATTCAGAGATGTAGTCAGATGTAATACAACACTTTTCAAAGTCTAGCCATAAAAAAAGAGTATCCCGTATTTCTAATCTCCTATCCAAACTTGGCTATACATCTTCACTACCTTTGAATCCAAGCCTCATCATTTTTTGCTTCAAATCCAGCAAGATCACCCTAGATAAGAGGCCGAACACACACTCCCAAAGAAGCTGAATGTGAAGCACAACCAATACATTCTTGAGTAGGATTTCAAGCCTTGCTGTTGAGATTTGAACATAGAATTTCTCTCCTCATTGTTCTATCCAAAGTATACCTTTCTCCAAGTCTGCCTGCTCACTGCGTCTGTTCTTGCCATTGGCACTAGTCCATTTGACCACATTACCCCGTCTTCATGACCCTCTAATGAATACATATTGACACAAGATGCAAATATAAATTGACCTGCTCTGTTCAATAAATCCTTGACAGACTCTGATGCAGAAATGTAACATCTCGGAGTGGGTTCTTTGGTTGCACAGCACTTGAGCTCTTCTCTAGAGAGACCAGTTGTTAAGAAATTATGTAACCCATCACAGTCATTATTGGATCCTTCTCGTGAATCTGGCTCCCGCTTTTCATTTATTTGAGAGTTTTATATAGCGCTAGCTAGACCCGAAGGTATAAGCGCACTTTGCAACAGTAAATGTTCACATCAAAGATAACAAGTCTATACTGAGCATCTGAGTTAAAGCGCTTTACAGCAGTAAATGTTCACAACATAGATAACAAGTATTTACAGCGCAGCTAAGTCACATCAGTTCAAATGAAATAATCCGGGACATTACATAGATATCTGTTGCATAGGTGGTTTTTAAAGAATGAGTCATACCACCCTTTGATTGAGAGACTTCTCTCACCTGTGTCCTCTTAAAGCATCACAATCATGCTGTGATGACAACAAGTTGTTCCTCATCTCTTATATTCCACTGTTGTCCCATTCTGTGCCTTATGTTTACTCTCTGTATATTGGTTTTAGATTTACTTTTCATCTGTACCCTATAAATAGGAACATTATTTGTGAACATATCCTTCATTCTATTGTATGAAACCTTGTAGTAACTATAGACCTCTGTAAATCTCCCTGACTCGCCCCAGAGCCTGGTTCACACTAAATGAAAGTATAAATAAATATGTTCTCGTGGTAAGATATCCACCACTTCTAAACGTACCTCAGACCCAGATGTTGGCTTCATTCTTGTTTAAATAACAACTTTCTATTTCATAATCTGTATGCTTAACAGCACACTATTTCTTGGTGGACACAACCGCCACAGAACAGAAAAATGCAATTTCATGCAGATGTCATAAGAAGTCATCATCTGATATTGATCTATCTGTAGTTTTTTAACATCGGAAAGCTAAAACAGTCTTTATCCAAACTGAAGAATGAGGACTAGCTATAAAAAAAATATGTAAGCCATTTAGAACACAGTTTTCCAAACATGGCGGATAGCCCCTCAACCTTCCACCCCATCACTCTACTCCAGTCGGAGGTTCTTGGAAATGAGTCACAATGAGAGCCCTCATTAGACGTGCGCTTAGGATCAATGCTCGTCTGTCACGTTGTCAAATATACACCAGGGAGAGTCGTCCAACAAAGCGAGATGTCAGAAGAGTGTCTCGCACCCTGTAGTATGATAAATACCAGCAGTGACTCAGAGCACACACTATTTCAGCTGTGACTTCCTACTTCCTCTCTGACATACACCAATTGGAATTTCCTCTAAAGGTCATTATGTAATGACAGATAACGGGTGGGAGAAGTCAGTACTATTCACTAAATGGTTGATGGCACAGTGTACATATGCATGGCCTGAACTCGCCAGTACCCTAATGAATGCTTGACCTGAAAGACTATTATTATATGCCACAGAACTCAACATCATGACAGTAACATTTAGGGCTATGGCTTTTTGGGCTCACATTTGTATCTGTCCTACACTGGTTCCTTCTGTATTGAGATTTGTTATCCGCAGCCTGCTAACAAAAGATTCATTGTATACATGTAAAAAAGGCAAATAGGATTGTCTTTCTGCTGCGACTACACATGCATGTCCTAATCATGGAATAATGCTCTCCTGTGTCCACCATACACACCTTTATCATTTCCTTGTTTGCCGCCTGCTCGTGTGGTCTTGAAGTTGCTTTGCATTTGGGACATTTGCCAAATGGCTTATCAGGTCTGGCTTGACAATGGCGATGTCTGTTTAACGTATTGTTACTAATTCTTGAGATGTACATAGAGTGGGCTTTGGCTCCCCACAGAGGAGTATTTTTCTCTCTCCTCATGTTATTGGCGTGTAAATCTGCCTCCTATGTAGTGCTTGCATTGAAATGCATAAGGTAATATTTTACAACTTCAAAGTACACGGAATCATGACACATTAGCCTATTTATCTTATAGACGCATTGGATGCAATTTTTCTTTTATAGCAGCAGTAGACTGTGACATTTGCTAACTTTGAATGTTAATTGGACTCCTGCAAATGATTCTGTTCAGAATGATATTCTTTAGTTCAAGCTGAGAGTTGGCAAGGAGTGGCTGCAAAGCAAGGGATAGCGGGGGCTAGTTGTACTGGACAAGAAAAAATCACTTTGAACAACTGTTGGATTAATATACTTTATTACGCAGACTTTTTCTTTAACATTTTAGTCAGGAGTCAAAATACAAGGCAGACCAATTAGCTTTGCCAGATCTGCCTTTAAATTTTGTTTGGTACTGTTTGCAACTTCAGGCCCCCTCCACTTATGCTTAAGAGTGCAAAATCTATCCATAAGCTCCAGCCCGTTTTTTCCACCTACAGTGCTGTATTACCATGGGACTTGGGTAGTGCTCTATGAAGCCGTAAAATAAACAAAAATAAAAAAAGGTAATCAACCTTGTGTTTCAGTGAAAAATAAGTATTCTTTACAGTCAAGTCCTTCAGCAGCTCCCAAACTCTGTTTTTCACAGCTGAGTCTATTGGTACCATTCCACTCTTACTGTGGAAATTCAAGGATAGCAGGAGCCAACATCTAAACCGTTTTTTCACATAAGAAATTTAATATGAGGCTAAAACCCCACAAAATTCAGTTCTAGAAACTAAGAAGATGATTGGATTCGAGGTGGCAGCTGTAATACTCGGCTTTGTCAGCGCGGAAATCTCTCATAAATTTCCACAATTGATGCTACTTTAAGCTTACTTAGAGAACAGGGAAGGGAAGTTCCTTGCCTTTCTCGGCCAGTGGATCTTTGCCACCGTTTTTGAATGGAGCATTACACATCAAAAGACATCAATAAGTAGATTTGATCTTCAGTCAATAAAGAGAGAGTTTGTGAAGTTTTAAAAGTTTTATTCACTCATTTAGTTGAATAGTCTATATTTTTGTTCTTTTATTTAAATTAGTGGCAAATCGATCACAGAAATAATAAGAGATAAAATTGGTTAGAACAAGCATAGAAAGATAAAACAGTGTGTTCCAGAGTATCGTCCCTGTTCTAAACTAAAGGGCCTATTCCACCCTAACAAGAAACCCATAAAGAGTTCTTTCTAGAAAAGAGCAAGTACATTTCAGAAAAGATTCAAATAGCTAAATTGAAAAACAACCTCCCCATAAAGGGTTGTTCTTGAGACTCAGCCGAGTTCCCCAGACAATTGCAGTAGCAACCATCTATGAAGAGAGAAAAGGAAGGAATCACAGCAGTAGCTGCGGTCAGCATGAACAGACATTCTCCTCACAAAATGTAAGGAAGCAAAGGAATCACCGTAAGCAGTAGCATATGGCAAGTCGGGCTAGGACAAGAAAGTGCCAAGGGGCATGGCAGGGTGGGGATGCATGGAAAAAGTCTCTAGTCTCTACCTAGGAACACGTACTATATAGAAAGCACCCGAACATATTGCAAAAACAGGTGAATGTCATCATCTTCGTCCAGTGGTAAGAAGTCTGTCGATGGTCCATCGTCTTGGCCCTCCATTCCCACGGTAAACGTCCACACCAACATGAAGTCAGTTAGAAATGGCTACAATGTATTATAAGAAGTTACATCTACGAAAGTTCTCATGAGACCCTTTTGTAAGCCTACTCTGTCAGCTGTCTCGTTTCTCACCTTATAACAATGAGCTGTTCTGTGAAATGAAACTTTCAAATTCTGGTATGTTCTGGTTAGATCACGAAATGTAAGCTACAGAAAGCATTTTCGTTTCATTAATACTCTTTTCCATTATGCATATGTGGCAAGGAAACAATCTTAAGCACAGTGACATCATATGGTGTGAGGAAAAAGAAAGAATACATTTTCTCAAGACACAGTATATTTTACAAAACGTCGAGCTCTAGAGTTCGATTCTAACATAAAATACTATTTTATTAAAAGCATTATTTTTCTTAAAGGGTCAGTGTTGAATAAATGAGCAGTGCAGCCTTGCAAGTGGAGAATGACAAATGAAAGCTTTCTACAGAATATAAATATTTTCACTTCTGCATGTTAAAGTAAAGGCACATTTTCTGACATTTAACTTATGCATTTTCAGGTTTATTATTTAACGCGTTTCTATATTATTGTGTGGTAGAATTTGCGTAAACATTTTCAGCTTTATCAGGTTAAAGGTGGATGTCGCCACTTTTATGGGGAGAGTCTCAAGCTTTAATTCTCAATTGACACAAGGACCCCTAGCTTTTCAGCATAGCCTGAAAAGAACTAAGACTTCAACATCCACAAGTCCACTGTATCTTTGTCAGCACTTCAAAGAACATGCCCTGACGAGCGGGAGAAGGGCACTGATATTCAGCTTCTTCATCAGAGTGTTATAGATGGGTAGGTCTTTGGACTTGTACGATATAAAGCAGTGGGTTATATTGATATGTGGGTTATTTTGCATAGATAACTTGCCGTGCCTCCATTGGCTACTTTAGGATTAGCTCTCTATCACTTTACAATAGTTGACCAACATTGTTAAAGCCTAAATTCTCAAACTGAAGAGAGCTTTTTGCCCCACAAGGCCCACAGACTATCGTTACTGTGCTGCATAACATCCAGGACATGACCTTCCTTTCTTTCAGTTGGGTGGTAGCCAAAAAGGGCAATACCTCATCTGCAAGCCACAGGGAAGGAGTGTAACAGTAACCCCAAAAATAGGCAGGTGAATTTTCAGAGACAATGGTCCATATGTTAGGACTTTTCATGTTCCTTCTTTTTGGAAACATGAATGACTGCATTGGCCTTCCAAGATTTGAATCTGTGGCTGCTAGTTTCATTCATGTTTTAGCCAATGGCGTAATGCTAAATAATCCCCCCCTGCCTTTGCAGGATGTGATAAGGGTTCCCTGAGACGCCTGTAACTCACAGATATTCATAGATCTTTGGATGAATGGGGCCCCCAAGTGTTACAGGGGCCCGTGTTATCCCCCGATTTCAGCCAGGAGTTTCATGAATAACTGAGCTTCTCATGTGTCCGAGGTTCCAGTCTCTTAGATAAACCTATAGACAATTATTCACATACAATCAAATTCTGAATGTTTCCCAAACACCTTTGTAGCTTTACAGCGCCTGCTTCTAAAGTGGCACTCCTGGCAAAAGTACTGTAGACTGAAAACATACATGCACAACAGAGGAATCCTTACAGCAGCTACAGAACCAATTTGGCCTGGTATCGCCAAGACCCCAACCCTGCCTTGACATGACCCCCAGAGCCCCATCCCAATCCCCATCGCAAAGACAGCACACAACAATTTTTGTAAAGTTTTTTGGGTTAGGGGTCATAAACCCCCAGCCATATTTATTATGACAACAAAATATCACATATTTCAAAAACCTTTACTCAATATCATTTTACAAAATAAATACGCAGAAACCCCATAAACCCCATGCAGTGTTATTTACAATTTTGATGGATGGCTAACCTTAACATAGACTCTAATAGATAGCCATTCCTAACCATATCAAGTCTTGTTCTGTCATATGTTCCGTGCAAGCCCATTGTCGTTTTTCCTATGTTAGCATGAGTATGTTGCAGACTGTCCTCTGCTTTGCGCACGTTACTATACAAACATAGTTTGCTTTGTGCCACAATGTACTTTCACACAGAACCTGCTGTTGTTTTGTGTTCTGTTCTTTCCTGAGATTTAGTTTGAACACTGTAGACAAGGTCAAAGAACAATGCAGACACAGGAGAGCATTATTCTGTTCTGGTCAGGCCCAAGCACCTAGAAAAAACACACATATGCAGCTGTTGTTTGGGAACACGTACTTTTGTCATATAAGTATGCACGAATAGGTAAAAACACACTTGGAGAAGGATCTTTCCAGGGATGAGATCGTTACAGCACCTGAGATGTAGAATTTTCATCTGTGGATGCTAAGGTACGGGGTCTGCTGCCAACACCTAGAGATCTTCTGATATATAATAATTTTGCTTCTGTAGAAGTGGAGGGAGGTTAGGCTATCCTGTCTTACACAATGACAGCTCCTTTTATGATTTATGGACTACTTACTAGGCTGACTGTATTTGTGTTAGGCATTTTCTTAATTATTGTGACACATATACTGCATACTAGAGCACGATAGTTAAAATAAACATTTTAAACTTTTCTTGTGTCTCTGTCAGAACTTATTGTGGACTAGTACGAGTGTGAGAGTGAAAGGGTGTGTCCTGCAACCGCTATTCCTGAGAGGGTTGGAAGGGTTGTGTTCTGGGGTGTCTAATCACTTGTGCCTCTGTGAGTAAGTAGTAGGGAAAGTGAAACACTATAGCTAGTCGGTCCCGGGCTCATCGGTAATCAGGTGGTAGGATGACTCAGTCCCTGCCTACTAAGGTTCAATGATCCCAAGCATAGTTCTGTGACTCCGCAGAATCCCTGCAACAGTCCCTGCGTATCCAGCATTGAGCGAGATCATGACTGGTCAACTCTGAGGTCTCCCCTCAAAGGGGAGGGGGCTCACCCCCTTTTCATCCCACCCCAGAGTAATCTTGCGCAGGGGGCCCGTCTGCCCATCAGGTTACCTACCTCCGGCACCCCCTACACCCTCATTATGCCCCCAAGGGCCTTTGCTGCTAGCTTGGAGCCCACGCACCCAAGCAGGGATTGGTCATAAGGGCCTGTGGCAGTGTACAGTCCCACACCCCCGAACCCCCTAGCAGACTTGCTGCAAGCACCTCCTGGCAGGCCCTGTAAGACAGCTGTCCTCACCTATCCCAAGTAAATGATGCCTTCTATGGACCGGAAGTTCCCCACCAATCATGACCTCACCCGCCACAAGCCAGCATAGTTCACCTACTATCTGGCCGCCCCCCTAGAAGGGCATGTGGAATTCGGCCGATGTATAAACAAGGCTAGGATATTCTCAAGAAAAATCTCATTACCCAGTTGAGAGGTGAACCACATGGACAAAAATGCGCTCCCCCTGGTTGCACCCATGAGGGATAGTCTGCAGCTTGGGTGATCGAAGCAACTTGTCTACCTTCTTATTTATACGCTTGACAGTGTGATCGAGGGCCCTGATCGGCTCCCCTCCTCGCCATTGCAGTTGCGGGATGATATTGGACCACACAATGACTGACTGCTGGAATTTCTTTGCCAACCATCCCATCTCAGTAATCAATGCTTCAAATAAAGCTCTCTTGTCCAGGTGCACCAAATCATTGCCACCCAGATGCACCACCACAATCCCAGGGGGCGCACACCCCTTGGATAGCCATGATCCAAGGATATTCCTCAACTGCACCAAACAAAGCCCTCCTTGCCTGTGGAAAGACACATGGTAGCCCGCCTAGCGGGCCTGGCCCTCGAAACAACCTGCAGAAAAAACATGCTTAATCCGCTGCACATAACAATGGCCTGTTTCCCACACTTCCGTCAACTCTGTCACCTCAGCGTGCACTGGGGCTGCACGGGAATCCGGCAATCGACTTGGCACTTCAGACTTCCCTCCTGCATCACAGGGCAGGAAAACTGTGAGAGAATGAAAAGAAACAACGGTTACCAGCAAACTAACAGCATGTCAACCGAACATAGCGCTTGTAACACTCAAAGGACCATCTGCCAATACTTGGCACCGCCTAACCAGAGATTCCCCTTGCTGTTGCCTCAGTGGCAGCCCCAATTTTGAATGAATGAGAACTGAAATCCATGGAGTCAAATCCTGCAGATCTGAGCGCCAAACCAAGCACCATGGAGAGCTGAAACCTTGTCAAAGGGGACCCATCGGAATACACCAAAAGGTGCGAGGAACCCCCGTCCCCCCAGTCCTTGCATGCGGCTTAAGCTGACACTACCCAGGGCTCGCCCCCCCCCTCACTCCTATGTTTTCTATTCCGTTCCTACTCTGTTCCCCCAGTTGTGTTACTTGGTCACCATTGAGGGCTTACCCTCTCTTATCATTTCTGATAAGCTTATGTACCCCTCTAGATGTTGGGCCTCCGACTCCTGTATGCCATGAGATGCATTGCATTTGTTCAAAGTTCATATCTTGCTAATGCACGAGGCCTAACAGCTTCACACTAACCCTTTAACGCCTTATGCTTTGTATGGTGATGACTATTTACTTTTCTAAATTTTCAATAAACAGATTCAACACAAAAGGGGACCCCCCACCCCACTCGGCCTATGAGCCAAAAATAATTTGAGGTTGCCCATGGGACCGCAGGTATTGCCTGGTGCCTTGTGCAAGATGATGTGGTCCCCCCTGCTATCCTGGTTTGTATTGGAGCGCGGCATCGTTTGAGTCAACAAACTCTCCACAATTTGCACATAAGCCAGCTACAGCCCTTCCTGCATATCTTTCTTGTTCTTGGCCACCAATTCCTCAACCCTGAAAGCCCCATAGAATGCCAGCGTAAATGCTGCCCTGAAAAGGCAAGCCTCCTCGGTGGACCTAAAGATGTTACCAAGGACACTCAGGACTGCCGCAAATTTGCCGATACCAATGGGACGCCTGGCATCCGGCTTGTACCCTGCAAACGTTGCCATCCCCGCAAGGCCCTCTGGACAATGAATGATCTGGTTACTTCCTGTTGGCCAAGCATTTTTGAGAAAAAGGAAATCGCCGCCAAGCTGCAGAGCGCCCCATATCACTTAGGGATCTCAAAAAGTACAGGACAGAGGAAGATTCTGGCCACACCCTCTCACACCCAGTTCCCAGGAAACTACAATACGTGCTGAATGCCCCATCACAGACCCGCCTCGTCCTGGGTGTTAAACATGCTGCCACAAGGCCTGGTAGCCTGGGCAACAAGCCTCTAAAGAAGGTCCGGAAAAGGCGTTGGGGCTTCCGCTGCTTCTGGGTGGTGGGACCTAAAAACCGGCTTCTTGAAACGAGATAGAGCATCAGCAGCATTATTCAACACCCCTGGGACATGCTTGGCCCTAAACAATACATTAAGTTTCAAGCATTGCAGCACGATCTCCTTCAATAACCTTAGTATCATCTTACATTTGGCAGCCTGTTGGTTAATGCACTCAACCACCGTCATATTATCAGACCAACTAAATGGTTACGGAACTGGTCCGGCCAAATGGACAATGCCACCAGGATGGGAAAGAGCTCTAGGAAACTTATGTTGGTAACCAGCCCTGACTCCACCCAGGCAGCGGGCCAGCGTTGCGCACACCAGGCTGGGCCCTGAATGGCACCAAAACTCTCACTGCCTGCCCCGTCCATTAAAAAAAAGGCCTAGTTCCTCATTGGACCTGGCAGGCTGGGCCACACCACTGTGCCATTGAAGTCCTGCAGGAATGCCAGCCAAATATGCATGTCTTGCCGCACCTCGCTTGACAACTTGGTGTGGTGTTCTTTTCCCTCAGACCCGACATCGCCTGTGCACTGGATCGCGAGAATGACCGGCCCAGAAAATGTTCCTAAAAGCGAAGTTGAGCTGCCCAACCACCTGATGCAATGTCACCGTCTTTACATCCAAATAATCCTGCAAGGCCTGGGGAAAGGCGGAAATCTTTTCCTGGGGGAGCCATGACACACCAGCACCTGAGTCCAATTCAATACCCAGGAATTCGATGACCGTTGACAGCCCTATAGTCTTGCCTCTTGCCAGGGGAACCCCAAACTCCCTCATCAATGCGCAGAAAGACTGCAACGCATTGCTACACTCCGGCGAGCTGGACGAACCCAGGAAGAGAAAATCATCCAGATAATGCAAGACCCACCGATGTCTCGTTCTCTGCCTGAACACCCACTCGAGGAAAGAACTGAACTTCTCAAAGTAGGAGCAGGAGACTGAGCAACCCATAGGCATGCACTTATCAAAATAATATTCCCTCTCAAACTGAAAACCTAACAGGTGAAAATCCCGAGGGTGCACAGGAAGAAGCCGGAAGGCTGATTCTATGTCTGACTTCGCAAAGAGGGTGCCCGGCCCCAACTCCTGGAGCATCACAATCGCCTGGGTCAAGGAAGCATAATTGACAGGTTATAGGGTTCATCAATAGCTTCATTTACAGACTGACCCCTAGAGCAGAGAGGTTATGTATTACCCTCAATTTCCCGGATCCTTCTTGGGCACCACCCCTAAGGAAGAACAGACAAAACCTTCTATGGGGTACAGACTCAAATGGGCCAGCCACTCTCCCCAGGCCCACCACTTGACAATTTTTGCTGCAACCACCTTCCGGCTGGACCTCAGGGACTGCTGGTTCTTGCATTAGGGAACACCCACATACCCTGGGGCTGGTATCCAGAAACCCTCCCTAAAACCTTCTAACAGAACCTGGCCTGCTACCGGGCTACTGTACGTATTAAGCCGTAGCATCATGGCCATCCAATTCACTAGGGAAGGGGCCTTGACTAGGAGCGGGTCATCAATCCTTCTTCTTATCCCCTCTATTCTTAGACTTCTTGAAGCATTTTGATTCGGGATGTGAAGAGAGGCCGCAGACTGAGCAGGCGTACTTGAATTTACATGACCCGAGAGGCCTGGAATAGGAACTCTATTTGAAATCCCATCATGTCCCCTTTTTCCCTCCCCCCTCCTGGGCTGCTTGAGGAACTTGACTGAAAGGGCTGACTGGGGGCAGCGTCTGGACGTGGGTGCTTCATATAGCTCAACCATATAACAACGTCAATCTGATCCCACTCCAAAGTGGGGCTAGCTGCCTTAACTCTCCTGAACTCTTCATTGTGCTCTTTCCATCCCACACCACCAAACTCATCGTGCGAGCACGCAATTCTGTTCTGGTAGCACGCCAGCTAGGCGCCCAAACCATTAAAGCGCTCAGCCAAGATTGCCTGATAAATGGAAAACCCCTTAATACAATTGACTAACGTTTGCTCTACCCTCTTCTTGTATGGCCAGTGGCCACAGTCCCTGGAATGAGCACACTCTTTACACCGTTTTGCTTCCTCCCTATCAGGCTTGTCCAGGAGTAAATAAAAAATATCAACATATGCCCCCTTCCAAATCTTTTCTTTCACCTCGGCCGTGATATGCCTGCCCAGTCGATCACGCCTTGACCGTACCTCCCCCAAACCTACACTCGGCAACAGAGCTGTCGTACCTGCATTCGCGGAATCCTGTGCTTTGGGGGCCACCGCTGCCGCACTGCCTTGCACTGCTTTAAAAAGGGTCTTGCTCACAACTGATGGCCCCTGGGCCACTGCCCGAGTAGCCCGTGACCTGATTCCCCCCTGGTGTGGCACCGGGTACCCATCTCGGAACAGCAGACCCTGTTTGGACCCCTTGGAGCCTGATCCCATCCAGGTGCGCAGCTAGCCTCTTGGCCTTCTCCAAATCATCACTCTCGGTGGTCATAGCCGCACCCCCCCACCCCCCAACCAGGGGTGAATAACTTTCCTAATTTCAAAAGCCACAGCAGGACACTGGTTAGATTGGCCACTAAATCCGGCTGGTTGGGGGTCACCCGCCAGTCACCCCTACGGCAAACAGCCATTGCCACTCTGCACAATTCCCCCTCCCCCGCACAGCAGACACACTGCCCTGTGCCAACACCCAACCCAGGGTCCCCACCCCTGGGGGCACACTCAGCGTGACCCCCTCCACTGGGACCCCCCGCCCAGCCCAGAGGAACCTGCCACCTCCTCCCCAGGCCTGGCCTCGGGGGGCCTCTCCCCCCCTCCATTCCTACTGGACTGCCCCCTAGCTCTCTTCGGTACAGGGGAGAATGCTGCCTTAGGGGCCACCTCCGCCCGCAGAGGTCTTTACACAGCCTCCCCCGCTGCTCCCTGCCCCCCTGCAGGAGGGCGGCCCTTCAACTTAGCCAGGGACTAATCCATGGCATCCATCTTGCGCATCATAGTTCCGAAAGCTCCTTCATGCACGTGCGCTTTGCACTCTTCGGTGCCTTCGCTGGCACCCCTGCACACACTTACTGCTCTGAAAACAGAAGACAACGCACTCTGTGTCCCCCAACCAGATTCTGGCTAGTAAATGTAAACAAAGCAATGTAAACAAACAACCCTGATGCCCCCAAACATAACGGGACTTCTTTAAATACAATTCCCTTTAAATAAATGCCCAACAAACAAACAGAGCCTACAGAAGAAACTGCCTCCTACTCACTACGAACAGACTTGGTAACAAACCATTGCCAAATAAACCATGACAAAACAGCACTGCGCTTAGGCACACCTCCCTATGATTGAACAATCACTGTAGTCCCCCTCACCTGGGCCTCCGTGCCGGAGCCGCCACTGTGTACATAGCTGCGCCAGGCCAGGTTTTTTCCTTGAATTCTGGGACTTGTAGTCCAGTTTTATAATGGAGTAAACAAGTCCACAAGTCCCAGAATGCAACGAAAAAACCTGGACTGGCGCAGCGCATCACGCATGGACCTGGGCAACTTGGCAGCTATGTGTGTACTATAAAGTAAATGCTCAAGCCTGTGCGGCTCCCAGCGGTAATGGCCAGTTACCCAAATCCGCTTTTCTTGTTGTCTGAATGCAGAGCGCAGTGGGCTTGCCAACAACAAGGTTGCCTGCAGTGAAAAAACAAGAAGACAAAAGAAGTTAGTACGGTACCCCGGGCGGGGAAGCCAGCAGCATCTTGTTTGCAGTAGCGGTGAGTTGGGAACGAGACCACCTCACCGCTCTGTCGCCCATTTTTAGGGCGCGGCCCGGCGCAAACTGGATCAGAGGTGACCCAGAAGCGTTTATAACTGCTTCCCGGTCGCCGCGCGCCTACAGGCCAATAGCTGCTCCCAATATTGGTTGGTGGTGATGGCGGCATCACACGCCTCCGCCCCCAGCCCCTCGTGCTGGTCCAGCGTCCTGCCATAGGCCCGACTCCCCCTAAGCAGAGGCACCTGGCACATGTATTTTTTGTGACAAGAACTGTTATGAACCAGATGCAAACAGTCATGGGCGCCTAGAACCAACCCATGGAAGTACCCAAGTTCACATGTGATTAAAACCACACAAAAGACCTACTCTTCTTCTTGCTAATCTGTACACTACCCAGGGTTCAGGAGAAGACTCCTGCTTCCCTTCCTCGAAGAAACAGTGACGAACACTACTGAAGAAGCAATAGCAGCCCTGCTGGAATATTCTGCAGAGACCTGTACAACCGTCCAAAACCAACCGAGCTTCTAAACAGAACACTAGCACTGAACAGTACACCAAAGCAGAAGTCCAGGGAGAAGAGGAATGCTGTTTTCACCAAGGCACTTTCAAGTCCAAAGTCAAATGAAAGAATTCCACGCACACAATCAAATGTAGCTTAACAAAACTGCAAGTGAGATAAAATTGCTAGCCTTATTAATAATGACGTGATTGTGAAAGCAGGAAGCAGTGATTACATTATCAGTATTTTTATAAGCGCCTTCTCCCATCAAAAAGTCACCGAAAACACTTTCTTAATCTGGCCATTCTTTTCTTATGGTCTGAGATTTCTATTCATCAGTTGTCTCTGATAGCTTTGTTGTGTGTGGTTAGTAGAGATTTGTGAAGTAGTTTGTGATGATTAATGTGGAAGTATAGTGAGTTTGATCCTGCTAAACTACTTTTTAGTGTGTTATGTGAATAGATGACTGTGCCTATGGACTTAGTCGTTTTTTTGCTGAGCTGAGTTATGCCTTGTCCTTTAGGTACTTTTTGCAGATTGTTTTCACGACAGTTTGGTAAGCCATTTAGTGACAGTATTTCATGTGCACCTCCAGCTCCTCTTGTAAGGAAGATTACTGGAAATCCCTGCAGAAAAAGAGCAGCGGTTCCCTGAAAAATGGTTTTGGATAGTTGGTCATCGCGCCTTCCCTCTGTCTGGCCTGGAAACACAGTGTTCTTCCAAAAAGGATCAGATGACTTACATTATCGCAGTCCCTTTATTCTTGATCAATAGCTAAGTGCATATAAAGCAGAGTAAGGTCATAGCGTGAATAATTTATCGAAGAAAACACGAGCTGTAGCCTTGCCTGTGCCGATTTTATTAACTGCTGTGTAGAGTTCTGCTTTTGAGAGTAGGTGCACTGCTGAAACGTAGGCATTCGTCTGGATCTCTCGTTTGTTGCATACTTGTGGACTGCTGCTACATAAGGGAACACGCTGGGGAAAGCCAATAGGTCTTGTCTTAGGGAATGCTTGGCTTTTCCAATTGTTTTTTAGCAATGCTGGGCAGCATGGCTAAAAAGGAAACCAAAGAAAGATGCTATAATGCAGCCTCAGTGGCTGTCATTTTGTAGGTGTGTGTACCTCGGATGCATGCGACTATAAAGTGTGCAGGTTTTTTTTAACGTTTATTTACTGATCCGTGTTGGATTGGTAAATAAAAAAAATATATACTGCTAAAGCGTTTTCTTTTTAAAGTGGGTGGAGGGAAGCAACAAGGAGAGCAGGAGTGGAAGCAACACAGAGGGCGCTATTAGGGGGGAAGGATCATGGAGGCCTGGGTCGAAAGTGACACAGAGGACAGCGGCAGAAGAACACAACCCAGGCAAGAGAGCAACGTGGAGCATGGGGAAAACAGAAGCACACGGGCAAGAGAGTGCACAACGTGAAACTGGGAGAAGCACACGATGAGGGCACAAGCACGCAAGTGCAACATAGAGTGGCGTGGGGGAGAAGCACATGAGGGAGAGCAACATGAAGTGCGATAGAGGGTCATAAAGAAGTACACAAGGCACCCAGCTGGTAAACACATGCACCCTCATGGAGTGCTTCACCAAAAAGGAAGAAGGAGTGGATGATAAGTAAGCAGTGAAAGGACGCATGTAATTAAGCCATGCTCTAGGGGAGAGACAAACACAAGAAGAGGAAGGAAAGTTCACACAACCAGTCTTCGAAGCAAGATTGACTGTGTGTGTAGGTTGCTTTATTAAAAGCATGCCATATAAAGCAATGAACACTACGTTTTCTAATTCCCATTATAAAGCAATTAAAATGTACAAGGCAATCCTATATGTAGGTTATGCAAATGTGAATCTGCCCAGCGAGCACTTGCCCTAGGGCTCAAAGCAAGGTTGTACCACAGAGTTCCTTCTCAATTTTCACATATTGATTTCCATAGATAAAGCAGGCAGATTGATATATAGCTATAGACAACATATAAATGTTTCTTCATCTTTGATATGACTTAGTTTTACTGAATATCTAGACATATAGTTTCAGGCAAGAGCAAGTTACTCGAGAGTAAACAAACGCAAATGTAGGAAATAACTTTCCATGAAAATAACAATCAAGTAATGAATTGAAAATGGTTGTTAAAAAAGGAAGAGTTTCTACAGGAATTGAGAGCCATGTTAAGTAAAAGGGCGGTGGTGGTTAGGGTGATGGTGGTGATGATGATGATGATGATGGTGAGGGTGGTGGTATGGGAGTGGTGAGGGTGATGGTAAGATCGTGGTCAGGGCTGTGGTGGTGAGGGTGGGGTTGGTGGTAAGGTAGTCGTAGTAGGGTGGTGGTTGGGTGGTGGTTACAATGGTAAGGGCAGAGGTGGTGGTGAGGGTGATGATGGTGGTGGTGGTGGTATAGTAATGGTGGTAGGGTGCAGGTGGTTAGAGTAGAGTGGTGGTAGTTAGAGTGGATGTGGTTAGATTGGTGGCGGTAGGGTGTGGTGTTAGTAGGGGTAGAGTGGTGGTAGGGTGATGGTAGGCTGGTTAGGATGGTGGTAGGGAGATGTAGAGGGTGGCGGTTGGATGGTGGTTAGGGTATTCTGGGAAGGCGGTGGGGGTTAGGGTATTAGTAGTTATAATTGAATGATGGTGGTTACGGTCAGGGCAGGATGTTAGGATATGGTGCTGGTGGTTAGGGAAGGATGTTAGGGTACGGTGGTAGTGCTAAGGGTAGGGGTTAGAGTCTGTAGTGGGTAGGGTGGTGGTGGTTGTGTTTAGGGTGGTGGTTATAGTGGTGCTGGTGGGGGTTAGTGTGGTTGTGGTTAGGGTCAAGTAGTGACCCTTTATATTACTCTCCCTTCTATTTATGAGTTAATTTAGCGTCCATGCAAAATCCTGAGTTAATGGATGCTGCTGCATTAATGTTACGGCAAAACAAATAAATAAAATTAGACTAACATGTGGCAACAATATCCACTTCATGCATTTGTGGCAACAATATCCACTTAATGCATGGTGTTACCACTAGTCTTTATTGTTACAACGGGCACAGAATTTATTGCTACGATGTGGTTTTACGACACATACAGTTTTACTACAATAAGCAATATGTGCACTGGGAAATGTGTGCTGTAATTGGATTGCTGCAAAATTGTTCATATTATACAAAGTTCTAAATGTGCACTATAGTCTCTCAAGAGTTCCTGGGCTTTTTTTTATCTTAGTCCTCGCTGCACTGGGACTATTACGACATTTCTAGTCTTCCAAAAGTGGGGCCGAAACCCAGAGCATTTACCCTTTTTCTCTGTTACTCAAGTTACAAATTTACTAAAACATTTGAACACTTATTTTCTTCTCATCCAGAACTAAAAAACATTATTTATAGCTTCCTTGGTCAAGAAGTGATATTGAGTGGACCATTGGGCCTTTTCTGGTCTTTTCCAAGGCTCTCTCGCAATCTTTTATTGCCTCCAGACTTGAGCACTTTCTGCCCCAAACTACTTTCACCTTTCCCAAACAATACCTTTTCAGCTCCCACATCCATCATCCTGAAGGATTGTGTACTGAGATCAGGGAACAGGAAAAACAGGGCTCATATGTTGAATTGTACAGATCAAAATTGTAAGCATACGAAATTCATCAATCCCACTCTGTCACAGAGGAGATTTTGAATATTGTTATTTAACTAACCTAACTACTGACCTTTTCAGGTTTCCAGGCCCTGGTTGGCTGTGCTTGTTAGTAATCACTCTTTATTAACATGCAAGCATCTCAGGTTTCCAGTAAGAGGTGTTTAAAGATGTACAGATGCATGCCTTTGAAATTAACAAATCTTTAATGTCACTGCTTTTGGTATCCTCGGTGTGGGTCAAATAGCGTATTTCGTCACTTTTGCTTACCTTCTAATCTTGGGAAAATTACTTTACTGGAATACAAAGGTGTTTCATAAAGCCTATAAACTCTTACATGATTTGCTTCCCCCTATTTTTGTTAACTTTCGTGTTTCCTAGAAGCAGATTCCTACGTGTAATTTCTTTTTCTATGGTGAAATATTTTTTTTTTCATTCTTTACAGCTCTTTTATTGTTTTTTCTTTTTTTCACTTTCCTTTTTATTTCGTTGGTGTTTTGTTCTAATGCTTCATTGCTTGAAAATGCAAAGCAATATTTTTTTCTCAACACAATTTAATTAAGTGCAGAAAATGTACATAGGGTGAAAGTAAAACTTGTAGAAGTATAATATTCAAGAACAACTTGCTCTAGTAGTATAACCAAAAAACGTATTTATGAGTATACCTTAAATGATTTGCAAATTTCTATTGCAATAAGAATAAAAATAAATAACATTAAGAGCCTAAAAAATGAGGAATGCATTGGTGTGTGCTGGCCTTAAGAGATTTAATTGAAAATTTGAGGGAATCTTAGCTGTTTTCACAACCAAGGTTTAATCTATACTTTTGTACAGGGCTATTGCATTTTTTGGAAATTAACATAGACAACGCAATTTCATAGCATAGCATTTACCTAGATCCTTACTACTAGTGCAGCAAGCAGCCCCCTCATGCCGCCTAAGTTTAGAACATGGATTGATGGCTCTATCTGCCTTACTAGATCAACAGTTGTGTTATTATATTTTTAAATGTGTTAAGGAGGATTTAGGCTCCCTTAAAAACAACTTAGGATGTTATTTCAGAGGTGGCGTGGAACAGGAGAAATGGTATTCCCTTTTTGATACTATAGATACCTGCTTAGGAAAACTGAATGTTAGTAACTGGCAGGATTATTTAGCTTTATCTACCACACAGTTTAAATCCCTTTTGATTCTCCATGCCAGGAAAAGCTCATTTATAAATGATTACAAATAGTGCGCCTTAAAAGCATTATAGTTACACTCTTCATACATACACCACAGGCAAAAATATGTAGGTGTGAATTTGATAGCAATAGTGAAATATGTTTTTTAAGGTTTCTGCTGTTTTATATACCTATTTTGCACTTTGAGTTTGGCAGCTTGGGGACAGTAACAATAGAATGTGTAGTGTAGACTCTAAAGCAGACTAGAACTCTATTGAACATTTAATATGCCTCTACCCTATACTATCATTTTACAGAGTAAAGCTCTTAAAAATAATTGTAATTTAGCAGATAATATGACAGTAGGGTTGTCAGTATCCCTATGTTTTCAACTTACCTCAAATTGCAAAATTAGTGTTTTGTTTAAATTTATTCATCTTGCTACTCGTGAATTATAGATCATTTATTGTTTAGAGAGTCATTTTATCCTTGATTTTTATATTTGTATGTTTTTAACTATTATAGATTATAATTTTTTAGCAAATTATAAAGTTATTACAACTACTACTTACTAATAGTAAATGAGTATCCAATCAGTGCGGCAAGAGATAGTGATGATAACAAAATTCCATTATCTTAGACCTTACTTCTGGAATAGAAGACTAGTAAGATCTGCAAGAAACACAATGAGAGGGGAGAGCTAACAATTAGACGAATGAGATTCAATGAACAATAAATAAACTGCATTCACATTTTGAATAAATCCAGAACGTTTTTTCCATAGCTATTTGGATGGGCCTTCTTCTACTGTTAAATTAATCAATTTATTTATATTTTTGAAAATATATTACTTTGTCAACAACAATAAACAATAAATAAATAAGATCAAACTGATCCATCTTCCAGTAAACCATGCTTCATCATTTTCATAGGTGTCGAAAAAAGCTTAACACCATTTTTGTGTAGTACAACAATTCTGTTGACACTCACATTAAATACATTTTTGAGGTAGACGGGCAAGTCATTCTCTATTTTGAGGTTGTCCAGTTCAGCTTTCCGGTCCGTGGGTGTGGATTGTTATCAACTAGAAACGTTTAAATACTAGAACTTGAACCATGTATGTAGGAACAAGCATCATCCTCATATACTTTATTCGGCTTTTCAGATAAAAACCATAAAAGTCACAGATAAAACAGTACAGACAAAGAAAGGAACTAAATGCCCCCAACCAATTACTGTAAACAATCAACGGGTAACATACGAATATCTCACACATATTAAAAGTTAACAAGATAAAAGAAAATCTAACAGCCTGGCAGACATAAAAATCTAATCACAGCTCGATCTGAGCCTGACTGCCGCCTTTAGAAAGCTAAGAACGTACCATATCGTGGACCCTGAAAGGAGGGCTAAAAATGTAAAAGCAGGACGTACTTGATTAAAATTTAGGGATTTTAAAAGTGGGATTATAAAAGTCTTCCTCGAGTACCTCGTAAAAACTGCAAAACATTACAAAATGGATCATGTCCTGTGTAGACCTATTGTCGCAACCGCATAAAGGCAAGGTCTGACCTTTGTTACACCCTAGGGGATGGGCAAGGAGAAGATAAAATAAATCAAAACGGAACCTTGTCAGTAAAAAACGATCGTATGTGTTTGGGAGCCCTAGGAGATACAGTTCCGTTGATTGTATAGTTTTTAAGATGATGGATCTCCTTACGCTGGGTTTCATTAGGTCTGACTCCTCCCTTTTTACTGCCTGGAAACTAAAGAAGTGCTCCCTGACCCAAACCAAATCTTTCCTGGTAATGGTTTCCGGGTCACTAAAGAGTTCAGCCCTCCCAAGAGTCCTGAACCCATCCCCAATATATTTAAACCAGGGGATGTGATGGGCGTAATCAAGAGCCATGCAGTCCCTAATGATGTCTCTGTGTAAGGAGGGCCCCTTTTTCCCCCACACTTTAAGCCAGTAACTTAAAGGGCGAGACGACAATAGGTCTGACAGGTAGGGCATACCCAATTCTTCGTGTACCACAAAGGTAGGGGTTCCCTGAGGTACACATAGAAGACGTCTTAAAAATCTATTTTCAACTCTCTGTAACTCATCAGCCATGGAGTACCCCCAGATTTCACTACCATATGATACCTGCGCTAGGCACTTAGCTCTATATATCTCTAGTATTGCACCTATTGGTTTTCTGCCCAACCGAGAGGCAAAATTAAAAATTGCCGCGTTGGCTCTTAAAAAATCCCCTTTCTTCTTTCTTCTTCGAGGGCCCCACTTTAGTTTTGCATCCAAAATGACCCCCAGATAGGAAAACGCCCCAGTTTTGGGGACCGATGTGGACCCCACCTTAAAATTAAAGGACTTCCCTGTACCAGGACCCACCTCCATCACATAGGATTTGGAGTTGTTGACTAACAGGTCCCGGTCCTCCATAAATTTCACAAAGGAATTGAGAAGGGTTTGTAGTCCTCTCGCTGTCCTAGACATGAGGACAGCGTCGTCTGCGTACAATAGTACTGGAAGACCACGCCGTCCCACCTTTGGGGCATCTACCTGGGTAACAGTCAGGGCCTTCTCCAAGTCATTAATATAAAGGTTAAATAAAAAAGGGGCCGGGATACATCCCTGGCGCACCCCTCTCTGAATAGGGAATTGCCAAATAACCTGTCCCTCTTTCGTGAACCGTACCACGGCTTTAGTGTCCCTATGTAGCTCATGTAGGAAAAGGACGATCTCTTTATCCACACCCATGCACAGTAAACATTCCCATAACTTATTTTGGTTAACACAATCGAATGCGGACGACAAGTCCATAAAAGCGAGATATATACTGCCTGGACGAGCAACAGTGTATTTACTAACGATCATATACAAGTTCAGGCATTGATCGATTGTGGACCTCCCTGGGCGAAAGCCGTATTGTACATCTGTCAAGATATTGTTAGCATCAGCCCATGTGGACAACCTTTCCAACAAGACCTGTCCCAACACCTTGACCGATGAGTCCAAAAGGGATATAGGCCTATAGCATAGGGTGCTATCCCTATTTCCTTTCTTAAAAACCGGAACTATGGTCGATAGGGACCAAGTACTAGGCAATTCCTTGCTGATAGCAGCATTTATAACCGAGGTGAGGATTGGCACCCATAATTGGGGTTGAGATAAAAAGAGGTCCGGAGGGATGCCATCAGGGCCAGGTGCTTTATTCTTAGACAGCCCAGCTATACCTTTACTGACTTCCTCAGCTGTAATAAGAAGAGACGACTTCCCTCCCACTCTAACTTGCTGTATGTCTGCTTGCTGGCAGAACATTTCCTGAAAGTGACAGACCCAATCCTCTTCTGTAATATGTACGTCTAAGGGCTCAGAGTTTTCCCCTGACAAAAAGGGGCAATTAATAATTCTCCAGAACTGGGTACTATTTTTCTGGCGACATGCCTCATTGAGTTTGCTCCAAGCCTCCTCTTTTAGCTCATTCTTCCTCCTTGCTATTTCTGATTTGTATAGCACTCGACACACCCTCACCGAGGCGAGGTTCCTTGGAAGGATACTCAAGGCCGCCCTCAGATTCCTGGCTGCCTTAGAACAGCCATGATCAAACCAATTCGTAGCGCGTCCCTTCCCGGACATGGGTGGAGCCTCTAGAAGGAGTTCAATTGTACGTGAAATGACCGAAAATGCCTCCAACGCAGCATCTGCCTCCCCGCATCCAGTAGTACAAATGTCGATTTCCCTCTTGCATTTTGCCATAAGGGTCTCATAAAAGGAGTCCAGGGATATCTGCGCCCACCTAAGCCTTCTGCCCTGATCTGCTACCCTTAAGGATCCGCTAGGGACAACGGTGGGAGATTTCCCTACCTTGGGCCAGGTGGTCGAGATGCACAGCGGGTTATGGTCGCTATAAATGCTGTCCTCGACGAGAAACACAAAAGACGTTGGAAAAAGGGGCTGGACACAAAGATATAATCTATTAGCGTTGAGCACCCCCTTCCAGTAAAAGTCGGGAGAAAATACTTTCTACTATGAGCCACCCTGGTCCTTGACATGGTTAAATCAAACTCGTCAGCTAGTGCGTTAAGACTATCTCCCTGGACAGAGTGTTCAGCATGTAACCCCGCTAACCGGGGGCAACCCATTCTGGATTTGGAGCCTACCTCTTGGTCCCCACAAAGATGGATGTTAAAATCTCCTGAGATCACGAGGTGACCTGTCAGGGAACCCTTTGTGTCCATATTCCTTAAAAAAGTACCCAATCTAGTAATATTACAAAGAGATGAGTACCCAACATTAGCGTTGTAAAAATTTAACAACATATTTGTCGACCCTTGAGAAAGTGAAATGGCCTGCAAGCAAACATTATCAGTGGGTATTTCCTTCAATCGACATGGAATGTCCAAAGAAACGTATATTAGCAGACCCCCCTTCGGACTACCTATCCGTGAAGCAGTGGCTGGAACAAAAAAGGTCTTAAAACCCTCGAGAAGAAAAATGTTAGAGGTAGCCCACGTCTCCCGGAGGCAGATAATACTAAATCCTTTGATAAAGGTGATCCAACCGGGGTCAGTTATCTTGTTTGCAAGCCCTGCTATGTTCCAAGAAATGAATTTGCAGGTTTTCTCATGATCCTCCCTGACTGTGAGGGGCCCCGCGATGACTCCGTGTAGGGATACTGGCTCTGCTGACTCGTCGACCATGAGTCAATCGCAAGCGTCCAATGATTCCAAAGGAGCAAAGGGGTTAAAGGTAGGAATGTCTTGGGATACCAGCTGTCGATCCTGACGATCCTGTTCCGGACGTCCTGGATGAGTAGAAAGTTTCCAGGTGCCCGCCCAGTTGGGCCTTGGGATGTTGGAGGGGAGTCTGTAGAAGTAACCTAGGTGGAAGGGCTTTATGGTTGAAATTGGGCCCCCCCGATTGTTCTGAGACACCGAATGTAATATACGTTCTACTAGATTGGGTCGATTGAAATTAACAATTACACAATCTCCTGCCCAGGTTTTCATTGACCTACCCACCCAGGAGACTCTACGCACCATGATGATGTGTTTCTCCACCCTTAGTCCAAGAGTTGAGTTCCGATCCAGCCAATGCAAAACCTTATTCTTGAGTTGGTCGAAATCCTCAACAGCACCCAGGGGGAGTGCCAGAACGTTGCCAAGAACCACCACATAAGGAAGACATTCCGGGGGAAGATGTATCGTTGGAAGCAACTGTCGTGAGTTCACCCCCATAGGGTCTGGTACGTTAGGATCTGAGCGGACCTCCCCACCTCTTACAGCTATTCTGGCTAAAGGATTAACTGGGTCGGGACGGGCTATAGCGCACTGTGACTTTGACACCCCTACTCCATCCTTTGGGATCACGGTAGGCTGTGTAGAGACATTACTGCTATTGTGATCAGGTGCAACTGAAGACCGATGCCCATTTAGGCCAGCTGTCCCCGCTCTTCAGATAGGGTGGCAACTGCGCCATAACAGGTGGGGGCCCCCCTACGAGGATCCAGACCCCCTGCTAGCCTCCATTGGTTGATCTCTATTTGCTCCTGCTCAATTGCGGCTAAACGTATCATAATGGGATCTAATTTGCACTCAATTTTAGTCATTAGTGAGCCCATCCAGACATCCATCACAGCTTCCATGTCCACCTTGGTTAGTAAAGTGGATTTGCTCACACCATGTCCATTCCCTTCTTCCCTTGTACGTTTGGCTTTTGCACCTATGGCGGGACCTTTCCTTTTTACCCCCGTTCTCCCCCCCACTTTTGACATCCCTGGGTTACCCATGCTACCCTCACCGTTTGAATTGGTTGGTGCTGTAGGGACAAGGCTGTTAGGGCTGGTTCTAGCTGCCTCTGGCCCATGAGATCCCACTCGCTGGACTCCCTCGATCACATCGATCACAGCCCCCGGAGCCGGTGAACTAGTTAGGCCAGAAGAAGTCCCAAAAGCAGGATTGCTTACTTGGGCGCAGTCCGAGGTGCTACCCCCCACTGCACCTAGTGGGCTAGAGGCAAGACAAGGTAAAGGCGAGCGGGAGAGCCGGCGGGACACCAGTTCGATTTCTTTCTCGATGATCCCTGCTGCCCGTGTTAAAAAAGCGTCCATCATGGTGTGAGGAGGACCTGGAGGTGCTAGCGCCGCCCCTTTACGTCTTCCCATCGCTGGGAAATGTACTACCCAACTTGAAACCAACTTGCAGTACCAGGGGAGATGAGAAAAAGGATCGGCAGCTAAATGTACAGACTCGGACGTGCTACTCCTTCTTCAAGGGAACAATACTCAGAAGGGTCTCCTACCTCAAAGGTTTCAACAGCCGGGAGCAGTCAGTAGTCCTTTCACAATCCTTGTAGACCAGGCCTGCACGAGAGTCCAATCCGCTGAACACCGGACTATGACGGGCGCAGATGGGCCTGCCCTTGGCCCGGGCTTTGCCCGGGCGCGCCGCGGGTGCCTGGAGCGGCTTAAATGCGCCTCCTGGCGCTGCCCCCGATGACGTGAGCGGCTCCTGCTGCGGTGTGGGCAATGGAGTCCGGCTGCGTGCCCCAGCGAGAAAACAAAGAAACAAAGGCTCCCGCGCTGCGGGTGCCTGGAGCGGCTTAAATGCGCCTCCTGGCGCTGCCCCCGATGACGTGAGCGGCTCCTGCTGCGCTGCTGTGTGGGCAATGGAGTCCGGCTGCGTGCCCCAGCGAGAAAACAAAGAAACAAAGGAACAAGCAACTTCTAGCCCCTTTTTTTTAAAAGGTATTGACACTTGCACTTGTAGTTGGAGGAGCATCATTTACCATTTCTAGGCTGTTCATATGTGGTAAATAATACCATATGTCTTTAGGCAGACCTCCGATCCAATAATGAATCAAACCTCCCCTCACAGACTATCATCTTTGTGTAGAGCATGGTTTGCTTTACCCCTTGTTCTAGTGCACTGGATTAAATTTTTTTCATAATCAGTTTTAATACACATTTAGCAAACTTCATGTTATCAAGAGAAGTAAGATTTACATCTTGCTGTTTGTAGAAGCGAATAAAATGAATGTTCGTTTCTTTATCTAAGTCAATTTTGTTGTTGCATAATTTACGGTTTTAACCAGTGCTGATTCGGCAGAAATGTAAACTCCATATTATTTTCTCTGAACATGGGAAATCCAAAAACTGTGTTTTTTAAGGAAATCTTTAATGTACCTGACATTATAGAGCATTGAGATTTTGGAATTCTGATAAATTGAGACGCTCCAATTTTGAATTACATATACATAGGTTTACTCCCTGAAATATAGACATTTTAGAGACCTCTAGGCAGAGCATTCATTTCAGTGGTATTTTGGCCCACACACAGGTATGTGCCACATGTTCAAGCCAGTTTTAGTTCTCTCTTCAGACCTGACTCATTTAATTGAAAATCTGTTATTATATCTCTTACAATTTCCATACGGATGTAAGTTATTCGCTTAGCTTTCCAAAGAATGAGCCAGGACACTTGATCTTTTTTTATTCATAATTTTTTGAAGTAGGAATTCTAATGTAAAATTATCTAAAAACCTCCACTTAGCAGTTCAGGACATGACATTACAGGTGGTGCTTGATTTAAAGGCTGCAACCAGTAAGCCCTTATATTCTGCATCACCAATTTTGACACCTGCAAACAAATTGTTTTCCCGAGAGCCATAGCTAGAGACTAATGGGGCTATTTACATAGGTAACTTACACTTGTGAGTAAGTTACTTGTGCAAGATTAGTCTTACACTTTTAAGTAACTTTATTACCATTGGCTAGCAACCATATACAATTGTAAAGTTACTCAAAAGTGTAGACTTACAAACTCCACACTTTGAAACAAGGGATGGAGCCAAATTTATGAGTGTAAGTTAATACTAACAAAAAGGAGCAGTAGTAAGTCCAGCACTACATATGACCAACTACTGATACTGCAGAACCCTCCCGTAGACAATAATGGAGACAAGGACTTGGAATAAAACCCTATAGGAAACACAATTTCATCTAAAAAAAAAAAATAATAATAATAAGAAACCTAATTAAAAAATATATATTTTATGCTAAAATATTTTAATATCCTTTTAATTGAAATTTAACTTTATTTTTTAAGTAATTGCATCATTTTAAAAGAATGGTATACCTAACTTTTTATAAGTTGTGATCCACAACAATAAATATAAACATTTTACTTTAGGTGGAAATTTTTTAAATATATCTTAAAAAGAATAGTATTTGAATTGCATATATTTTAATTAATTAAATATTGAATTCAAAAGTAAGTTAATAGTGCTGTAGCTTTATTGGCTTTGTACATTTTAAATAAATATATAACATACATTTACAATAATATTTAACATAAACTTACTTTCAGTATTTTTTTCAATTTTAGTAAAGTTTTTACTTTTCCCTAAACTTTACCATAGAGGGCTCTCCACCATCAGGGTAGAATTTTTTTTTTAAATGCTACATCAATATTTACTTAATTTTAATGTAAAATATCATTATTTTGAATATGTTAAATTATTTTTCTGAAGTTTAACTTATGAAAATTCCCGCGTAAAATAAAAAATGATACAAATACATAATTAAAATTAATTTAATAATACTTTATTTAAAAGCATGTTTCTTAAATTTTTTAATTAAATGAGGTAATTAAAATATTTTATTTTTAGATATATTTTTAACATTACAATAAATATATTTATATTTGTAACTAGTTATTTTCTAAGGAAGGATGTTTCAGTAGTATTGGTTGGTCATGTGTGGTGCTGGAGTACATTTACTACTGTTTTGGGGCCTTTTGTGGTACTATGTAATGTATCAGAATTGGAGCTGGCAGTATTACGAATGGCCAACCTCTCCAATTTCGCGTGAAGGAACAAATTCAACCAAAAGTTGCTGTGTAATAACCGCAGCAACGATGTGTGATATAGCCCAATGAGCCTCTGTATTCAATTGCGGTGGGTAGCTCCGCACCGCCTCCAATCAGGCAAGGATCCGTAAACAGGAACGGAGCCACCAGCTCCGCCCGCCTCAAATCAGGTAAGAATCCGTAACAGGAACTGAGAGCCAGCAGCGTAACTCCTCCCAGAAACAATACAATCAAAGCTGTGCTCGTGTGTAATTGTGTGCTGCTCGCCCAATGAGCTGCTGTAACAAAATTGATTGGTGGCTCTGCTCCGCCACAAACAGGCAACGTGACTCCTCCCAGTCGTCTTTGTAAATTTGTCGGAAGACGATGAACTGCTACCAGGAAGGAACAAACGACGGTAGTCACGTCGGAATGAGGTGGGCTCCGGGAAATATGAATAATCGGAAAATACAGATTCTAACTATCCTGTCGCCAAATATATGTTGTGGGGTATGAAGAAATCCACAAGATGCCGGTAGGTTTCCAAGTTGTTTATTGCAAGACAACAAATCCAATAGGTGAGCCCATCCTCAAACGACCTCCATCTCCATGATTCCTTTACTGAATGGCGTTGGGAGCGACCAGATCAGTAGCGAGAACGACGGAACATGGAACGTCATTTGCAGGATGCACTGAACATTTAAAAGATACACTATAGAACAAGGCGCCCGATAGGGCACGCGTCTAGCAGAGCACGCGTCTGGTGCGGCAAGCACGTGCCCTTATATAATTTAGGATACAACATACCACTAAGCTGTGTGTGGGCTGTCCACAAGCAGAAGGAAAAATATTCTGTTTCATGCTAGGAAGCTGTGGGAGGACCGAAGTTTTCCCTCAGGTGGAAATGAGCCTCATTTAAGACCACAAAGGGGTTGTACTGTTTCTTCCATTATGACTAAATTGACCTCACATGGATTGTCACTAAGAGAGCTGGCCAGATCCAAGACACCAGCGAGCAGAGTCCCCAGGGCCAACCATCTAGCATCAACCTTGTCTTCACCAGGTAGCGAGTGCAGAAGATAGAGAGAGGTCACCATAACCTAGATCTGATGGCTTCTGTTCAGGCCTCTGTTCAGGCCCTGTGGAATTAAGGATTTCATGTTGTTCGCAAATGGTTTTACCCAGACACATTCCTTCTCTGAGACTGTCACAACAGATAACTTTTGACCACGGCATGATGTGTTACCACAAACCCTGAATGCTCCAGAGTAGACTGACAGTATTTCTGATTTTATGTGCAGGTGGTAGCATTTCCTGATGATAAGTAACCATGTGCATTTGTTTAGCGCTACCTGATTCTAATTACTGATTTAAAAGCAGTAAGGATGCACTGACTTCTTCACACAATGCTTCTAAATGTTGGCAAGGCTTTGTTTAATAAATGACAATAGAGCTACTTTTGTGTGTTATTTGTCGCAAGGTTAGATTTATCTACTGTTACGACTGGATGAGGACTAGATGAAAGTCAGATATGTCCTAACACATGAAACCTCAGAAGCTTAAGAGGGTGTACTTTTTTAAATATCACTTTATTTCAGAAGGAAAAGGGTCAGTATAGCTTGGGCGATATCATTTGAAGGAAATTGATAGCAGTTTATGCCCCTTATCCAAAGGAATCAGTGATGACTTTCAAAAACAAATATAGAATAAAATAGAGGAGACATTTGCAAGAGATTCCCTAGGTACTTGAGGGGCATGAAGCCTAAAATTAATTTTGCATTTGCAGTCCTAATATCACTCAGACTATTCTAAGATTTTTGAGGGGTGTATGAATGAAACGGCACCCTTTAGGGTGTAACTTTAGACATGGGTTAATTTTGATTGGTTGGGAAATGCAATGGGCCTTTTCAAATGAATTAGGTTCTAGTTTGAGCTACACCAATGTTGGGAAGGTTTGTTGTGAGAAAGAAAAATGCATTGCTTATTGTGTATGGCTTTGGCGCAAATTGTTGACATTTTGGAAATGGTTACGGGGTGTTCATAGACTCTGCATCTCAGGCTATGGTCAAGTATTTCGTTGTTAAATGATTGGCTTGGAGGTGTTTGTTGGCCATCCAGCATTTTAGGTGACCTCTGTGGGGCATGGTGTTCATTGTAAGATGTGATCATGATCCTTTAGTGAATGTCTTTGCACAGGCAGGCACCCTTCAAACCTGCAGTAGAGATATGGATTTGTATATGCAAAAATGAAATTCCACTGTGGATTATTCTTCTAGCTTGCCAAGTGTGTCTGAGGACAGTTTAAGTAGCATTTAATGATTGAGAAGTACATACTGTACAGTGGTAATGCTGAATTGGTCTCATTGGTGCAAGAAACAACAACTGGATAAACAAATCAGAATGTGCATATGCTGAAGATAGACGAAGGCAAAGGGTTATGTAGTTGGTGAGTTAAGGTTAACCAAAAGGGAACTGGTTGATGCTGTTTTGCATAACTATTGGAGTGAAAGGAATTAATTGTTGGTTGTGGCTGGAAGGTTGATTAGGAACTGGGAGTTTGCATCACTGGAGGGTGTAGTAAATTGCATAGCCGTATCGGCTAATGGAAAAGTGTGGATATAAATCCAGTCAATGGGAGGTCTACGCGTAGTGTTATTGATTTTTTAAAGTTGGTGATAGCTCAGAGTTGGGGCAAAATTTAAATAATATGTTTCAGCCTTTTCTTACCATCAATTTCAGGGTTAAGCCCCGTTCCTGCGCTGGCTTCCAAGTATAACTCGCTTCAGGTGACAGATCTTTGCCACCATGTTTAGAATCAGGAGCTATTTCATCATCATAAGTTAAATCACAATGACAGTTCTAAGTTCAGTCAATGATGATAGTTTAAAGTAGATTTAAAAGCTTATTTCTCATTAAGCCATTAGTAACATTCTTTTTGTTCTTTTTATTCAGATTAGTCAATAAATTCAATTAAGTTTACAGAAAAGTCATAAAAATATGGTTAGAACAAATCATCAAATAATGCATTATGGGGCACATGCATCAAGCTAATTACCGGTCGCAAACGGGCCGATTCGTAGAATCGGCCCCTTTGCGACCGGTAATTAGCCATTTGGGATGCATCAAGCCCAAAGCCATTCGCAAAATAGGTAATCGCAAAATTACCTATTTTGCGAATGCAGTTTAGGGAATTGCAATTTGGAGATAGTGAGAGGCAGGGTAGGACTTGGACTATGTTACTTCGCCATGCATGAGTGGGGGCTAGTATTGTGGGCATATAGAATCTGGAAGGTGTGCGACCAACCTGAGACAGAGATATTAACAAGGTACTAATTACATATTTCAGATCATTATATACCATGCAATCCGCATCACCACTGGAGTTGCTTTGTCAATTTTTAGATCAAATGTCCCTTGCCAGGATAGAACAAACAGTCAGGGAACACTGGAACACCCCCATGTCTACAGGTTATATTGAGAGAGTTATCTGGGAATGTGCTGGCTTTAAGACCCCAGCCCTGATATGCTGAGTGGTGAGTTTTATAAAACCTACAAGGACATGCATGCTTCACTGTTTGGTATATATAAGGAGAATGTTGCTAAAATCTGTGAAGGCCCCTGATGGCTCCTATAGCTCCTGATCCCTCATCAACTTAGATTGAAACGTCCTGATTACTTTCAAACCATCTGCTTCCTGTGATGCCAGATTTGGTGTTGTCAAATCAGGCAGGCTTCATTCCTGGTAGAGCTACATAATCTTCATAGAGTGTGTGCTATGTTGCAAGAGGTGAAACCAGTGCTGGAGGCAGTGCTGGCAATGTTAGATTTGTAAAAAGCATTCAACTTCATTGAATGACCTTTTCTCTTGGAAGTTCTCTGGTGATTAGGGGTTAGGGAGATGTTCCTTTCCTTGGTCAGGCTGTTATACATTGACCCATTGGCCAGGGTGCATACCGCTTCAAGCACTTTGAAGTCCTGTAGGCTGATGAGGGTAATTCTGAAGGGATTTCCTCTCTGCCTGCTTTAGTTCACCATAGCCATTTAACCAGCGGCATGTATGATTTGAGGAAAGCATGCATCAATTGAATATACATAAGAGGCCACCTGACCGCTAATGTCTTCCAGTTTGCCAGAGATCCAAGGGAGAACTTTCGTCCAGTGGTGGATGATATTGTTTTGAGTGGTTGGTTCCTTCCGTTATGGATAAATTGGAGTAAGTCTGTGTTTGCCATTGAGAAGCTAACTAAGAGGATCAGTCTCAACTTAAAGTTCCTTTGGAAGGAGGATAGTATTTGCGACTGAAGAATTAATGTCAGTCAAAATATTTATACTTTGATTAAGACGAGTTATGGGATGGTATTGCACCTTCTTGGGGTCCAGGTAGAGATGTGGATTAAGCTCCTATTGTCAGTGATAGGGAGGATGTTTCTCGTGAATATTGTAATTTTGGCCAGATTTCTGTATCCAGTTTTGAATATACTGGTAATGTCTAATGTGGTTTTAACAAATTGAGATCAATTGTGTAAAATTGCTTTGGGCTTTGGGGGTGTCAGCCTAGGGAGAGCTAGGATATTCTTGTGAAGCCATTAGCTAAGGGTGATCTCTAGGTCCCATACTTTCAGGTGTAGAATCTGATTGCACAGGCTCATTATATATCTTATTGTTAGTGCATCCACATGTGCACAGGGGAAGTGCGCTGACTTTTGCTGCGGATGTGGCTGGTGGTGTGCAGGGCAAGCACTGTACGTCCCAGAAGGACATAAAGAATCTGGATATGGAAAAATGGACTTGGAAGAAGCTGACAGGTAAATGGCTCATGTTCTTGGCATATTCACTGTCTGTGCCTGGTTTAAATATTCCCAGCCTACCTGTCGCCATTAAATCCGGATTCCACAAGCTGAAATGGAAATTGAGTATTCGGTAAATAAGAGACTGGTTTGGAAGTAACTGTTTCATGATTCTGGAGAATTTCAACTATAGAGAGTGGTGGGAAGTCTTGCGTATTTTCTCATTTATAGCATAAAGCAGAAGCTTGGTGTACTTGTGCTTGGGTTTCTGATCCACCCTACCGCTTTTGACATTCTAGAGAGGACTGCTGGGATTGAAAACTGGATGCTGATCTTGACTATACAAAATGACATTGGGATCCATTGGTGGCACAGGTTGTAAGAGTACAGCACGTTGGACTTCCGTGGTTGGTTGATGTGCCTATAACTGATGAGCAATGGTTATACTTATGGATACAGGTTAAATTGTTATCTGTCAATCAGAAACCTAAACTACTGTATTTCAAGGATATCAACCATTAAGTGTATTTTGCCACCATAGCCTGCATAAGAAGTTAACTTGTAAGTCGGGTCGATGTATAAGGTGAGGCAGATTTTATAAATCTAGTCTTGAGCTGTTCCAATATATGGTCCTTTAGTGAGGACGTTGTTAGTGTGGTTGAGGTTATGACTGGGAGGCTGGTGCCATGTGATCCCATGGTATTTGTGGGTGGCTGATACAAGATCTGCCCAAGTAGTGAAGGGCACTATCTGTGTTGGCTTTTTTAATGGTGAAGCATGTTTCAGTGTCTTGGGGACGAAGCATAGGCCGAAAGTTAAGGATTGGTTACTGAAGCTTACCATATGTCATGTGCTTTTGAAGAGGAGCATGTGAAGGATTTGAACCCTACCTTATCTACTAAGGACATTTGGGCTCTCTTTGTTGCATATCTACTGAACAGGGACACAGGATACTGGAAATGATATTGAGGAGGAATACCATTATCTCTCTGCCTAATACTGTGACTGTGTGAGGGCTTTGTGCATTGCATGAGTGGGTGGTATTTGCTTTTTGTTTGTTAATTTCTATTGACAGCCGATATAAAAATTAAACTGCTATTTATGTACTTGTTATTGTACCATGGAATGCTTGACAGATAACTAAAAGACTGAACAAAAAAATGTAATAAGATGCATTAACTCAACCAGTCTCTAACAGATACCATTCTGGAACTCTTTTTTGCCACGGGAACCCCGAAGCCTAAGTGTTTATCTTAGTGGTGTCACATGTGTAAAACTTTGCTATGTATTGGGAATCTTTTTTGAGCTCTAGTTTGTGATATCCAACGTTGACGTCCAGCTTAAACACCGTCTTGACCCATTCAGATCATCAAAATTGGGTGTCTTTTTTACTTTGAAGGCGCTATTTGGGAGTTGCAGATGCACACTTGGCCAGACTGATTGCGTTCCTGTTGACCTGATAGGTGGCACCGACGTAGAGGTTCCATCACTTTTTATGGCCTCTCATCCTGCAGGAGCTGTACTTCCTTCTCTTTGCTCTTTTTGATTCTGGATTTGAACAGGATTTGATGATGATGAAGAGCAGCTAGCTTGATGGAAGGGTTAATGTGCAGATTTACCCTTCTGCTCTGCAAGCAGACCATACCAGGGAACAGTGACGGAAACTCCGCAAACAAAATTTCAACCACACATAAGCTGCTACTGAGTGCAGACTGTGCAAGTTGCAGCTCTTTGTCTTTTTGGCAGCTCTAAAGGACCCCTATGCTGCATCTATGTAAAACATCTTTTCCTGTGTCTGTGACCATTAGTCATCTTTTTAAGACTCCCTTCAGCCGCAGAGGTTGAACACTGCCATATGTGTAGATGTGCATATGGATGTTATTTAGTTTTGGGTCTGGGTGGCAGTGTTTAGAGCTGGCCGGCTGACGTGACGTTTCCAGTCTCTCCGGTGTCTGTGGGCCACTTGGAGTGCCTTGCCTTCTTCGGACTACTGCTGTGCATGAGTAATGTGGCATCAACTTCCTTGTCCTTCAGTTCCTTTGGCTTTTCTGGGTTCTCTCAACAGATTTGTTGACATTTTAGTTTGAGGCTCCATTCTTTTGACTGACATACCTCACAAAGTGATAGTACTTTTCTACAGGCTGAGAATCGGCAACCATGCTTTTACCATTCCCCCTTACGGCATCCTGGTCCACCACATTGGCGACATGAAACCCTTTCCTGTGCATCGTCACTCATTTTCTTTCTGCTCTACCAGTCCTTTCACTCTTCCTCTACTTTACCGCTGTGGGAGAGTTCTAGAAACCTGCCAGGGTCTAGGATGTTCTTGAGCCGCATGTGTTGTTCTTCACTAAGCAGTCACATTGCGGAGGAGCTTAAGGTATGCATTTGAGCTCTTCTCCCTTCAGGTTGGTCACTCATATGCACTACCCATGTTTTGTAATTCTGTGTGGATGGCATCCAGGAGTTCGCCTTTTACTAGGTGGGCTTGCCATCAGTAAGAAATGTACCTAATTTGGGCAAGGCTGAAATGATTGAGAGCACATATTGCCAGCATGAAAATTTCCTACCAAACTGTTTGGGATCCTCATAACTAGTTGGTGCACCTTCTAAAAGTAAAATAGAGAAGCATCAACCTCTTTACTGTGCCCTCTGTGACCCTCATCGTATGTGTGCTACTACGCTTCCAGTTTCGGGTGTTCATCGGCCAGAAGACATAGGGACATAATAGTGGGAGCACAGTCGCTTTAGGGTCGCCATTTGATTAGCCTTCTTCATTGACCAAGGCTGGGTATCTCTAGGCACGTGCTCTGGGATGCACCAGTCCAAGTGCCTGTCTTACGGCGGCCAAGCTGCTGCTCAGTCAAGATGTGACTGGGTCCAGTCTTGGGTTGTTGCCAGTGGAATGAGAGGTGACCGAGGGTCTACAGAAAGGAAGATGCCAGCAAGGATTCAGGGACACACTCGTTTTGGAGTCTCCTATAATTAGGGCACTGGAATTATGCGATTCTGTGGCGTTTCCTGCATATTATGGATTTGCCACATAATCTATCACGTTACCCAATTTGCACATTTTAACAAAAAAAAAATCTAGCTCAATTGGCCTGAAAGTTACTTTAAAAAGTAGTGACACGTTTTGCCGCACACTGGAAGGCTCTTCTCAAAGGCTTACAGGTCACTTTTATGTTTATTTATTTTATTTATTTATTTTTAGAGTTTTATATAGCGCTGGCTAGACCCGGAGGTATCAGAGCGCTTTACAGAGTATCAGCACGAAGCAATTTACACAAAGTTATAGAACAATTACACAATGTTTCACAATAGAAAGAAGAAAAAAGAACACGAGTTAAGGATATGAGAATACTCGAGGATGGCACTGAGAAGACGCATGATGAGGCAACAAACAACAAGAGGAATAACAGTAAAAGCAGAGGTTAAGCAGCGGCAAGAAACAGCCTAAGGGGCAGGGGAAGAAAAGGGGGAGCAAAGAAAGGAAAGGGTAAGGAAAGCAGATAAGGACAGGAAGGTGAGAGGGAAACAAAACGGAAAAGGCACCAAAGATGTCAACAAAAACAGAAAAACGAGGAGCAGGTCCATGATGAACTAGATACAATCGCGATGTTGCCCGGCAGACCAGCGGGGACCGACGATGGGATAGGGATTGCTAAAATGGCGGATCGAGGGTAGGAGAAGCAGTGGAAGATAGTCGCAAAATGGCGGGGAGCATAAGGGTCCAAGTCCAGAAGCCAGGGAGGCTAAGTCCAGAGGAAAAAGAAAAATAAGATCGGATTTCATGGAGAGGTACTAGATGGGGAAAAGAGCCAGATAGTCAGGGGAGGGGGGGCATGTTGATTATTGCTGTGGTTGGGTTACAAACTGGTACTAATGAGGTGAAATGTTTGGTCAGATAGTGTTAAAATGTGTGAAAATTACAACATAATGAAGTAATACTGTCAAATAATGTACCACATTCTGCTGCGTAATTTGTCTCTTGCCGCATAATTTTGTCAACCCTGCTGCAAAATTCGGTCAACCCCTGTCGCATAATTCCAGTGGCCCTGCCTATAATAGGCCTGCTGAGCCACACCTGACACAGCGGTTGCGCATGCACAAAACCGACCAAAGCTTCACCTCCAGACTTAAGGGGCTACATGTCTCCTGTGCTCTACATAATGTGCGAAATACAAATTAATTATGACAACACGGTGGTGCATTTTTCAGCAAGGATCAGATGTGTGTCTGGTCTAGGAGCTGTTACCTCAGTTTCCTCAAAGCACGTTCCGTGTGGTTCACATTAGATCAGTGCCACCTCTTCTCTCCCTCTCTCCTCCCACACGTCTTGTGGACAAGGCTATCTGACATATTTTGGAGAGGGGGGTAGCTTTTCATTGTAAAAGTGAAGTCCTTCCTTCCTTCCTTCCTCGGCAGTTCACTGGGAAAGAATGTTTTCCCTGGGGGGGGGGCCTTTAAGAACCAACCAGCAGGCAGCAGCGTGGAAAGGGAAGGAATGTGACAGCACTTTACAGGAGGAAGTACGGGTCATTGCTAGTATTTTGGCCCGTTTTCACTGTGTTTTCCTTTCCCATTGCTCATTACGTTCGTTTACGCAGTAAGCCATTGACATCTGTTACTCCTACCGACCCCGCAGGACGCTGCAGGGGAAACGTGTGCACCTTTTCAGATGGGCTTTCTGTTGTCCACTGTAGTGAATGAAAGCCAGGGCTCTCATAAAGGCTTCAGTTATTTATTTCCCACAGCCTGGAGAAGCGTGGTCCTCCTCCCGCCAGCCACACATCAACTGACGTGAGTGGAAACACAGTACAGTACAAGGGCTCTACAGAACCCACAGGAGTAAAGGTTCTGTAACTTTAAAGGTACACTCGGAAAATCACCTTAACATTACTACATCCACGAATTAAATGAAACCCGGAGAGAGGGGACATCTTCATTACTCCAATTACTCTTTTAGCGTACCGGTACTTACTGCATGAGGTGTCTCCTCCCACTTCCAGGCATAACGTGATTCAACGAAAAAACAAAATATGCCAACTCCCCCCCCCCCCCCTTCATCACACCCCTTACCTGTGGAACAAATTGAGAGAAGGCCCCAAACTCTTCCTATTCTTTTCTCTGCTTATCATGGCCCCTGGTAAGTAGGGGGCGGCAGGTTAGGCTATCCGCCGGGCACTGGATTGAAAAATGTAGGCCACGCTTGTAAGGACGTGCCGAGTCATCCGTTCTCCTGCCATAGCTGGTAGGTTTAATTACCTTCTCGTCCACCTTCCTGGATGCAGTGCTCACGCATGATTCTTCTCCCATCTGGCAGAACCAATTCCCTAGCTGAAACTCAAAGCGTTACACCAAGATGGTCCCCGTTACCCATGAGCCACCACAAAAGGGAGGAACAAATGAATCACTTCCTGTAACATACCACGCCAAACGATCCAAGAAAAACAGGAAATAGTCAACCGCCATGCCCGGGTGATAGTGCGGGACTCAGGACTGCATCCAGGAAGACCAGGACTTGGAGTAATGAAGATTACCGGTAAGTAACTGGGGCATTACTGCCTCAGGCCTATATCGATGTTTAGAGGGGTGTGACGTCCTTCATTATTCCTGGGTCTAATCTGCTGGGTAGATAGAGGACATGCCTCTCGTTCTGCTCCAAGTTGTAGTCTTGGTCCCAGCAGGTCCAAGGTTTGACATGGACAGGAGGAAAATCTTGCTGTGGTCCTTTAGGGGACACCGGTTCCAGGGCTTTAGGCCTTCTTTCAGCTGCATTGTGGTTCTCAGCCCCCATTTTCTGAAGCGGCCGGTCAAACCAGTACATTTGAAAACTCTGCATCTTTATTGCAAATAAGCATACTAGGCTTTGTTTGTCGGACTTCTCTGCCTTTTTGGTAGTAATTTCTATGCCAAATACTTGAATGTTACTATATATCTGAAACTGCTGTTTAGCAAAGTAAGCAGAATTTTTTTTTCTTCTATTATTTCCCCATAGGGTTTAAGTTGATATCCCTATAAGTTACTTTAAGTTATAAAGAAGATATGCATTTAAATTATATACAAAAAAGAAAGAAAAGGAAGGAAAGAGAGGTTGTTTCTCTTCAGGCAATAATTAAACAACTGCAAGGCTCTCAATTCAGAGAAGAGCTAGGCTAAGATTGAACAAAATGAGAACTATAAAATCTGTGCAAGGCTGCTGTACTAAAATGAAATAATCTAAACACTGTAAGTCTCCCTCCACCACATAGTTTCTTTCATACCTTGCAATGTAAATCACTACTAATAATGAAAGTAAACCTTGATCTGGGTGGAAATTCTAGGTTAGTATGGTGTCTCCTTATGTAAAATAGAAAGACCAAGGGTTTCTTGGATCGAAGAAAATTATTGGACTTACATGGAGTGGGGCAGCAAGGTAACACAAGGCCGGCTAGCTCCCTCTTGCGCTGTCAGGGCAGCCCCCTAACAAGTGCTTGAACTCCCACTCTTGCCTGTGTAGTGTGCTAGTCTGGATAGGGTTTGGGCCAGGACCCAATTACGGCTCGAACGACTTGCGCACATCCACCTTTGGGAGGCTTTGGGAGCTTGGGGCTTGGAGCATGAACCACTACTGAAAATTTCAGTTTCCTTTAGCCAGCAGGAGTAGGTGGAATCTGAGCTTTTTACAGATTATGCAGTTTCTGTTGAGGTTGCGAGACTTGATTGTTCTTCCGTTTCATTCTTCCTTCATGGGGCGTATTTGTTGTTCCTGCATTTAAAAGAAAATAACAATAATTAATGGAATTGTACCTGACTACTGCTCACGTCACCAATTCCCATGCTTGCCCTTTTGGCATCCTGTTAATCATTGGACAGCACCTGTGCCTGGTGTATGTTAAGGATTACTGGGACTTCTGCGAGGCATCATTGTACCCAAGGATCAAAGGACAATGGAGATCAGAAAAGTTGCAGAAAGGCGAATTCTGCTACTCCTCCTCTTGTTCTTTCTGAGGGGCAAATTCCATTTTTGATTCCCTCCCTATTGTAAGTGTTCAGAGGTCAAGAACTAATACAAGGGGTCTTTATTCTCCTTCTTCTCCTAATATCTTCCTTCTCCTACATTGCCTGCCTCAGAATTTGACGATGGAAGCCCGACCCCAGACCCAGCTCCCAGGTGTAAGTTTATTCAAGGATATGAACCTTCTGTGTTTTTTAAGTACTTTGCATATAATCCTCAGATTTCCATGGAAAAGGATCAACCAAGTACCAGCTTAGTCATGTCTCGAGCTCCAGTTTCATCCTCCATGTCTTTCCATTAACCGTGAGATCAGAAACAAAAGGAATAAAAGGATCCTGAGAAGACCGATAAGCTGAAATTCTTGACTTGTACATATCCGCTGGCAAAGGGCAAGTTGGAGTTGTCTTCATCCTTGAAACTAGATCCAGTGTTGTTGGATTTAGCAGGTCGCTCCTCCATTATTTCTCAGGAGGTTCTTATAACTGATATGGTGGATCACTAGTTAGAACCTTATTTGAAGAAGAGTTTTTCTGGTCCCTTCCTAGAATGATGATCCAGGCCATAATAGGGTGTTTCTCTAAAGCCACGACCCTATGAAGCCCTCTCCTTCCTCAGTTTGCTTCTCAGAGGAAGGAAGCATTTATAGGCCTGGCTGTTGAGAGGAAAGATTTTAAAAAGTTGAGCATTTCTTCTTCTGTTGCAGCTTCAGTACAGGAATTCTGTTATCAATGGACCAGGTGATCTTATGATCAGTGGGCATTGTTTTCTTCCTGGTGTTCTGACAAATCCTTGAATCCTTTGTATTGTGAACCTAAGTGGGATTTTCAATTCTTACTTGATAGCTTTGGCCAAAGGTTGGTGGTATCAACATTATTTATCCAGTGGTCAGTAACTGGGGTTTACACCCTGAGATGCTGTCCTCCTTCCATCAGGAACAAACAATTACACTTTCTTTGTTTTTCCCTTCCTCCCCTGAAGAAGAGTCCTGGAATACATTGCAAGTAGTAAGACCTGTTGAGATTTATCTTGCTGTATCTCAGTATCTGAAAGAGATAATTAGTTATAGATTCCTTACCTTTAGAATTACCCCCAGGCGTCAGACTGGATCCGGAGAATTTTTTCGTCAGCAGTACCCCTGCGCGTCGAAAGGTGGAGTCGGTCGACTCCGCGTTCGTCGTTGGCGTTGTGGTCGCCGGGATGACATGGCGGTAGCTACTTAGACGCCGCCCTCGTGCGCTGACGTCATTTCTTTCTTTTTCCGCGCCAGCCAGCGCAGATCCGGAGAGAGCGGTCCCTCAAGTCACTTTTTGACTGACTTTTTTGCGACTTTTATCGACATTGTCTTTGAGTCTATAGACTCCTGGTGCCCGTAGGGATGCCCGGTTTCAAGGCTTGCGGATCCTGCCGACAGCTGATGTCAGTGACGGATCCGCATTGCGTGTGCCTGTGATGCCTGGAGCGCGACCACGACCCCAAGTCATGCTCCGACTGCCGGACCATGAATCCGAAGTCTTTGCGGGAGCGGTCCCGAAAGCTTCTCGAAGCCCGGCAGTCCACTCCGTGCCGTTCAGGGTCCCGGTCTCGTGGGATGTCGAGGGACCAGTCGTGGAGTCAACACCACCATTCGTCCTCGAAGTCTTCGCACTCCTCAGGTAAGTCGAAGCACAAGAAGAAGTCGAAGAAGCATCGTCGCTCTCCGACTTCTTCCTGTCTGTCGGCCGACGTGACGAGGGATGCCGACGGTGCCCGTCCCGCGGCTCCGCGTGCGGAGCCCGAAGGGTCGGCTCCGAGTTTCCCTCTTTTTCCGGGAGCAGGAGCGACCCCTGCCCAGCTTCGAAGCTTTTACGAAGCGATGCATGCCATCTTTAGGCAGCCCAACTCCGCTGGGGCGCCTTCGGGCCCCGCGGACTCTGCTGGGGGCCCTTGGCCTTTGACGCCGGCGGCTCCGGCCCTGGCATCGCAGGGTCCCCTTGGATCCAGGCCTGGATCCGGATCGGTGCTGGTCGACCTGATAACACCTCCCCCGACGTCGATTCTACCGGCACCACGTCCGCAGCCGATGTCGGTTGTGTCCCCAGCCGACCGCGGCCTCCACCCTGACTTGGACACGGAGCCGGACTGACATCGACCTACACCGGACCGGGCGACGACGGGTACTTTTGTACCCCTGTTCTATCCTGGTGCTCCTTTCAGGCCAGATTGGCAACCAGAGGAAGACTGGGAGGGATCTGGTGACTTTTTAACTGACCAGTTGGAAGACCCGGACTGGAGAGAGGAGTTGGGGGAAGCCAGTGGTCTGGATACCTCCCCAGACCTTGGTATGTTGTCTCCTTCTACCGTGGCTACGGAGGAGGGAGCTTCTTACACAGTGGTGTTGCATAGGGCGGCCAAGGCTCTCAACCTCGAGCTACCTATGGTGGCAGTCAGGACTAACCTCCTGACAGAGGTGCTTCAACCGGCAGCGAGCTCTTCAGAGCCCCTGCTGCCGTTCAATGAGGCTCTAACTGACATCCTTTTGGGCACCTGGTCCAGGCCCAACACAGAGGCTCCTGTGGATAGGATGATTGCCCGACGCCACTGCCCGGCTCCGGGCGACCCCACTTTCCTCTCCCAACACCCCACCCCTGAGAGCTTGGTGGTCCAAGCCTCGACGTCCAAAGGCGCGTTCCCTACCTCACCACCTGATAGGGAATCCAAAAAGCTGGACCATCTTGGGAAGAAGATGTTTTCTTCCTCCAGCTTGGGACTGCGGTCGGTAAACACCGCATGTCTGTTGGGCCGTTACACCCACTCCGTGTGGGACATGGTGGCGCAGGTGCTGCCCCAGTGCCCAGAGGAGGTCCGGGCCGTGCTCTCCCGTGCAGTCACAGAGGGGAGAGACGCAGCCAAGTTTACCATACGTTGTGGACTGGACACCGCCGACTCGCTAGGCAGGACGATATCAACGTCGGTAGCCCTTAGACGCTATGCCTGGCTGAGGTCGACTGGTTTTTCCGGGGATGTCCAGGCTACCCTGATGGACATGCCTTTGAATGGCCATCGCCTGTTCGGCGACAAAGCAGACAGCGCGCTAGAGCGCTTCAAGGACTCTCGGGCTACGGCCAAGTCCTTGGGCCTCTCCACCACCCGCCCTGCGCAGTCTGCTTTTCGCCCCTTTTGTGGATACGGAAGGGGTGCCCCTCCACGTTCCACTCAGGGCCACAGGCCGGCGCAAGCTGCTCAGCCCCTGCGGGGATGTGGGACTCACCGGCGTGGGTCTGGGGGCCAGCGGGCGGGCCAGTCCACCTACGCCCCCTCTGCAGCAGCCTCCAAACCCTCCTAGTCCGACCTTTCAGGGCCACCAATCTCCAGTGGGCGGCAGGATTCGCCATCACCTCCCCCACTGGTGCACCATCATGTCGGACAGGTGGGTTTTGCAGATAGTCCGAAGGGGCTACTCCCTCTCCTTCGAGACTACCCTCCTCCCCCCCTCACCCCCCCCCAGCCATGCCACCTCAGCACCATCACATGTCGGAGGATCATCTGGCCCTTCTCCAATAGGAAGTTACGGCTCTCTTGGCCAAGGGAGCTATCGAGCGAGTTCCTGCTCCAGAAGTAGGTCGTGGTTGTTAGTCCCACTACTCTCTGGTGCCCAAGAAGGACAAAGGCCTGCGTCCTATCTTGGATCTCAGGAACGTCAACCGCTTCCTCCGGAAGGAGAAGTTCAAAATGTTGACACTAGCTCAGGTCCTTTCTGCCCTCGACCCTGGAGACTGGATGGTAGCGTTGGACTTGCAGGATGCTTACTTTCACATCCCCGTCCTGCCGGCCCACCGGCGTTACCTGTGGTTCACGGTAGGCCACGAGCACTTTCAGTTTACCGTGCTCCCCTTTGGCCTTACCAGCACCCCTCGGGTGTTCACGAAAGTGATGGCGGTGGTCGCAGCTCATCTGCGCAGATCAGGGGTTCCAGTCTTCCCCTATCTGTACGACTGGCTGTTGAAGGCGGGCTCGCCCCATGCAGTCGACTCCCACCTCCAGACTACTGCGGACCTCCTGCATTCGCTCGGGTTCACTATCAGCGTGCCGAAGTCTCACCTGACTCCCTCTCAGAAGCTCCTTTTCATCGGAGCGGTTCTGGACACGACGCAGTTTTGGGCTTATCCTCCCAAGCAGCGATTCCGGGATATTCGGGCTATGATTCCGATCTTTCAGCCTCTATCCCGGGTTTCGGTCAGAATGACCCTGAGGCTGCTGGACCTCATGGCCTCCTGCATCCTGCTGGTAGATCATGCCAGGTGGCATATGCGGGCTCTGCAGTGGGACCTGAAGTTCCAGTGGGCACAACATCAGGGGAATCTGTACAATTGCGTTCAGATCTCAGAGGGCACTGCACGACAATTGCAGTAGTGGCTAATGAACCAGGATTGGGTCAACGGCAGATCCCTCTCCCTTCCCCAACCAGAGTTCACAGTGGTGACGGATGCATCACTTCTGGGGTGGGGCGGCCACATGGGAGAGGCGGAGATCAGAGGCCTCTGGTCTCCGGCGGAGTCCGGGCTCCACATCAACGTTCTGGAGCTCCGGGCGATCCATCTTGCGCTAAAGGCATTCCTTCCCTCTGTCCGGCGAAGAGTAGTGCAGGTGTTCACGGACAACACCACCGCCATGTGGTACTGCAACAAACAGGGCGGGGTGGGGTCTTGGACCCTATGTCAAGAGGCTCTCCGTCTCTGGACATGGCTGGAACATCAGGGCATATCCCTGATGGTTCAACACCTGGCAGGTTCACTGAACGCCAGGGCGGACGAACTCAGCCGCAGGTGCATAATGGATCACGAATGGCGTCTTCACTCGGAGGTGGTGCAAGGTCTCTTTCAGCAGTGGGCCTTGGTTAGATCTATTCGCCACTGAAGAGAACGCGCAATGTCAGCAATTCTGCGCGTTGGAATTTCCTAGGCGGCACACGCTAGGCGACGCTTTTCGTTACGAGTGGAGTTGCGGTCTTCTATACGCCTATACCACTTCTGCCCAGAGTGCTGAAGAAGATCAAGCGCGACCGGGCCCAAGTCATTCTTGTGGCTCCGGATTGGGCACAAAGAGTCTGGTATCCCGAGCTGTTACACATGGCCATCGATCCTCCGATCAGACTGCCTCTTCGGGAGGATCTTCTGTCGCAGCAGCAGGGGACGGTCCTCCACCCGAACCTGTCCAGCCTCCACCGCCTTGTGTGGAGATTGAGCGGCGACAGTTAACAGCCTTCGACCTTCCTCCCGAAGTCTGTGATGTTATCTTGGCAGCCAGGTGTCCCTCCACTAAGACGGTATACGCCTGCAGATGGAACAAGTTTGTGGCATGGTGCGCAGCAAAGGCTGTGGATCCCCTTTCTGCCCCTCTCTCTGAGGTTTTCTTGTTCCTCCTTTCTTTAGCCAGCAGGGCTCTGCTCTGGGCACTCTTAAGGGCTATCTCTCAGCCGTTTCAGCTTTTCTTAGGCTTCCTGATCAGCCTTCTCTTTTCAAGTCCCCTGTTGTAAATCACTTTCTTAAGGGCATTACTCATCTTTTTCCTCCTGTTCCCTTCGTAATGCCTCAGTGGGACTTGAACTTGGTTTTTACTTAGCTTATGTGCGCTCCCTTTGAGCTGCTACATAACTGTCCTCTCAGACTTCTCACTTTAAAGACTGCCTTTCTGGTTGCCATCATTTCTGCTCGCAGGGTGAGTGAGCTCCAGGCTCTTTCTTCAAACCTCCTTTTCTGGCTGTTCATCCGGACAAGGTTGTCCTAAGAACCAGACCTTCTTTTCTTCCCAAGGTGGTTACTTCTTTACACATTGGTCAAACCATCACTTTGCCCACCTTCTTTCCGCCTCCGCATCCTTCTAAGGAGGAAGAGAGGCTCCACCGTCTGGATCCAAAACGTGCGCTTTCATTTTATTTGGATCGCACCAAGCAATTCCGGGTGGATGACCAGCTCTTTGTTGGCTACGTGGGTGCCCAAAAAGGTCGGGCCGTGCACAAACGGACCATCTCTAGGTGGGTCGTTTTGTGCATTAAAGCGTGCTACTCTTTGGCAAAGAAGGAGCTTCCAGTGGGGTTGCGCGCCCATTCAACCAGGGCGACGGCAGCTACCACTGCTTTGGGACAGGGAGACCCCTCAATGACATCTGTCAGGCAGCAACGTGGGCTTCTCTGCACACGTTCACAAAACACTACTGCCTGGACAGCCAGGTCCGGAGGGACGGCTTCTTTGGCCGTTCTGTTCTCCAGGACTTTCTGGGGTGAACTTGGTTCGCAGACCGACCTCCGGGGTTGGTATTGCTGGAGTATCTATTCTAAAGGTAAGGAATCTATAACTAATTGTCTCTTTCAGATGAACAAGTTATTTACCTTCGGTAACGATATATCTGTAAGAGACATAGATTAGTTATAGATTCCTTACCGCCCCACCCATCCTCCCCGTTCTGCGAACTGACTTCGAGGGTCAGGGTTTCCCTTTCAGGGACCTAGTTTTGTGCACCAGTGGTCAGTGTCTTGCATGGCTCTGCGCTTCTGGCGTGGAATGTCGTGTAAAAGAACTGACGTCAGCGCGCAAGGGAGGCGTCTAAGTAGCTACCGCAACGTCATCCCGGAGACCACGACGTCAACGACGAACGCGGAGTCGACCGACTCCACCTTTCGACGCGCAGGGGTACTGCTGACGAAACAATTCTCCGGATCCAGTCTGACGCCTGGGGGTAATTTTAAAGGTAAGGAATCTATAACTAATCTATGTCTCTTACAGATATATTGTTACCGAAGGTAAGTAACTTGTTCACCACAAACATTGTGAAAACCTTTTTGTAAATTTTGGTGTCCTTAGGCATGGAAATCAGTATTCTTCTTCTGCCTTAAATTGACGGACTAGGACTGTCATTTCTATGGCATTTGTTTTACATGGACTTACTCTTCTAAGATGAGTTCAGGGCAGGTTTAGTTGACAGATTACTGTATCTTGGACTGAGACCTTTGGTGCTTCTATCCAGGGCATCTGTAAGGCAGCTACTCGGGCCACCCCAACCACTTTTGTCTCACACTATGAACTGGATGATCGGAGTGAACAATATGTGGAATTTAAATCTAAAGTACTACCATATGCTATCCCTAAATAAGATGGTTTTCTCCCTGTGTATCTTTCAAACATTTCTATTACATACCAGAAATGTTCCAACAACCAGGAGCTCCCTCTTTGTTTTGGGAATTGGGTTGCTTAGTCTGATATGGTAGCTCCTGATACATTAATTACTGGAATGAGATAAAAGTTCAGCAGGTAATGTCTTGTTTACTTACCAATTATCGTCATTACTCCGATTTCCCCTTCCTCATGCCATCACGTACGACTCTCCCTCCTCTGCCAGTTGCAACTTTGACTCCTCCTGGTGGGGGGATGAAAGCAAGTGTTTTGTCCCTTGCCTTAATTTAGTCCTCCGATAAGGGGCAGGGTCAAAGAGGGAGAAGGCTATATTTAGCATATTGCTGGGTCACGTGCCTGATCGGGGGAGGTGGAATCTCATACATTAAGTGCTTCAGATGAGATAACAGTTGAGGAGGTAATGTGTACTGACAGGAAATAACCCACCTAACCTGTAAAACCCTTAACATGCTGCAGAATATCAGCCAGGGCTAATCTTTGAAAATTAGGTTGAAATCTATCCATCTTGTTATGCGGCACATGTATAATAATCACTTATGTTTGCAATGACCTGCAGTTCTTTAGCTGACCTGGTATAATGCTTAACACTTTGTTATCCGGGCTTGTATGGGATTTGGTCCGCGATAATGCAGAGTACTGTTGGGATGGGTTTCAGTTAGGGAGAGCATTTCTCTAAATCTGCTGAGTCAATTTATTAACATTTTGGGTCTCTGTAATAGTATGTATTTGTTCCTAGAGAGCAGAAGGCCTACAGAGATGATCAACCTGTCAGCTAGGTTACTCTTGGTGAATTGCCCAGTAGCAGAGGCAATTTAGTATAAGTAGGGTGCGATCTTGACGTGGTAACCACTGTGACACCTGTGCCTGTGTGGCTGACATCTCAGAAATGCTGCTGTGGCTTGGCATGTGTTTTCAAAACAAGGGAACCCCACAATTTAGGAACCTGGGGTATTAGATAAAATTGAACAAACAGTGGTTCAATGGGGCCAGTGGTCTTGTAGGAGTTCCTTTTCGGAGAGAAGGAAGAGTTTATAGATTAAGTCCTATAAATTTTCATTTTGGACTCCGAAATATGCATTTTCCAGCAAGCAAGGCAAGTGTAAAGCAGGACAACCTCCAATATATATAATGCAATTAGTTTATTCATTGCAGAATGCCAATTCATCTTTTTGAAACTCTTTTTTGTTGTATAATTATCACGATCCAGTGCTCACAAATAAGAGAAGAAAAAGGTGCTTTAGTGAGTGAGAAAAGGTAAAAACATGCAACTCTTTAAAAAAAACATGACACTGAACTACTATTGATAATTTTATATAATAAAACAAGGAGTTAGGTAGTTATGTGGTCGACGGCGTTTCACTCTCGTTCAGTTGAGATCATCATCAGGACAGGTGTGTGAGCACCTAGTATCTCTAGAATAAACAGAGAGGGAGTAGGTGCTCAGACCGGAGTAACCCGGTGTGGTTTTAGAAGTTGAAGAATCACTTACTTAAAGGCAGATGTATAGTATATGTCGCTCCATGTACCAGGGGTACGGTTGTGGTTATATAGGTGCTCCCTTGGCAGGCAGCAGCACCGCTGGTGGTTTTAAGCTGGCATGACAATGTACTTCATGGGAGCAGCAAATACTGGGTTTCCACTTAATAGTCTTCAAAAGCCTAGGGCGTGCTCCCAGTTTCTGAAGTCAGCAGCGAAATGCATCTCTTTTGTAGTATTCAATGCATGGATAGAGTTGTGGATACTCCATTCCTTAATAGTATTGATAACCGAGCCACTGCTTTTGAAAGGTAATCAAGCATAATTCTCTTTTTGAGGAATTTAGTTTCAAATATGTAGGACATCAACCTACAGTAACGATTGGGAACTTCATGAGATAATGAAAATTGTAGCATATGAAGATAGTGAGAAAGCTGGATGCCATTATTCTTTAAGACTATTTTTCTTTCTTTCTTCGTAACACAGTGATACATAACAACATTTCCATTCAGAACAATACAAACCATGTGGTCAAAAAAGACAAAGTGCGAGCGCTTTGCGATGGATGGCAGTAAGCTGAATGTAAAAGCTTACATCATTCACATATGGGCAAACGGTGAGAAATTCCACATGTTAATGCTGGAACACCAGAACCTTATATTGGGACAGCAGATCATAAATGAGTATAGGTATTCAAGTCAGTCAAAGAGCTCTCACTCTGGGCGGACCATGTATCTGGATAATGTAGACCATATTTTGAGGTGTTCTTGTGGGCATCCACAATATCATACAGTCTCTCTGCACACATGCACCAGTCCATTCCCCTCCTTCGTGCCCCAGTATTAGGCATTTTGCTGATTCCCCTTTTTCGGGCAGTATCCTATCATGCCACCATCAGTCCCAGTGCATACATAGTCCGCTTGTGTTTTGGTAGATTCTTGTTACCCGCGTGTAGCAGTGCCCTGTAGGAGATAAGTGCCCCGTATAGTCCCAAAACAGAAGTAAGTTCTACATTCATCTAATTCATCAGTGGTTGGAGACTCGGACAGCCCCATATGGTGGTGGGAATGGTCCCCATCCTGCATCTTACACATTCAGTAGATGACACAAGTCCCGTGGCACAAAGTTTGGACCTGGTAGAGTAAACTCTATGAAAGATTTTGAACTGCACCAATCTAAGGCTGGGATGAATAGCCTGGAATGATCAAATGCCTCCGCCCATTTCTCTTACTTCAGGGTGGCCACCTTTGTCTAAGTATGCGCATCATGCACGGTATATTGTACATGAACATTCTGTATATTTTAGAGATCGCACACTAGGGCAGTTCTTCCTCAAGCGCCCTTACTTCTCATTGAGAGTAGTCTGAGACTTAATCCAATTGACTCGTTATTTTGGTAATGCATGTGTTTTTGACTTTTGGTTCATGCAACTGTGCCTAGGGTGCATTACCAAAAAGAACAAATGATGGACGGAATGCTGAACAAATCAAACATCCACCCCTAGTCACAGATCTGGGTTTAATATATCGCGTTTTTGCTCACCACACCACCCTGGTTTGGCCCAGCCATATGCAAATCAGTCTTGACACTGCTCCCAGTGAGAATAGTCCAACCCGAACTGCCGGGCCAGGTCCTCCCTGGACTGGAAACAAGCATCCTGGGACCGGTTTCGGGGTAACAACCCCCAACAGCCTGGCTAACTTGAATCTAGTGGCACAGTAAGCACGGGACCCATGTCTGGGCATACCCTTCCCACCCAGAGCAACAAAAGCAAAAAGAACAGATGATGGAAGGAATGCTGAACAAATCAAACATTCATCCCCAGTCGCAGATTTGGGTTTAATCCATCAACTTTTTTGCTCACTATGCCACCCCAGTTTGGCTGTGGAGTAGATGGAACACTGAGACACTGCAAAGTGCGGCGTTGAGGCTTCAGTCGGAATGAATGGAATTCTGAGGGCTAGAAAAAAGGCATCCAGTTTAGAACTAAACTGCTGAAGCTCATGTAAAAGTTAGGGTGCTGAGGAAGGAGTTATGCTTGAAAATGTCAAGAGGGACCTAGTAGAGTAACACAAGTACTTGAAGTGCTCCATCTCTCTGCTGCCTGTGAAATGTTAGATAGGAATTTCCTGAATATGGTCTCTGAAGAAGCAGCTGCATGACAAAGTTGCCAATGGGTCAGGGGTCATGGTAAGAGTTAGGGAGTTAAAGTATTATGTTGACTATTTTAAATAATGCACTTGATGGAATAGAGATTTGACCAGGGTGTATTTTGAGTGGGAGGATTTGGCATGCTAGAAGCGTGGAAGCATTTACATGTGGCTTTCAAATTTATTAGGGGTGGCTGGATTTTTGGCAGACTCAAAGTTTCTAAATCTTGAATGTACCAAGAGTTCCTTAGCTAACACTGGAGGCGATAAAAGCATACAATTTCTTTTTAAAACCCACTTAGTGGGTTTAAGAAAAAATAAAGTGTTATTCTTCAGAGGAAGAAATCTGTCATTTTCGTGGAAAATAGGGGCTTGAGATTGAACGCAATTTCTTCCTAGAAATACGTAGACAAAATAACTAGCTCATCTAAACTGATTGAATGGCAATGCTAAATAACTTGCTTTTCATAAGTTATGTATGAATTTAATATCAACGCCTGTCGTACCATTATTGAAAGTCATTGAAAATCTTTAAAGCAAGATACAACACTTCTTGTAGTTATGGGCTAATGGTTTTCCAAAGGAAAATGCAATGGCGGCCGAAGCATATTGACAGTGGTGGGGCGGGTGGAGGGGGTCTGGAGGGATGGGGGGGGGGGGAATAAAACAAAAAGAAAACTTAGCTCATGCTGCTTCTGCCACCTCACGCCTCGGAGCTTCCTCTGCTTCCTGGTCCCTGCAGACACTGAGACAGCAGCAGATTCCCCATCCAATCCCCGCACTGCTCTCATGCTGCATGAGAGCAGCGCAGGGATTGGCCTGAGCAGGCTGCTTTGATGCTTCGCTCAGGACAGGGAGTCTGTGCTGTTTCTCCAACCTGGCTGTACAATAAAGCCAGGTTGGAGAAACCTAACTGCGCATGTCTGTTTGGACAGCCTAAGACGTCCGGCCAAGCAGACATGCACAGTTAGTAGTGCACATTACTCCGCCCACCTCCCATGGCCCCGCCCCGCACATCCCCACACACGCTGGCTCAGCCAGCAACCGAAAAAATAAAACAATATTGTTTTATTTTTAGTTGCTGGCTGAGCCATTGGGATGATGCTCCTACGCCATTGCGGAGGAGTCACCGCTGGGAAAACGTGTCCACGGTTACACTGGGCCACTGCGTGCAAATTATTTTCCCATCTCCAAATCCACCTCACTTGCACAACTGAGTTTGAAGTTTGGCATAATCATACCTTTACTAAATCTAGATGCATGCCACCTAAAATACTGTTACAGAATTAGCAAAGCTAAATCGGTATCTTTAAAAAAAACATTTTTTTTTTATTTCAGGTTGCAAAGGACTTAAAAAAATCCTTGGATTACTTGGTTTACCCATTTTCAAGTCGTTGCCACCGCATTGTTATGAAATTATCCGTTGAGTGGTTTTCAATCTTTCCTTAGCCTGAAATGAGTCCTTATACGGGAACTGAAAGCAGTCTCACAGTTGTATCTGATGTAAACTTGTTTAATTGGTTGAACAAACATCAAAATATGGCCTTTCATCCTGCACAGATTTTTTAAAAAAAACTCAAAGTTACATGATTACTTGATTCCATCATTAGGCATAATTTCTTAGGATTTCGACTCTAGTGCTTAATTACCTTGACAATATTTATGGGCTTAACTGCGCAAGTCTGTTTGGCCAGCCTAAGACGGCCAGCCAAACAGACATGCACAGTTAATAGTGCACATCACTCCGCCCCCTCCCACGGTCCCGCCCTGACTCAGCCAGCAGCTGAAAAATGAACCATTATTGTTTTATTTTTTGGCTGTTGGCTGAGACAGTGGGGCGATGCTCCTCCGCCATTGCGGTGAGGTGCCGCTGGGAAAATGTGTCCAGAGTAACGGTTGGCCACTACGTGCAAATTATTTTCCCATCTCCAAATCCACCTCACTTGCACAACTGAGTTTGAAGTTTGGCATAATCAAACATTTCCTAGATCTAGATGCATACCACCTAAAATACTGTTACAGGATTAGCAAAGCTAAATTGGGATTTTCCAGAGATAATGGGGAGCAAAGCTGACAAGGTATTGAGTGTTAAACAGTTCAACTGGATAGCAGAAGGATGGCCTGCATTTTAGGATGGAAAAGTGTTCTTAGCTTACCTGTGTGGTCGCAAACCCGCTCAAATGCCATCTCTGGGGTCAAGCTCATATAAAGTCAAAGTGTCACAACAACTCCGCCCTCAACTACGCTCCTCCACCCACCACGCCCAACGCCAACGCTGCAGCCAACGAACTTCACAGATGGATCACCGAATGCGCAAACACGCTCGCCCCCCTCAAGAACTCCGACAGACAACGCCCCATGAAAGCCACCTGGTTCACCACCGACCTCCGAGAATCCAGACGCACGTGCTGACGACTCGAAAAAGCATGGAAGAACAGCAAAACCTCGGAAGTACGCACCGCCTTCAAAACTGCCATGACAGAACACCACCAACTCATCAGATTCACGAAGAGGAACTTAATCTAAGACAGAATCCTCTCCAACACCCACAACTCTAAGGAACTCTTCAGCATCATACAAGAATTCATCAAACTCTCCAGCGAAGCCACAGACGCCCCTCCCAGGATCTCTGCAACAAACTCGGCTCCTACTTCCATCACAAGATCAAGACTCTCTACGACAACTTCAATGAACAGAACCAAGACACCAACACTACACCTACCACCGGCAACGCCACCCAGCCTACCATCACCGTCTGGACCCCTGTCATTACAGAAGACACCGCTAAGACCATGAGGAGCATACACTCAGGAGCCCCACCGACCCCTGCCCGTCGCACATCTTCCACAGAGCCGCCGCCATAGCACCCGAACTACGGCGTACTATCAACTTCACCTTCGAAATCGGCACGTTCCCCGATTACTGGAAACGCGCAGAAGTCAAGCCCCTCCTCAAAAAGCCCACCGCAGACCCTACGAACCTCAAGAACTACAGACCCATCTCTCTCTTCCCCTTCGCAGCCAAAGTCATCGAGAAGATCGTCAACAGCCAGCTCACGAACTTCATAGAATCCAACTCGATCCTCGACACCTCCCAAACCGGATTCCGCAGCAACCACAGCTCCCGGACCGCCCTCCTAGCTGCCACAGACAACATCCGCACTCTCCTCGACCAGGGCCACACGTCGGCCCTCATCCTGCTAGAACTCCCAGCAGCCTTCGATACCGTCTCCCACCGCCTGCGTCGTGTTAGTCATCGTCGTGACATCCACATCGTCAATATAACCGCCACTCCGGCGCGCTGAAGTCAGTTGTTTTCTTTCCGTGCCAGCCAGCGCCGAACCGTTGAAGAGAGCTACCCCCTGTCATTTATTGACATACTTTTTTTGACTTTTTGTCGACTTTGTTGGTGTGTTTAGGAGTCATGTCGAGCAAGAAGACTTCGGGGTCAAGCCGTGTGGCGCCTGTCACCGCGTCATGTCGGTCACAGACCCCTATTGGTTTGTCTCTGGTGCCTGAAGCGTGAACACGACTCCAAGTCGTGCTCCAACTGCCGGGCCATGGCACCGAAGGCTTTGAGGAAGCGGTCCCTAAAGCGTCTCGCGGCCCGGCGTCCAGCACCGCGGAGGTCGCTTCATCGGTCTCGATTCCGGTCCAGGTCTCGGTCGAGAGGAAGGTCCGAGCAACGTTCTGGTGAGTCGAAGTCAGGTAAGAGGCACCACAAAAAGCACATGAAGTCGAAGCATGCTTCGACTTCGCCCCGCCCGTCTCGTGATGCAGCGGAGGAACCTCGGCGTTCGAGGCCCCGCTCCACGGAGCGGTGCCTTGCTCGGCTCGCGTTTCCCTCCCTGTCCGGGCCCAGGAGCGACCACGCCCAGCTGAAGGAGTTTCATGACACCATGTGTGCCATATTTGGGCGGCCTGACCATGCCGGCGCCTTCGGGCCCCGCAGGCTCAGAGGACGGAGGGGCCCCGTGGATCCCATGCCGGCGGCTCCGGCACCACGGCCTCCGATTGGACCCGTTCCCGGATGCGGATTGACGCCGGTCGCACCTCCACAGCGACCTTCCCCGGTGTCGCATCCGGCGCCGAGATCCTCGGCGTCGCCGGCTGCCACCAGCGGGCTCCTTCTTGATCCTCATTCCCAACGACGACAACCTTTGACGCCGAGACCGGCGCCGATGGAGCCATACCATACCATACCCATTTATAGAGCGCACGGCTACCACCAACGGCGGTGTCCCGGCGCTAAAATAGCAGCGTGGTCAGACAGGGGAATGGGGGACAAGCTAGGGCAAATCAAACAGCCATGTTTTCAGTGCCTTCCTGAAAATGGATTCCGATTCTGCTTTACGCAGGTAGTCAGGCATAGAATTCCAAAGTGCGGCCGTTCTCACTGCGAAGGCTCGCCCGCCAATCCTGGCTTTGGAAAAGCGAGGAGTGTGGAGTAGCACCTGAGAATTGGATCGCAGGGTCCTGGTCTGGTGATATTTCTGAAGTCTCTGTTTCAGATATCCTGGACCTCTATCTCTTGAGGCTCTGTAGGCAAGGGACAGTGCCTTGAATTCGATTCTCCTTTTCACTGGGAGCCAGTGAAGGCTGCGCAGATGAGGAGAAATGTGATGGCGGAAGGGCACATTTCTAATGAACCTCGCTGTAGCGTTCTGGACTGTCTGCAATCTCTGGGGAAGGTAAGCAGGGAGACCCAGATACAAGCTGTTAGCATAGTCCAGCTGAGATGTAATAAGGGCATGGACTATTGTTGCCCGACAGTCCATCGGCAGCAAGTGGAGGAATCTTCGCAAGGCTTTAAGTTTCCAAAAACAAGCTCTGGAGACTTGACCAATCTGGGCCTTGCCCGAAAGTTTAGAATCGAATTTAAAGCCTAAATTTCTGACTGAGGTGACAGGGACAGGAGGGGGGTTCAGCTGTGCCGGCCACCAGAGATCTGCCCGTGGAGGCGAAGGTTGATTAAAGAACATCACCTCCGTTTTGTCAGCATTTAATTTCAGGCAATTGTCTGTCATCCAGGAGGCAATCTTGGTGAGGCAGTGCCTAAAGCTGTCAAACGCGGTCTGTGCAGTGTCTTTGAATGAGAACACCAACTGCGTATCATCAGTGTATGAAATCATTCTCATTCCACAGTGTTCCACTACAGATGCCAAAGGAGTAAGATAAACATTAAACAGGGTGGGGCTCAGCGCCGAGCCCTGAGGTACTCCACATACCATAGGGCTAGAAAAGGAGACATGAGGGCGCAGAAAGACCTGCTGAGACCGAGCATTCAGGAAGGAGCAAAACCAGGTCAAGATAGTCCCCGTGATACCCAGCTGTGCCAGTCTATCTAAAAGGATCTGATTGGAGACCGTATCAAAGGCTGCGGACAAGTCCAGCAGCACAAGCATGGCACAGCTACCTTGGTCAAGGGATTCACGGATGGTTTCCGCCACTTCCAACCGAGCAGTCTCAGTACTGTAGCCCGTCCTAAAGCCCGATTGGGAGTCATGAAGAAGGTTATTGGACTCCAGGAAGTCAGATAGCTGTCTCTGAACTTCCTTCTCCAGAATTTTTGCAGGAGCGGGCAGGAGCGAGATGGGCCTAAAGTTCTTAAGTATGCCAGGGTCTGCGTCTTCTTTCTTAAGAATAGGCAGAACATATGCTTTTTTCCATATAGAGGGATAACTACCCGAAGTCAGAGAAGCATTCCAGATAAAATTTAAGTGGAGGTTAAAAAAAGGGCCCAGCAGTTTGAAAAATCTGGCTGGGCAAGGATCGAGTGGCGAACCTGACTTAATTCTTTCCAGGTCTAGAAGGGACGATTTTGGACAAAAAGGCCGGAATTCAGCCCAGGAGCTAGGATAATCAGGAGACAAAGAAGTGGTAGTATGAGCCTCTGACATAGAAAAGGAAGAGTATATAGATTGAACCTTCTCCTGGAAAAAGTTCGACAGATCTTTACATAAATCAGCCGATGGCGTAATAGTGCTCATCGTAGCTTGAGGTTTCATAAAACCTTGCACTATCTTAAAAACTTCCTTGGAGGAGTTGTCAGACTCTTTAATTTGGTTGGCTAAGAAGTTCCTGATAGCCAGGCGTTTGAGGGCATGACATTTTTTTAGTGCTGTTTTATAAACACACACTTAGCATCCAAGTTATAGGTTTTTCGCCAGGCACGCTCCAGCTTTTTGCAAGCGCATTTCTCTAAGCGAAGTTCTGAAGAGAACCAGGGAGCGGAAGGTTTATTCCTAGCGATTTTTACAGTTTTGATAGGAGCTCCATGCCGTTTACCCTGCCCTATTCTGAAGGATTAGGGATGGAGGAAGAGGATTGTGAGGGGGAGCAGGATCCCTTAGAAATCCTGCACCAACAAGATGTGGACTGGTACAAGGAACTGGGTGATGCCAGTGGTTTGGACACCTCCCCAGACTCTGGCATGCTTTCCCCTCCTACCCTGGCTACTGAGGAGAGAGCATCTTTTACATGGTGGTGCGTAGGGCTGCGGAAGTCCTCGACCAGCAGCTTCCTACAGTGGCGGTCAAGACTAACGTCTTGACAGAGGTCCTGCAGCCTGGGGTCTCCAGCTCGGAACCCCTACTGCCTTTCAACGAGGCCTTAACAGACGTCCTTCTGGGAACCTGATCCAAACCCAGCACAGGGGCTCCTTTGAATAGGACGATCGCCCGACGCCATCGCCCTGCACTGGGCGACCCACTTTTCCTCACCATCCACCCTTTCTCACCACCCACCCCACCCTCAAAGCTTGGTGGTCCAGGCGTCCTCTTCTCGTGGCGTGTTCCCTTACGCACCCCCGGACAGGGAATCCAAGAGACTGGAGAACTTCGGAAAGAGAAATTTTTCTTCCGCCAGTCTGGCATTGTGGTCGGTGAACACCACATGCCATTTGGGCCGTTACTCTCATTCGATATAGGATACGGTGGCACAGGTGCTTGCCAGAGTCTCGGAGGAGGACCGGGCTCTACTCTCCCAGGCTATCTCAGATGGGAGAGACGCAGCTAAGTTCGCCAGCAGATGTGGCTTGGACACGACGGACTTGCTGCGTAGAGCGATTTCCTCGACGGTGGCCGGTCGCCGCCACGTCTGGTTGAGAACGTCTGGTTTTTCAGGGGATGTCCAGGCTAACCTCATGGACATGCTCTTTGATGGCTGCCGTCTCTTCAGAGACAAGGCGGATGCTGCCCTTGAGCGCTTCAAAAACTCACGGGCCACGGCCAAGTCTTTGGACCTCCCCACCACCACCCCCAGGGCTTCATCCACTTTTCGCTCCTTTCGTGGCTATGGAAGGGGCTATAAGCCGCACCAACCCTATTCCGGCCAGAGGACCCTGCAAGTTCAGCAACCTCTGTGGGGCCGTGGACGCGGTACACCCCAGCCCCGTGGGTCGGGTAACTAGAAGTCCAGCCAAGCTACGATCCCCTCCTCCACCGCAAAACCTTCCTAGTCCGATCCCCCAGGATCACTCTCGGCCAGTTGGTGGCACAGAACGCCATCATCTCCACCACTGGCGAGACATTACATCGGACAGGTGGGTGTTGCAAATAGTCCGAAGGGGCTATTCCCTCCCCTTTGAGACTGCTCCTCCATCTATGCCTCCAGTGTACGATCGGCTGACGGAGGATCACCTTGCTTTGCTCCGCGAGGAAGTCAAGACTCTTGGCCAAGGGAGCTATAGAGAGGGTTCCCGGGCCCGAAGTAGGCAGTGGTTGCTATCCCGGCTACTTTCTGGTCTCCAAGAAGGACGGAGGCCTTTGTCCTCTCCTAGAGCTCAAAGCCCTCAATTACTTACTCAAAAAGGAAAAATTCAGGATGCTCACACTTGTTCAGGTCCTGTCTGCCTTGGACCCAGGAGACTGGATGGCAGCGCTAGATTTGCAGGATGCCTATTTTCATATTCCCATCCTGCCTGCCCATCGCCGATACCTGCGGTTCACAGTGGGTCACAAGCACTTTCAATTTGCGGTGCTCCCCTTCGGCCTCACCAGCGCCCCTTGGGTGTTCACAAAGGTGATGGCGGTGGTCGCAGCCCATCTGTGGAGATCAGGGGTTCCAGTCTTCCCCTATCTCGATGACTGGCTGTTGAAGGCGGGCACGCTCCAAGCAGTTGTCTTCCACCTCCAGGCTACGGCAAACCTCCTGCATTCGCTGGGGTTCACTATCAACGTGCCAAAGTCACACCTGACTCCCTCTCAGACGCTCCTTTTCAGTGGAGCGGTTCTGGGCACGGTGCAGTTTCGGACCTATCCTCCCGATCAGCGAGTCCAGGATATTCAGGCTATGATACCTATGTTTCAGCCTCTATCCTGGATTCCGGTGAGAATGACTCTGAGGGTGTTGGCCTCATTGCCTCCTGCTAGTGACCCATGCACGTTGGCACATGCGGGCTCTGTAGTGGGGCCTGAAGTTCCAATGGGCACAGCATCAAGGAAATCTCACTGACCTGGTTCAGATTTCAGAGGGCTCTGCAAAAGACCTGCAGTGGTGGCTAACAGACCGCAATTGGTCCAAGGGCAGACCCCTCTCCCTACCCCACCCAGATTTCACAGTAGTGATGGGTGCGTCCCTTCTGGGATGGGGCGGCCATCTGGGAGAGGTGGAGATCAGAGGACTCTGGTCCTCTGCAGAGGCCAAGCTCCATATCAATCTGTTGGAGCTTCCGGCAATCCGACTGGCACTGAAAGCCTTTTTACTGTCAATAAAGGGAAGGCTCGTACAGGTGTTCACGGACAACACTACAGCCATGTGGTACTGCAACAAACAGGGCGGGGTGGGGTCGTGGACTCTTTGTCAAGAGGCCCTGCATCTCTGGACTTGGCTGGAAGAACAGGGCATTTCCCTGGTGGTTCAACACCTGGCCGGTTCTCTGAACGCCAGGGCGCACGAGCTCAGCTGAAGGTGCCTTGCGGATAACAAATGGCGTCTCCATCCGGTGGCACATGGTCTCTTTCAGCGGTGGGGAGAGCCTTGGTTAGATCTGTTCGCCTCCGAAGAGAACGCATAGTGTCAGCAGTTTTGCGCATTGGAGTTTCCAAGGCGGCTCTCGCTCGGTAATGCTTTTCGCCGTGAGTGGAGCTCAGGCCTCCTATACGCCTTTCCGCCCATTCCACTCATGCCCAGAGTGCTCAACAAGATCAGGAGCAACCGGGCACAAGTTATTCTTGTGGCTCCGGACTGGGCACAGAGAGTTTGGTATCCCGAGCTTCTGAACATGAGCATCGATCGTCCGGTCAGGCTGCCCCTTCGAGAGGATCTTCTGTCGCAGCAGCTGGGGAGGGTTCTCCACCCGAACCTGTCCACTCTCCACGTCCTTGCATGGAGATTGAGCGGCGACAGTTGACCGTTTTCGACCTCCCCCCTAAAGTCTGTGAGGTTATCTTGGCAGCCAGGCGTCCCCCCACAAAATCGGTATATGCCTGCCGATGGAACAAATTTTGTAAATATTGTACAGACCGGTCTATTGACCCCTTATCTGCTCCCTTATCCGGAAGTCCTTCTGTTTATACTTTCTTAGGCCCAGCATTTGCTCTGGGCAAATTGAAGAGCTATCTTTCGGCCCTTTCCTCTTTTCTTCGGCTACCTGATCAGCCTTCTCTTTTCAAATCTCCTCTGGTGCAGAGATTCTTGAAGGGGTTAACCCACTTGTTTCCTCCTTCACCTTTTATTATGCCACAGTGGGACCTTAATTTGGTTCTCACCTTTCTGATGTGTGCACTGTTTGAGCCGCTGCATAACTGCCCTCTGCGGTTGCTCACCATCAAGACACCTTTTTTGGTGGCAATCACCTCTGCCAGGAGAGTAAGTGAACCGCAGGCACTGTCTTCACAGCCTCCTTACCTGACAGTCTTTCCGGACAAAGTGATACTCTGGACTAGGGCATCTTTTCTGCCTAAGGCCTTCCATCTGGGACAGTCTGTTACCCTGCCCACCTTCTATGCACCCCGCACCCTTCCAAGGAAGAGGAGCATCTCCACCGTCTGGACCCAAAAAGAGCGTTATCATTCTACCTCGATCGAATCAGAGTTCCGGGTAGATGACCAACTCTTTATAGGATACATGGGTGCAAAGAAAGGCCGTGCTGTCCAGAAGAGGACTATATCCTGATGGGTCATCCTCTGTATAAAAATCTGAAAGATCCCCCTGAAGGGCTTAGTGCCCATGCCACCAGGGCAAAAGCGGCCACCACGGCTCTTCAGCGTGGTGTTCCCGTTTCCGATATCTGCCAAGCTGCCACGTGGGCATCTCTGCACATGTTCGCCAGACACTACTGCCTGGATTCCCAGGTTCGCAGAGAAGGCCTGTTCGGTCGCTCTGTTTTGCAGGATTTTCTGGTCTAAGCCGTTCCGCAGTCCTTCCAGGGATGGTATTGCTTGGGTATCTGTTCAAAGGTAAGGAATCTGCGGCTAGATGTCTCGATCAGATGGACAAGTTACTTACCTTTGGTAACGCCTTATCTGGTAGAGACATGATCTAGCCGCAGATTCCTTACCGATTCACCCATCCGCCCCGCACTGCGGAATTGGTTTTAAGTGTCAGGGATGTTCCCCTTCAGGGCCCTAGTTGTTCATTTTTTAACACACCATGGTCAGTCACTTCATGGCTTCGCGTTTCTGGCGTGGAAGGTCGTGAAAAGTACTGACGTCAGTGGGCCGGAGTGGCGGTTATATTGACGACTCGGATGTCACGATGACGATGAACACGACGCCGACGACTTCACGCGGAGTCGACCAACGCCATCTACCGACATGCTGGGGTACTGCTAAGAAATATCTTCCGGGTCAAGCCTGACGCCTGGAAGTTCAGAGGTAAGTAATCTGTGGCTAGATAATGTCTCTACCAGATAAGGCATTACCGAAGGAAGTAACTTGTCCTTCTCCATAATACGTTTTGGGCCCTTCCCTGTCGCAGGTACTTGGCCCACCCACACAAGTGAAGTACCATTTTTATCGGGAGACCTGGGGGAATGCTGGGTGGTAGGAAATTTATATCAGGCTGGTAATCCCACAACTTTACCACACAGAAATGTGAGGAAAATGTGATTTTTTAAGCTAAATTTGAGGTTTGCTGTGGATTCTGGATAAGAAAACATTGGGGGATCCACGCAAGCTACACCTCCTTGGACTCTTCTGGGTGTCTAGTTTTCAGAAAGGTCTGGGTTTGATAGGTTTCCCTAGATGGCCGTCGAGCCCGGGACCAAAAACGTGGATGACTCCCTTGCAAAACCAGGTTGTCTCATGATAAATAATTTTGATGTCTCCACAATATGTTTTGGGCCATTTTCTGTTGCAGGCACTAGGCCTACCCACACAACTGAGGTACCAATTTTATCGGCAGACTTGGGGAAATGCTGGTTGGGTGGAAGTTTGTGGCTCCCCGCAGATTCCATAACTTTCCATCACAGAAATGTGAGGAAAATGTGTTTTCTTTTTACAAAGTTTGAGGTTCGCGAGGGATTCTGGTTAACAGAAACTGGTGAAAGCCACACAAGTCACCCCATCCTGGATTCCTCTGGGTGTCTAGTTTTAAATAATGTACAGGTTTGCTAGGTTTCCCTAGGTGCCAGCTGAGCTAGGGCCCAAAATCTACAGCTAGGCACACTGCAAAAAAGGGTCCGTTTTCACTGGAAAAATGTGATGTGTCCACGTTGCGTTGTGGGCCGTTTCTTATGGCGGGCACTAGGCCTACCCACACAAGTGAGGAACCATTTTTATCGCCAGACTTGGGGGAATGCTGGGTGGGTGGAAGTTTGTGGCTCCCTACAGATTCCAGAACTTTCCATCACAGAAATATGAGGAAAATGGGGTTTTTGACAAAGTTTGAGGTTTGCAAGGAATTCTGGGTAACATAACCTGGTGAGAGCCACACAAGTTACCCCATCCCGGATTCCTCTGGGTGTCTAGTTTTCAAAAATGTACAGGTTTGCTAGGTTTCCCTAGGTCCTGGCTGAGCTAGGGCCTAAAATCCACAGCTAGGCACACTGCAAAAAAAGGGTCCGTTTTCACTGGAAAAATGTGATGTGTCCATGCTGTGTTTTGGGCTGTTTCCTGTTGCGGACCCTAGGCCTACCCACACAAGTGAGGTACCCTTTTTATCTGCAGACGTTGGGGAATGCTGGGTGGATGAAAGTTTGTGGTTCCCTACAGATTCCAGAACTTTCCATCACAGAAATGTGAGGAAAATGTTGTTTTTTTTTACAAAGTTTGAGGTTTGCAAGGGATTCTGGGTAACAGAATCTGGTGAGAGCCACACAAGTCACCCTATCCTGGATTCCCCTGAGGGTCTAGTTTTCAAAAATATACAGGTTTGTTAGGTTTCCCTAGGTGCTGGCTGAGCTAGAGCCCAAAATCCACAGCTAGGCACATTGCAAAAAAAGGGTCCGTTTTCACTGGAAAATGTGATATGTCCACGTTGCGTTTTGGGCCGTTTCCTGTCGCGGGCACTAGGCCTACCCACACAAGTGAGGTACCATTTTTATCGGGAGTCTTAGGGAAACACAAAATAGTAGAACAAATGTTATTACTATTTGTCTTTCTATGCATTTCTGCCTTCCAAATGTAAGACAGTGTGTAGAAAAGAAGTCAATTTGAACAATACCCTCTAATTCACATGCTAATATGGGTACCCACAAATTCAGAGATGCACAAACAACCACTGCTTCTAAACTCCATATCTCGTTCCAATTTCAGAAATACATAGGTTTTCTTGATACCGATTTTTCACACTTTATATTTTACCAAATGAATTACTGTATACCCGGTACACAATGAAAAACCATTGCAAGGTGCAACCCAGTTATTGGCTCTGGGTACCTCGGGTTCACGGTAAACCTACAAGCCTCCTATAACCCCGCAACCAGAAGGGTCCTGCGGACGTAACAGTATAAAGCTTTCAAAAATCTACCATAGTTAGAAGAAGTTACAGGTGAAAATGTAGGCACAAATGGCTGTTTTTTTCAACTAAATTTCAATATTCTTTTATTTCAACTGTTATTTACCATAGGAAAACCTTAAAGGATCTACACAAATGACCCCTTGCTGAATTCAGAATTTGGTCTACTTTTCAGAAATGTATATCTTTCCGGGATCCATTATTGGTTTCACACCAATTTCTACCACTAACTGGAAGGAGGTTGAAAGCACAAAATATAGGAAAAATAGGCTATGTCCCAGTAAAATGCCAAAGCTGTGTAGAAAATGTTGGTCTTATGACAAAAGTCTGCCTGTTCCTGAAAGCTGGGAAGATGGTGATTTTAGCATCACAAACCCTCAGTTGATACCATTTGCAGGGAAGAAACCAGACGCTTTCTTCTGCAGCACTTTTATCCCATTTTTCCCCCAAAAACCCAAATTTAGCTGTATTTTGCCTAATTTCGCAGTCCCCTCCAAGGAAATCCACAAACCCCTGGTACCTTTAGAATCCTCAGGATGTTGGAAGAAAAGAACGCAAATTTGGTGTGGATACCTTTATGTGGACAAAAGGTTATGGGGGCCTAAGCGTGAGCTACCCCAAATAGGCAAAAAAGGGCATTGTACAGCGAAGGGGTTTAAGACCTCACTATAGTTCTTTTTTTGCTAGACAGTGTGTTCACTACTTGTGGGTGGACCGTAATCATTGTGACCTTAGTGCCTTGACGCTATTGGGCATTTGGTACGCTCTATAAATATCATTCATATCATATCCTATAAGGTGTTCGGTGGAGGACTGGGGAAGCATAAGTGGGCAGCCCACACAGAAAGGATAGTCAATGCGTTGATCTGCCTCTGAGCCGCAGTTTTGGTGGCGGCAAAACCCCAGAATTCTAAGAGGCATGTTGCACCCACAGGAGCATTGCAATTGTAAGAACAAAGAGTGAGTTTGAGACCAATTGGACCCTATGATGCTGCAGAGGGACTGGACGAGTCTGGCCACATTATCTGGTTCTGAGAGGGAGAAAGTGTCAACATTTTACTGCCTGCCCAAAACTAACAGTAAGAGCAATAAATCCTATTATTTTAGCCGCGGAAACTTGGAAAAAGGAAACCGTGAAATTAATATAAACCACGTAGCATTTGTACAATGCGCCCCCCTTGTTAAAAGTTGCGGAGGAGGGGGGCACTTAACAGTAACTTTTACTGCTGCTTGGTGAATAGGGCCTAGTTCCTCATACCCTTAGGATTTCGCTCAAATAATGGATTGCCCCAGTTGAAGCAGGAATGCCTAACATTTATGTAGTCTAAGAAGAGGGGGGTGGTCTGGCAAAAAAAAAAAAAACACCGCTTTGTGTCTTGGCCTCTTGTCTTCGAGTAGTCATCCTCGGCTCTGTAACAAAAAAAAGGAACTTGCATATTGGAACAGCTACCTGAGAGGAGACGGGACAAAAGCCAGATTTAATCTCCGCAGACTGGCGCATTTTATATTTTAAAAGGGATTATGTAAAGGCGGGTTCAGAAGGCAGCTTTCCAAACGCGGGGATCTGATCGTGGAATAGAGATAAAGCGACTATCGAGATGGGACAAACAGTTGCACAGGCTCCGCCTCCGGAGCGCCCAGCGTGGGGTGGGTGACCCACAATAGGGGCGGGGGAGGGGCTGAGTGAGCGCCCGAGGACCCTCCCTCACATTTAGCCACGTGACCTGCTGCGTGCTCCTCTTTGGCGCAGAGTGCAGCGGCTCCTAGTCTGTAGATAAGTGGGGAGAGACAGCTGAGGGCGCAGCTCACAGTGGCGTCTGCCGAGTGACCCCTCCCTTCAGTGTGTGACGCGCTCTCCAGGAAGATCCTCCTCATCACCACAGGGGCATAAACCGCTTCAAACCGGGCGCGGAGAGCATCGCAGCTGGACCAGAGGGGACTAAGACGCAGGGAGAGATCCGAGAGAGTCGAGTAGTAACCGGAGGACGACGGGGAGAAAGCATGCTCGGCACACTGACCATCACAGGTAGGACGGCGCCTCCGTGAATCTGTCTCGTTTGTGTAAATGATGTGCTTCTTTGGCATGGGGGCCAACCACTGATTTCGGGTCACAACTGCTTTAGTAGTGACTCAGTGCATCGGCTATGCCGCTCTGCGTGAGAAGCCGAAGGATGGGTTAATTGACAGGGTGCTGGAAGGAAGTGTGCTGTCGGGCCAGCCACACTCACACGTTACTTTATTTTGTTGGTGCAGGAAGTTGTGATTGAGTAATTACTTCTCGGGAAAATAAATACATTCAAAAACATAAATATTTAGGAGTACCAAACCTGCGTTTCAGGTTAATGATGCAGCTGCATTTTTGATTCATCCCCACGCAGAGACGGTGTTGGTAAAGGGGAGTACTCTATCCCACTACATTTCATTGGGAGTGGTATGTGGCGTGGTTTGAGACCAGAGCGATAGTCGCAGCTGCTCCGTAATAACAAACTGAGATCGTGGGCAGAACCGTAGTGTAACAGCGGCTTCTCCGCTTGGCCGAATTATTTGATTTTGTGCACATGAGGGGCCATTTCCATGTGCGTGACAATGTGAGCGTTTAAAAGCGGATCCGCGTTTAAACTTGATACAATCTCCGAATACGCGTTACTTCAAATTAAGCAACATTTGGAGCCCGGGTATCGTCTGAAGTCAGTCGGCTGCATGCTCACCCGAGGTATTGTTTGGATGATTTCCAACACTGGTCCGCAGCTAACTGCGCGTGCACCTCGCCCCTGCAGATACATCGGTGTTTTGTCATGGGTAGCGCCCCCTGTTGGTTCCTAGACCGTGCACTACGAAGCGGGTCCCGCGCCAGCAACAGGGGTTGGCTTATTTCGACCCGCTTATAATTTTGTTAATTAAGATAAATTCGACACCTGTATTTAATGTGTTTCGTCAAGGATCACACGTTTTGTTGGGCACGGAAGCCTGGTTTAGAGACCTAGTGTATTTTCCGTATGCTCGAACCAAATTATGCGACCTTTATGAAAGAGTACAAGGTGTCTAACAGGTTGGACGAGTCTATTGTAAGTTACTGATATGACTTTTTGTATTGTATTTAGATGCACGGTTAGTATCTAAACTTACTAAAATGCAAATAAACGTTGAAGCCAACTGATCCGTTGCAACCACTCGTAGGGTGGGCGAGGCCATAGGTCACGTCCCATGCGTTCTCCGTCATAACCATCTCTTTTGTGCCAGCGTCTCAGCCAGTACGTCATGGGCCATAGTGCATGGAAGGAAATTGGCTTCTTGGCCGCTGTTTGACTTGTGAAAACAGCAATGATTAGGGTTCGGTGGGCCCCGCAGGCCAGTGGTGCTACAATAGCACGGGGAGGGCTGGGGGGTTCCAGGGACCCGCCCCCCACCCCTCAAACTGCACTTGCGGTGGGGCCTCTGAGGGGGGGCTTACAGCTTCCGACTGAGGCCGGAGCGTGGAGGCCTCCCTCCGTAAACTATGCGGGGGGCGAGCCAGCCAAGCATACAGAGTGCGTATACAGTAGCTGGAAACCTTGGTTGTTAGAGGAAAGCATACTGCTGCTAAGGTAGCGTAAATAAACTAAAGGACTGCGACAGGCGGCAACTAATCACCGTTACAAAACACCCCAAAAAGTGATTGAAGAAATTTGGTAGAGAAAAAAACAATGGCCTTGCTCTTTTTAATTTTTTTTTATTTAAAACTCCTAGTGAGTGTATTAAAAACCACATTTTACGTATAGTTTAGTTTCTTTAAAATTTAGTGTGATGGCGGCAGCGGTAAATGCAATTCCATACCACTTGGAAGGGCAGAAGGAACGTGTTGACCTATAGAATACCTATTCAATAAATCTGTGGCCAGTGCGTTCCAAAAATACCCTAGGTTTGAAATCTGAATAGTATTTATCCTAATCCCTGAATTTTGTTAAGGAAATATTAGTTGATTTTGCACTTACCAACGTGAAACTTACCAGGTAATTTAAATGATAGAATTTTATCAGTGCACTAAGGCCCCCATCTCCCTTTCTCACTCTGAGCAGACTTATTTAGGCCCATTTGATGATGTAGCCGGTTTTGGCTTGATGTGTCCAGTTTGTTGTGGGCGGCATCAGCCAAGTCACTGTTGGCTACACATCCAAGAAACCAGTCACTAAAGCAGCATTAGCTTATAGGGGGTTGTTTTGTTGCGGGACAGGGCGGTGGTGGTTTATGGTTTTGTGTTCTTGCACTAACGTCAGCGGTGGAAACGTGCCCCGCAGCACGCACGCGCCCCTCCCCTCAAACTGCAGCTTCTTCCTATCCTCCCCCGTCTCCTTATCTCTCAGCCTGAAACCTGATCTACAGGAGGAGGTGGGGGGGGGGGCAGCAAGACCTAAATGCACATGGAGTTAATTTGCCTTTCATCTTTCTCGGCCAGTGTGCCTGAATGCGAGGATTGACAATGTGGTCTGACAGGGATTAGGTATTTTAGGAAATGGGGAGAACTGTGTGTTTTTTGTAAAATGGCAAAAACATCAAAATTAACAATCCATGTTCTAGAGCTCTGTTAAGTGCGCACTCAATCGCCTCAATTTCTCATGTGGGAGGGCCGGACTGGCCGTAGCGGGCACCGGGCATTTCCCCGGTGGGCCGCCAGGGTGGGGGCCGGTTTTGTTCCCCTGGGGGCCGTTTTTGTTGCAGGGCTGTTTTTGCAGCTTAGCTGCAATATCGCCCCTGTAACAAAATCGGCCGAAACCGGCCCTGGCAAACAGCTTGGCCGCATCCCCCAACTCCATGGGGGGCCGGCCGAGCACTTTGCCAGGCCCGTATTGGTTCCCAGTCCGGCCCTATATTGTAAGCTTTTTAACTACGTTTCACAACTTTGGATAAAAAAACATGCCTGCAGTTTATTGGTTTTGTGGGTGTCTGTGGCACCTCCATCATACGCACGCGCCGTCGCACCTGCATGCCCTTGGTGGTAGATTCATTTTGGTGAATAGTGGCCTAGCCAATATCCATGGTATTAGGCCAGGGTTTAAACAGACACCATTTTGTGCAAATGTAAGCATTTGAATTACAAAGGAATGAGGGTTTCAGCAACATGGCTGCCAAGAGTGACTGAGTCTTTTATTGGCCAGATACCTCCAAAACAGGTCTTTATTTTTTTTTCTTCCTTCAGGTGCCAGGCGAGCTCGACTGTACAAGTTAACCGCTGCCGAAGATACACGAACCCACCGAGCTATCTTAGTATTGCATTCGTCTGCTCTGTGAGCATGCCCACGGTGCAGCAGCACCCTTCGTGCGCCCCATTTCTGTCATGTAAAACATGCACAATAGGTTTACCAACTGCTTTAAAAACTCGCTTCCGTCTGGAAAGCAAACCCTCGACCATGACACTGCCATAAATCCACACAATTCCCTGCTGTAATCATTACCTTGCCCCTTCCAGGAGAAAAGTGCATATGGCAAAGCACCGTATAACTATCCCGGAGTGCTCAGGGGCCCGTCGCGAGTAATGGGGCGTGTGCGACATCGGCTGGCTCAGAATGTAGGGAATTCCTGGCCGGGGTCCAGGCTGTGCTACAAATCCCCAGGGACCAGCCAACCAGCTGCAGATGTCGGCATGCTCGAGTGCAGGCGCATGGGGCTCCTTGCTGCGTTCTGTCCGCCTGCTCTTTTTAGCGCCCCCACCCTTTCCCGAAGTCCCAGATAAAATTCTCCCTGCCGTGGGAAAGGAGAGATACGGGCACTGGAAAATACGGGGCACACTCCAGAGGTGATTAGATAGTCGCGGACAGCTCTGGGGGATAAGTGGGGCGGCAGGCCTCTTCCGCGCGACTTGTTGTACTGCGGTGATTGCACCAAGATTTTCCTTCAGTGTAGCAGTAATACATTGCATTTGGTGTCTGGCAAGCGGTGAGAGCTAATGCTGTAAGAAAAACACAGATGGCTTGCCTCATAGCACCAGCTGCATGTCAGCCATGCTGCCAGTTCACCGACAGGTTGCATGCCTGGCAGGCAGAGATGGCTGCCTCTTGGCATGAAGCTATGCCGCTGTCACTATGCAGCTCGTGCTTTCCAGCTGTACTTTTACGGCTTCGGCGTGCATTTCTGGTCTACATCCAATGTGAACTCTCGGGGTAGCGTGATTGTTACCCTGGTTGACTTGCTCCCCGGTTTCCTATGTACTCCGGTTTGTTTTTGCCTGGCTCTAAAAGTGAACTTCATCGAGCGCGCCTTTGGTCCTGACAGAATCCCCGGGTGGGTTCACAGGAAGCTGTGGGGGTTGACGCTGGTGCAGGCCGCAGCCAGTTTCTGGAAGGCCGCGGCTGTATGCGAGTGAATGGGTCTCCAGCTTGGTCATCTATTGGCACTGCTCGGTCAACAGGCAGCTGCCAGAGAAGAGAGACTAAACAAACTGGCTACTGCGTCATTGTTGTGCGCTCGGGCGCGCTGGCCTGTCCTGGCACACATAGGGTGGGTTACAAATGCTGCCCTTCTGGTTCTCAGAATCCCAACTCTTAATGTTAAAACCTTACCCTGGAACCCTCTGAGCCCCCTTCGAGTCAGCGTGTTAGCCTGCTTGTGCAAACCTCCCGCCATCGAAACAATTCTTTCCCGCTTGAGGGACAGAGCTTGCTAGTCTCTGTAGCATCTCACCTACGTCAAACCCGAGCATGTGCGTTGCAATCCTTCAGCCTTCTGGAGCACGAGGCGTGCTGTGCATATGTGCGCATAATCCATATTTTTAAATGATTACACCACAAAGGTAAGTACTATGGTCCGTTATTGCAGGAGGTTGCTTCAATAGACCCTTATTAACCTTCAAACCCGTTGATTTTCGTATCATTTTGAGCTTGTGATCGATGTCAGTTCAGAGCCTCTACCACTCGCCAGTTCTGTTCAAACTGACGCTTGCGTGCTTGAGGTCCAGGATTTGCTAAATCGACAAGGTGATGGAAAAGAAAGCTTGAATTAATCTCCGCCTCAGGCCATCGCTCTGAGCTGCATTCCAGGCCGTTGGGCTCCCACTGTCATTCTACACAAAGGCCCGCCTTATGCAGATCAGTTTTGGTCCTGCTCCAATAGGAACAGTCCACCCCGAACTGTGCCAGCCCAGGTCTCCCCTGGAGGGAACACCAGCAACCCCGGACATGTTTCCACCTACTTAGCGATAGACTGTGATGCGGCTTGGTTAATTACCAGTGGCGGAGATTAATTCAAGTATTCCATATATCGCTTTTTTGTATACTTCAGTGAGATCCAGGATTTGCTGACTATTCAAGAAAGTGAGGGTCCACCTTCCCTGCAGGTATTGGGTGTGCATGTGAGTGCTGGAGGATAGCAGAAAGCGCCTTGTTTTCTGAGCGCCATGCAAGCACGCCTGGGGTCCTCATGGAAGCTAGCAATCTTTTTCCTCTGTGAAGGAAGGTTAATGCAAGAGCTGATAAGATAAGAGCTCTCTTGCTGCCAGTGCATTGAACTGTATTGCAAATGCATTTATCTAGTGCTTACTAACGCTCCCTGTCTGATGAATCACATGTGCAGTAGTATCCCTACAGAGCGTGGCATAGCAAAGAGTCTGTATGTGAGCTACTCCCTACAGAGCATGGCATAGCTCAAGGCACTGTATCGACTGGAGCTGCGGACTGTTAAAGCCCTGCTTTTAGCAGTGCTTCATTTGTATAAAATTAAGTGCCAGGGCAATGTGTAGTGGAAGTGCCAGGGCTTCCTCTACACATTGCCCATTCCATGCTGCCAATGACATTGCCAACATAACATCTAATCATCTCACTCCAAGTGTGACAGTTCAGACTACTTTAGGTCACATAAAGCTATAATAATGGCATGAGTGGCTGGTATTCAATTTCAATATATATTTTCTTAATAAACGTTGTGCTCATCTCAAAATTAAAGACCGTGCCACCATATGGTGGTCTGTCACTAGAGCCGGTGCTGACATTAAGTGCCAGTGCTGGGCACTGGAGACCACTGGCTCAAATTAAGCTCTGGCTTTTAGTCTGTCTGAGGGATGGCGAGTTGAGGTGAAATACCAGACTTTTGCGAATGCTGACAACAGTGATGAAGCCGTAATGAATGTGGGATACTGGTTGTATGTTTAGTCCGCACACTGTAGGTACACTCTTTAATTTTACTAACGCCTCCACTTGCAGATTGATGGGATTTGGGTCCTGACGAATGCCACACATCACTTCATAGAGTTGCTATAGTTGGCAGAAAACATGTTGACCCCATTATCACGAACAGGTTGAAGTCACATCCCCATTTCTATTTTAATATGCCTCTCGGGGACACCCAGCACATTGATTCTGTCCTCAGAGTGGCATTTTTAGCTGTTTCAATTTTCTTGATCACACACCCTGCACTTTCTCACCCACACTAGCCATCTCACATTGGTGTTTACCGCTATAAATGTAATTCTACAACCAAAAGTGCTCCTCTCCATTTTGGGTGAGTTGTAGTTCACACCACTACCAACTTGGAGTGGTGTGAGGAGGAGCCTGATGATGAAGCATGCCACCTAAGGATCCGTGAGGGTTTTTGTCCTCAAAACATTAGGTTTCCTCATTAACAGACATGCACACTGTGAGCCCCTTTAATAGATGGGTTGCTTCCATTAGACCCCATGCATTGATTCTGTGCTTCTCATAGCTAGAGTCCGTATGGGAGGAGGTCCCTACAGAGCAGTGGTATTCCAAGTCCTGCCAGGAGGTCGCTTGCGGCTCTCCTGTCCTTTACTTGTGGCCCCCGGGAACTGCAGCACTGGCCCGCTGTCAGCCTTACAGAGAAGTACCATTCATAAAGATGTTAAATGGCAATTATTTATATACAGGCCAACTTAAGTAAAAGAAAAGAAGCACAGAAGGTGCCCTGCACCACTCTTAACTTCAATAACATTTTCAAATTTAAAGACCTCTTACAACAAACTTGTAAAAATATCAAAGTCCCTTGAAATTCAAGAAAGTGTGTATTTTATTAACCCGCAGAGCTCAGTACATCAGGTTATATCAGTGAATTGAAGTTTTTCTTTCGACAGTTTTTAAACATGAATTTAGAAACCTTCATGAGCTGGTCCCTCCAGAGCGTTGCATAGCTGGAGTCTGTATGTCCGCTAGTCCCTACAGACAGTAGTGTCACATTGCTAGAGTAAGTATGTGAGATGGTCCCTTCAGAGCGTGGCTTAGCTGGAGTCAGTATATGAGCCGGTCCCTATTGACCTTGAAGGAAGGAATTCTAACGGACCAGGCAGTGGGCCTCGTGTAGCTACCAGTGGACATTTTTCAAGCCTTACTGTCATGGGACTGGTCTTCATCAGTCACAGAGGAAAAGCGGGTTTTGCAGCGTGTTCTTGCCGTATGTAAGTGGGGCAACGGATCAAGTAGACATTAAGGGAGTCTGTGAGAGAGAGAGAGTGTGTGCCGCGGTGTCTGGGTGGGAATCAGTCATTATGGGCTTCATACGCACCTAATTTGCCCCACAACCATTGCCACACACTTTTTGTGCTTCGCAGCAAAGGATCATTGTCTTGGGGCAAAACTTGAGTAGACTATAGAGGGGCATTTAGGGCAAACCATTCCCGAAATTTATTTTCCAAGGGGGTGTTTCACCACTTACTATGCATTCCAAGAGTTGGTATTGGGTGCCTCGGGGAAAGATTACCACCACTAAGCCAGGGTTGAGGTGCCACTGCCTTGGGTGGTGTGACGGGATTGTGATCATCACTAGTGTTGGTGGATGCAAGCGCGAGGACTGGTATGATCCATTATATGCATCCCGAGTGTGCTTGTACCAGGCTTTCCGGAGAACCTGGCGTGTTTATTTCGTTTTTTTGTGCTGCTGCAACAAGGGGCAGTAAATACACTTAAGAGTACATTGCTTAACCAGCTTGTTTCATGAGGTTGATGTCTGAAAAGGCGTAGGGTGCAGGCCCTGAATCCCAGAATGGCGGGGCTTGGATTTTGCATTGATGGAATCGCATCCCTATAGGATGAGCAACACAGTGACCAGGTGGTGTATGAGACCCGTACACAGGAGTGCCACCCAAGTGGGCGCTTGGTACACTTAGGAAAAACCTAAATAAAATTGGCCTTGTATCTTTTCAGTTGGTGAGATATAAACAAATAGTCAACACCCTGGTGGCTGAGCTGGGTCCGGTATGCTCCGGTTACCTGGAATTTCTACCAAAGTGGGTACACTTCGAACCTGTATTTTAGAGTAATACATCTAGGACTTTTGAGGTTTGGTGCAAACTACGTGTCTTGTTTTCTTACTAAAGGGTATCCTTGAGTAAAGTGTTTTGGTGGGTTTTTATAAAATATCTGAATGATGGGGCTTTTAATATACTTGCGGAAAACATTGTGTGGCCATGTTCGAAGTGGCAGACTTGTACCTCAAATCTTGGTATACAGCAGACCACCGCTCCAAAATGGAAGCCACCATTCAAAGCGCTTTTCCTGGTCTGTTAAATAGGCCTTTTATAGTGACACAGGTGACCTCGGAATTTAATTGGCAGGTTAGTTGTAGCCATCTCACAGCAGAGTAGTTGAGTCTGTGGGAAGGGATCTGCTGGATCCTTGAATGGTAGGTGACTTTTCCATCCAGGCTTATTTATTTTTATTTTTTTTGCAAAAAATGCACAAACCTTTGACCGTTGAAGCTAATGATATTCCGAATGAATCCGTACTTGCTCGTTCGTAATCGACACTGGTCGCGTCACCTGTGGTTCACCCTTGATTTTGCTAAGGAAGATAGTAGAACCGTGTCGGTGTGTTTCAGGGACACGCTAGTTATGCATGGACCTGCATTTAAACTGTGGGCCGGCTGGTACCAAACGCAGGACGACTATTACTGCGCGTGCTTTGATATCGTTTTCTATCCACCGGTGCAGAAACCGAAAATGACTAAGTGAACGAGTAGCTCGAAGCTACGTTGACTTGCTGCCACCTGCTGTCCGTTAAGGGAAATGCAGTCACAGGAGATACTATTGTGGTTTGCGACGTTAATCCTCTAATTTAGCGTGTTATCTCTTTGAACGGTTGGTCTCGTTTCACCAGCACCACCTGTTGTCACAACTTGAATTTATCTACGGTACTTCTGAAAACAGTAAAGCTGTCCGTTTTCTAAGCAGCGAACATGTAAACTTCTATTTCCCAAATAAAAATTCCCAAATTTAGTTGGTCTTTTCACGAATTTCTGGGAGTGGTCTGCTCTACTCGCACTCCCGCCTATGACATCTGGATAACAAGCATTTGTAATGCAATAGGTCTCGCATTTGCGAGAGTTTAAGCTATTGGCATCGTAATTGACAATGCCTTTTATTTATCTTTTTGATAATTAACACTTAACTAAAAGGCATCGTCCTTTACCTTACCAGTAGCTCAGTAAATGCGAGACCCAGGCTGCTTGGAAAGTGAAGGTGTGCATGGCTCCCTAAATGTTGCAGGAAAGTATGTCGTGCCTGAAGTAGGAGAAACTCATTAAAGAAAATAGTGCTTACATACTAAGACCTACTGTGTAACAACAGAAGTAAACTGGCCAGTCCTCATACGAGTTTACAAATTAAGACCAGGTGGGACTAACAAGCCTTTTAACGAATCAGAAGCCAGCATTTACGAAGAACAATGACACAAGCCAATTACAAATGTGGGTGGGGCTTCAAGTCCATACTCAAATACAGCATGCCTCGCAACGCATGCACTGCCCAAGCTCGACCTAAAAACTCCGTTAGTGTAGTGAAGGTCCTGTGAGACACAGTGTGTGAGTACCAATCATTTTTGAAGCATAATGGAAACTGGCTCTAGGTATTATGTCATAGATACAAGCGTTTTATGACCGCGAGTAGTACTGGTAGCTGTTTTCTAACAAGAGGTACTACTTGCCAGCATGGTTTATTTACAAAAATCTAACCCAGACTTACTAAAAATGTTAATTGCATTTGTAAAATGACCCTCCCCGTGTTTTTGAGGACTGCATTTTCAGCTGGTCAGAAATAAAAGTTGCCCTTCATGGGAGTTATGCGCTCCGGCTGCAGGCCCAGGACAATTTCTTGCTTTAGTGAACGACCTTGAGGATATTAAGAATAGGAGCACAATAATGGATATCTGTCATGTATCCCTATCTCACACCCCTCTTTCACTCCACCAGGTAGTTCTGATTTGAGAGACTTCATCAGAGGGCTTGTCCCTATTCCCAGCAACCTGGTAGTCCCTTGCGTTTTCAACATTTAATGAATGTGTTAACTTGCATTTGACAATAGATAACAAGTGAATTGGCCAACTCTAAAGTGCACAAGTGTTTCCAGGGCTTGGCTGCCTGTAATTGCAGTTTAATTAAATATATTAATTTTATTGGATGCAATCAGTGCATCGTGTCTTAATTGTCAAATATGTAATTCTTTTATTTTTTGCTTTGCAGTTGGACAACGAGAAGCTGCAGCTGTTTCTCAAAAAGAAGAACCCACTGAAAGCCTGGAGACTATGCCTCAAGAAGAACCTGCCGTTGTGGGAATTGAACAAAAAGATAGCCAGGAAGCGATTGAAGAGCTTCCATTCACGGAAGAAAAGATTGAGCAAGTGGAACAAACCAGTGACGCTCAAACCAACGAAGTTGGGTTCAAGAAGGTTTTTAAATTTGTTGGCTTCAAATTCACAGTAAAGAAGGATAAAACAGAGAAAACCGAACCTGTGCAACTGCTGACTGTAAAGAAAGACATCGAAGCAAATGGCACAGACCAGCAAGAAGGAAAGCCTGAGACCGCAGAAGTGAAGTCTGAAACAGTGGAACAAAGTAAACCTGAGTCACTAGAAATAGAAAATCATAACGGAAATGTCAACTCTGTAGAAGAGGTTGTCCAAGAAACTTTAGCAGAGAAAGATTCAGTGGGTAGCGCTCCTGAAAAGACTGAAGAAAGTGCTGGCCAGGTTGAAAGCAGAGGTGCAGTAGAAGAGGAAAAAGAGCCCAAAATGTCACCAGAATCGCCAGTAAATCCGCTAGTGCAAGAAACCTCATCGCCTTTTAGAAAGTTCTTCACTCAGAGTTGGGCTGGGTTGAAAAAAAGAACCAGTTTCAAAAAGCCTAAAGAGGATGAGCAGCAAGTTGTGGAAAGAAATGCAACAGAGCAACAGGAAATGGATACATCTGAAATCCCAGTCGAAGCCAGTGACCAACTGAAACCTGGTGAAGATCAAGAGCCTGTGACTCAGGAAACTGCAGAGCCGGCATCTGGTATTTCCCCAGACGAAAAACCTGAAATACCTTTACTAGAAGAATATGCAGAAGCCATCAGCGCACCAGTAGCAGAGATATCCAAAGACGTGAAGTCAGAAGAGTCTGTCTCAATTGTTGAAAAAGTGGAAAAATCCCTTGAAGAAAAGCCTCCAGTAGAACGCCTGGTGCCCTTGGCTGACACTGCTGAAGTGTATGTAGAAGACAATTTGGAACATGAATCCATTACACCAACTAGTGAGGAAACCAAAGAAGAGGCAGCTAAAGCAGACGTAGTTGTTGCATGCAATGTTACGGATGGTATGGCTGAAGTCACAGTTTTGACTGTTGCATCAAGTTCTGAGCAGTCCGGCGATGTAAAAGAAGTGCAAGCAGTTAAACCCGATGAACCAACAGACTCAAAAGGAGCACTAGAAGCGGCAGGCGATGTTCAGGAACACGGAGTTGAGCCAAGCCCTCCAGGTGCATCTGCCCAACCCCCTGAGGGCATCACCAACGAGGCAGAGCTCCTGTCCTCGCAAGAGAAGGCAAAGTTGCAGGGTAGTCCTTTAAGGAAACTTTTTACAGGCAGTAGTTTGAAGAAACTATCTGGAAAGAAACATAAACCAAAAAAGGAGGTGGAATCTAAACCGGAAGAGAGAGAATCAAAGCCAGAAGAGACAGCTGAGCAGTTGCAATCTTCATCTGAATCACCCGAAGCCCCAGAAGCAGAGAAGGAAGATAGCATCCCCTCTTCCCCTGAGGAACCAGTTGATGCTGCTTCAGTGGAAAAGCCCACAACTGAGGCAATGCAAACTTCTGAAGGCGAAGGGGAGGGAGCCACTTCTGATAGTGAAAGAAAGAAAGATGGGATTACACCATGGGCTTCATTCAAAAAGCTAGTAACACCCAAAAAACGTGTCAAGAAACTGTCTGAAAGTGACAAAGAAGATGAACCTGAAAAGGCAGCGAAAAGTGCCACCATGTCCTCGACTGACAGTGCAAACTCTGAAAATCAAGAAGAATCTAAAGCACAGGAATCTAAAGCACAGGAGGAAGAACCAAAGCTTGAAAAAAACACAGAAGAAACCAAACGAAAGGTTGATAGTTCTGTCTCATGGGAAGCTTTAATCTGTGTGGGTTCTTCTAAGAAACGTGGGAGAAAAACTTCAGATTCAGACGAGGAAGAAACACCAAAACCACTTGAAGAGACCCAAAAAACAGAGGAACAGGAGGCAATAGGTAAAAGCACAGAAACTGAAAACGAAGCTCCACTAGCCTCTTCTCAAGAAAGCGATCAAGCACAGGAGAGTCCGTCCCCTGAGCAAGCGGGAAGCCCTTCAGAAGGGGAAGGAGTATCAACTTGGGCTTCTTTTAAAAGACTTGTAACTCCACGAAGAAAGTCCAAGACTAGAATGGAGGAGAAGGCTGAGGAGTCTACCACAGTTTTAAATACCGAACATCCAACTTCTGAAGGTGAGCCCGGCAAAGAGGAATCTTGGGTTTCATTTAAAAAACTGATTCCAGGCCGCAAGAAGAAAAAGTCTGATGGCAAACAAGAACATGCACTTGTTGAAGAAGGACAGGAGACTGTTGAGGATGAAGATGATGTTCCAGCGGTGGTTCCGCTTTCGGAGTATGAAGCTGCTGAACAGGAAAAACTCGAGGCTCAGCAGGCGATAGAAACCGAGACAGTAAGGAAAGACCTTGTACCACTGGCGAGTTGTGCAGAAGATGATCTTGAACAGGCCCAAGAACCCAGTGAAGGACTTGTTCATGCAGTGACTGTGACTGTAGTGGAAGGAGAGAGGGCAGTCACTAGTATGGAAGAAAGATCCCCATCGTGGATAAGTGCAACGGTTACAGAGTCCATTCAAAAGGAAGATGCCTGCCAAGAAGTGCAGCAAACCGAGCAAGTGTTTGAAACGTACGTAGTTGTTGAACAAGGAGTTGTCAAAAGCCTTGAGTTTGTGCACTCGGAGGCCACCGATCATACAACTGCCAATGAGATGGAGCTAACTTCAGAAGCAGTTACAGCCCTCGAAGAGGCCATTGAAGTGTCCTGTGCAGAGGAGACAACGGAAATGGTGTCTGCAGTTTCACAGTTGGGTGAATCCTGTGGGACCTCGGAAGAATCCACACCTGTCGCTGAGGTAGAAAACGGCGAGCTAAATTTAGAAGAGCTAAAGAAACAAACCCAGGAAGTTCTCGAAGAAGTTGCAGAGAAGGTGAGGCTATCGGAGGCAGCAAAGGCAATTACAACCACCACAGTAATAGAGGTGACATTCTCTTCCAGTAAGGCAAATGAAGTTGAAAAGGACATGGGGGAGGTCATAGTCGCAAAACAAGAACTTTTACTTAACAAAGCCTTATTAAGCAAAACTGAACATGAAGGGGGAGAGGTTCAGCAAGTCGAGCATATTGAGGGTGTTCAGGAAGTTGAAGAAGCTATTATCAAGGAAGTTTCGAAGGTGAGCGTTGAATCATGTTTTGTAGAAAAGGAGCACATTCAAGTGGTTCAAAGTTATGTTGTATACCATGAAGATGCAAGGAGAGGTGAAGGATATATAGAGGGGCGTGGTGGAGAAAGTGTGGAAGTTACAAAGAGAAAAGAAAGTGATGAAATTGTATTAAAATCACATGTGCCTGTAAATGCTGCGGTAGAGCCAGAAGTAAAGATTGAGGAGGTTATCGTACAGCAGCAATACCAACATTTTGATCTATCGCAAGACCAGCTTTCAGATCAGTATGAGGCCACTAATGGCACAAGTGGCTGTGTTCCAGCAGCTGTGGACTCAGAAAATGCTGATGTGGTGCATAAAGAAATAGTGCCAGATGTCGAAAAAGAGACCAAATCGTTGAATGGTTTAAAGTCCACATTTCATAGCACAACCAAAGAAGTTACTGTGATAGCACAAGAAATCATACATGTTGTCCTAAGTGAAATCAGTGAAATGCCAGAGGAAGCGAAGGGCCAAACCATCCAGGCAGATGCCGAAAAAGTAACGGACGTACACCAGGAACTGTTTGTTGAAAAGACTGTGGTAGAAAAAGATCAGCTTGAATCTGGAAAAACGGAGTTTGGTGATGACCAATGTGCTCATTTGAATCCGGTGCAAGAAGTAGTTTTGGATGTGCATGAGGAAGTTATTGCAAATATACCTGAGATTGAAGCTTCTGAAGCTCTAACGGTTTCTGTCCCTATAACTGCTGCTGCTGTAGAAGAGCAAGTTGTAGCAGAAACTGTGACCCTAATGGACACTGCTGGTGAAACCCAGGAACTCGTGGATTTAACGGTGGCAGAGCATTTTGCAGATGTTTGTCCAGATGCTCCAGCAATGGAGTTAGAAAGCGAAGAGCACATAATTGAGTCTGCAGCCCAGACGGCGGCCGCAATCATGGATGCAGCATTCGAGGCAGCAAAAGGTAGCATAGATGATGGCATATTAGATGCTTTTCCCCAAGTTGATGCCGAAGCTATGCCACAGCATGTAGAAAAAGAGGATGTTTCTCAAGAATTGAGTGAAATGGGGAGAGAAGTCAAGCAGGATGAGTATATTGCATCAGTGACTGTTGAGTCTGAGGTCTTCACTGCTGGGCAAGATATCACCCAGTCTGTTGTCAAAGAAGGGGAACGATTTGAAGAGGAAACAGTAGATCACTTTACATCAAAGGTGGACACGGGAGCTGATAGTGAGCGCCATATAGAAGAAAACGATCTGCAGTCTGATGCAAAACCTGCAGAAGAGTTGACCAAGTTGACTGTTGAAAAACGAGAGGAGATTAGACATTTCAATGTGGTAGAAATTATTGGTACAGAAGTACACGTATTGGAAGCTGCTGGTGATCAGACCGAGGTTGAGATTGAAGTTTCTGAAGCTCCCAAAGAAATAAGCCATGATTGCGCTGTCCAGGAGGTGACAGAACAAGTTGAAGGTGGTCTACAGAAGCAAGAATCTGTACCTCAGTCCTTGGAACCAGAGATTTTACAGATTTTACCATCTGCAGAGAAACTGAATGACCAAAGCGCAATAACTCGGTATAGTGCGGAAGTTGACATCATGAGCACTGAACCACAGAGTTCCGATTCATTGAATGAGATCACAGGGAACACTGTCGACCAAGAAGTAGAACGAGTAGAAGAGGCGGAGTTGCATGGAACTGAGGTACTCTGCTCGTTGCTTACACCCAAGCAAAGCCCACAGGAACTTAATCTTCTGCCTACAGACATTGAGGATGGTGAAGTTGGCTGTACAGGGAGTATAGAATCTCACAGCTCAACCATTGTGGAAAAGATCATTCAGACAGCGGTTGAAGAAGTTGAACGAGTAAAAGAGGAAGTCTCTCATGAACCAGCACCTGAAGGGCTGCATGCAGCAGAAAGCAATCAAAGACCCGAAGATATATCTGTGATAGAAGTGGCAGCCAAAGAAGAGATTCTTCGACATAATGAGACTATGCAAGCTTCAGAATCCAGTCGCACAGTGTTCATAAAATCGCACAGCTCGACAATGGTAGAAACCATTGTTCTGACAACAGTTACAGAAGTGGAAAAGATGGAAGAGCAGGTGTACGAACCAACATCTGAGGTACTGGGTGAGGTTGAATCTAATGGAGGCCCTGAGGGCGCATATATTTTTGAAGTACAAGAAATCTCAGAACCGCCTGCCATGGAACTAAGTCCTGCCCAAACAACATTGGAAGGTGAGGTCAGTCACACAGCAAGCACCGACTCTCGCAGCTCTTCCACTGTGGAGGAGATTGTTCTGACTCATGTGGGTGGAGTGGAGAACGTAGCCGAGGAAGTGGTACTTGATGCAGTGCCTGAGAATGTCTCTGAAGTCGATACCTTGCAAGAAATTGAAGGAGCAGACAAGCCCACCACTGTTGCTGTTCCATCTGATGTTCTGCTTCCGTTGAAGATTGACTCGAGCCCTGAAGATGCTTCTGCAGTGCGGGTAACAGCAGAAACTGAAGAGCAGGTACCGTGTCCGCTAGAAATCTGTCAAGCCGCAACAAAACTAAGCGTTTGTGATTTGCCAGACCAGCAAGAACCTGATCAGCCGCCAATAGATGCGCACAAAACTGAACAGCAAAGTTTATTAGAGCAAACTGCAATAGGAACTGTCCCCGAGATGGAAGCTCCTACGAGACAAGATGTGCTTTCTGAAGCGGAAGTGACCATTGTTTGTACTCCAGCAGTACTAGAACACCCTACAGCTGTCCTGACAGAGCAGGAATGCTTTGATTCCATTAAAGAGAAGGCGAGCCAGCCAGTAGCGGCTCATGCCAAAGATTATGTTCCAGTGATGGAACCAGATGGTGCGAAGGAAGATGTTGCATTACAGGGAGTTGACCAACCGCATGCACCTGTGGAAAGTGAGAGCCCTGGACCTCAAGCCTCTGTCACAGCCACAAGTGCAACAGAATCTTTGTCAAACGAGTGCCATGAAGCAGCAAGACAATTGAAAGAAACAGAGACTGAGCAGACCGTTGAGGTGCAAGAGGAACATGTGGTTCACGGTGTGCAGGAAGTGGTACCAAGCCAGACGGAAGATGGTCTGCATCGCAAGGCACCAGAAGAAGCACACAGGCCAGACGATACACAACAAGAACATTTACACACGTCTGAAGAATCCTGAGGCGAACGTGAGTAACCAATGTTATTAAAATGAAACCTCTGCAGATTATGTAGACATGCATATTTATTTTCATTCTTAATACTTGCATTTTCTGGAACACTAACTGCTTTAGCATGAATGGTGCAGCACAGGTATTCAGGATATAATGTACCATAGTTTTCACCCCATGGAAACATCCTAGTTATTTATTTTAATATCACTGTCCACGTGAGCACACACTCCTAAGTATCTGTCACTGGGTCGGTTGTAATGAAGTAGATCGGACACCATATTTTTGGGGCAAGGTTAATGTAAGTAACGGAGATTAAAAAAAAATACACACACCGCGGTTCTGCCAGGCACAGCTAGCAACTGAACTGCCAACATTTAAACCCCAGAACTCCCCGCATGACATATTGGAATGTTCTTGTGTCACAACATGGTGTGCAACTTCAGCCTGGCTGAATCTGCCTAAGCACATTATAAAACCAGCAGGTTAAGGTTACAAACACCCACAAGGACTACAGATGAAACAAATAACACCCATAAAAACATAAATAACAACCAGGTGAACAAAAGACTTGGTGCTTAACCACAAACTTATTCCCCCAAATAGCCAAGAGGTCTCCTCACTCTTGCCTCCCTCCTGACTTCTGAAGCTACCATTGACCCATCGCCTCTTCCCAGCACATTTGGGGTCTCCTGACACCCATCTCCTCCCAAATCACTAGTGAATTCACTGTCCTTCATCCATGGAGAACACAGACCAGATGTACCTCCCACATCACCCAAGCTTTTCTCCACCTCCCCTTGTCTCTGGTATAGGGCAGTTCTCCTGAGAAGTTTGACCGTTGTCCAATTTGACCCAATTTGCACCCACCACTTTGACCATATAGGGATCCCGAAACTTGGTTAAACCACATAATCCACCTCCAGGCTTCTCTAAATTCTCATTCGAGCATCCTCTTTTCCTTGCCACTCCTTCCTGCATCCAAGACTGAACCAGCAGGGTTTTCCCTGTACTGGTGTTGACAGTGGTGTGATAAGCCCAAACCATGTCCTTAACCGCACAGACAAACCAGCACTACACCCCAGCTGCATAGTCCCTTTTACAAACCTGTTGACCCTCTGTACTTAACCATTCAGCTGGGGATGATTATACAGTGAAGAACATGCATGCCTCACCCCAAGGATGTCCCAAAAAACCTTTCATTTCATGTGATGTCAGCTGTGTACTGTTATCTGTGAGTAGAACGGAGGGTATGCCCTCCCTTCTGAACACCTCACTAAAACTCAATGATAGAAGTGGTGGTGATAGATCTCATGAATGCTACCTCCAATCAATTGGATTTAGCATCCACCAAAACAGACGTAAGCCTATCCTGTTCTGGAAGAAAGGAAAAAGGCCCAATAAAGTCTAATCAAACCATCTCCTATACCTCTTCACTTCAGACAGATGCTGTCCTCATGCAATTTTCCTACTCCCACTCATGCATTGTTCTCAATCTTTGCAAATGCCACACTTCTCAATCAGTTCTTTCACCTGATTATCCATGAGACCACCAAAATCTTTCTCTGACTCTTGGTGGTTAACACTTGGCCCAAGTGCCCTCATGTGCCAAACTGATTAACGTAGGCCTGAGTGTACTGGGTGGTACCAATTTTTCTTTTCTCGTCAACAAGCAGTCATCCAGAATGGACAGCTCGTCAACCCCTTGAAAAATGGTTTCACCCCATCAGGCAGCCTACTCTCTCTCTCCTGACCGCCCCTGTAACTAACTTCAGCACACACTTAAGTGTTAAATCTTGCTCCATGGCTCTCATCCAGTCACTTTTGGAAAAGAAACCTCACAATCCTTCGGTGACTTCCTCAAGACTGGCCACAACTTCCTCAGTAACGAAGGTGTTTTTTTTTTTTTTTTTTCTCGTAATAACCACTGGAGACAACTATTAGGTTGCCTCTACTGTCTCTATTACTTCATCCTCTAATAGCTGCTGAAATATCTTATTTGTTTCTGCCCTCGCAGCCATCGGTATCTTTCTAGCGACCTGTCTATCCAGAGCTGCATTTTTCTTTAGTTCGAGCTCTTGTACATAGTTCTTAGCTTCCCCCAACCTGTTCTCAGAAACTTTCTCATGACAAGCCATGTGCCTTTCAACCCATTTGCATCAATGGCCATCACTTGATTATCGGCCCTAGGATTGACCGTGGTGTCAAGGTTGTATTGACGTGTCCAACGCAGAATAGGGGGACCGTCCAGGGTCACACAGATTTTCCCAGTTGTCTGCCGACAAGCGAATCTGATCTGTACATTCATGAACCCCACAGCCTCAATGTCCACTCCTCGCTATTCCCTTAACGATGACATCCGAGGCCACCAGCTGCCCTCCTGGCCACGTGGCATCAAATAACTTTCTTGGGACTATTGTGTAAAGAGAGCCTGTGTCCACCATCGGCCCATTGACCACAGTCTGCTTTAGGATGTGTTCTGCCCAGATCAATGCTTCCCACAACACTCTCATCCTGTACCATGAGTACCCTGTAATCTGGCTGCCCTTCCTCAACTATGGCAACTTTCTTCTCAGCCACCTTACACATGTGCTGCAAGTGTCCTTTCTTACCGCATTTACGTCAATCCGTGCCCACCGTAAAACACTGTTTAGAGTCTGCCATATGATAATTGCTGCCAAACCTAAAGGAAACCAGAGCTGACATCCCTTGAAAGCTCCCTGGTGTGGAGCTTTTTCAGCTAATGTTTGTAGTAAATAACTTGCAGACCACACCAACCAGGTACCTTATAAATCTTGTTTATTGAAATCAGATTAGATGAATGGACACACTCTGGCTGGTCAGGAGGAAACTGAATCGCCAGAGAATATTCAGCTTCAAAAGAATACGTGGAATCTGGTGTCCATCAGATTCCATGTCTGGAGACCCCAACATTATGCTGATGTAATACAACACTGTTCTTGCTAGTGCCTCCACCTGCGGACTGAAGTTTGACCCTGACTGCATTCTCTTGGTCAACTTCATCCACCAGGCCTGTGGTGTCAGTAACTTTGTCTAAGTTGGAATTCCTCCTCTCAGCATACATTTTTCAGATTCCTCCTCAACCTTTGTGATGGCTATTGCATCCTTCAATGTGGGATTTTTGTGTAGTTCCTAGGAATCCCCAGGACCTGCATGTTTTGGATGAACTAAACTGAGGGCTTGGTGTCCCAACCGCTTCCGGACACCCCCACAGGATATGTCAGCCGTTCGACCAGCTAGCTCTACAGTGCCACTACCACCCCCTGTATTCTACAGTGGTGTAGGTAGTTTTTGGCAACCTCTGAACATGACAACCCTGGTTCCTCGGGGATCGTGGAAAACAGCACAGTACGTTTCGCTCAGACATGCTTGCTTGCTTACTCTCAAACACAGGATGGCGATCAGGACGTTTCAATAAGTATTTATTGGTCCAGCCACAGTCTTGTGTAAAAAACATGTGCTGCGACAATCAGGAGACAGAAGCATACAAAAGAGATTGCTAGTACCAACATAGTAAATAGTGGATACATTTCTACCATAGTGCTAATAAGATGAACACAAGCTGTTCAGATAAACAGTAGCACTTGCATATTCCTAAAATGCGTGCCCTAAGTAATTCGCCTAAATGTACCTAGCCTAGATCTGCATGTGTAACTTGTATATGCGTGTAGCTATGTGTATCTGTATCCAAGAAACCCCTAGGGTAGAACCAGCCTCCTAACCTGATGGTTGAGAACGAAGGATCCCGTAAGGGATGTCAGACCACTGCGTGTCGAAGATTCAGTATGCAGGACCCCGTGTCAGCTTGGAAGGAATTCTCCTCTAATTTGTAGGGAGAAATAAGTGTCTTATATATACTAGAGTGGTCACTCCAGGGTTTCTTCTAGAATCAATAGGTTTTGAAAACAATCATAAATGTTCGGAAAACAATCACCAATGTTTTTCTAAACTGATGCAAATATTGCACAGCTGGCTGTTGGCCAAGGATGAAAAAAGTGGTGACCCATGTACAGAATAATTCTGCTGTGCCTGGAGACATATTTATGTACGTCCGGTACAGGGATTATGATAGAATACTAAGAGCCTGGTGTCGAAGAGACAGGAGCAAGCTACTAGGTAAACGGTCACCTGTTTGGAATCGTTATTGTTGTGTGGGTAGGACAATGCATGTAAAAAAGGGGTTTATTTGTTATTATTTTTTTTTTTTTATAGCGCTAGCTAGAACCGAAGGTATCGGAGCGCTTTACATTGCAAGATCATTAGATTGAAGTACATGCAAAAAAACAGACAAAGAATCGTTCGGCCGCAGCGGTAGTTACAGTATGCAGACATAGGAACCACTTGAGCTAAAAAAATGTACAAGACCTAGTGGACCGCTGAAACACTAATTTAACCGCTACAACTGGTCAAGGCAGAGTGGGTGTGAGCTTTGGGAACATAGATCAGTTAGAGTGTGTTAAAGTATTTGTTGAGCAGTAGGTGTTTAAGGTCCAGTTTGAAACAGTAAAATGAGGGGTTGCAGCGCAGGTCACTAGGGAGTGAGTTCTATATCATGGGAGCACTTCCAGAGAGAGAACGTGTCTGGGAGGATTTCTTTTTCAGTTTGGGAGGTATGAGAAGAAGTGCGTTGGAGCTCCTTAGAGATCTGGCTCTACCAGCTTTCGAAAGTTTGTTCTCCAGTTAGTTGGGGTTGTGTGTGGACGGCTTTGTGGGTGATTCAAGCAGTCTTGTAGAAACATCTTCCTTTGATTGGGAGCCAATTGAGACTCTTGAGGGCCGGTGTGATGTGCTCAAACCGATTGCAACCTGTTATTATCCGGGCTGCCATGTTGAGAACTGAACTTGAGGGGGACAGGTGAGTTTTCGGAGTTCCTGTGAAGATGGCGTTGCCATAATCCAGTTTTGAGAGGACAAGTGATTGCACTACCGTCTTAAAATCTTCAGGGGGAATGAAAGGTTGGATTTTCTTAAGGTGTTTTTAGTGTGAGTAGTGCTCCTTTGGCTGAGTTGTTGTGGGCTTTCAATGACCTGTTTCTGTCCAGGGTGCTACCTAAGGACTGAACGTGTTGGACAGTGTTGGAGAACAGTTTAGAGCGTCCAAATTCTTGAGCCATACTTGGATTGGTAGTGGGTTCTTTTTCGGGGATAAAAGTAGTAGTTCAGTTTTGTTGGGGTTCAGCTTTAAATGGTTGATTTTAAGCCAAGTTTGTATCTTGATTAGTGTGATATTCAGATGTAGGATGTCACTGGGTGATTTAATTTTGTAATAGAGTTGGGTGTCCTCAGCATATAGGTGATATTTGACCCCTGCTTTGTTCAGGATAACCGTAAGGGGTTCCATGAAGAGATTGAAAAGGGCCGGGGATAGAGTTGAGCCTTGGGGTACACCAGGAGGAACTAGTGTTGGTTTTGAGAAACAGTTGTTGATTTTTATTTGTTGCGAGCGATGTTGCAGGTGAGATGTGAACCATCTTAGGACTGTGCCATTGATCCCAGTACGGTTCTTGAGTGTCTCGTAAAGCAGGGTGATTTACAGTATCGAAGACAGCCGATAGGTTAAGTAGGATTAGGAGGCATGCATCGCCTTCATCCAAGGATCTGCAAATGTCATCCGATATATTGAGCATAGCAGTTTCAGTGCTACAGCCTTTCCTGAACCCCGATTGGAAGGTGTCATGGACGTTGAATTCTTCTATGTGTTGGTTTAGTTGTTGTAGCACGCACTTCTCCAATGTTTTGGCTAGAAAGGGAAGGTTGGTGATGGGTCTGAGGTTATGGAGGTCATTGGGGTCGGCACCTGTTTTTTTTGAGTATGGGTGTGATTTGGCCTAGTTGGAGGCAGTCAGGAACACTGCCTGAGGAGAGAGATGAGTTGATGATTTTAGTCCAGAATGGGGCAATGATATGGTTGAGGTTTTGAACTATTGTGGGAGGCATAGGATCCGAAGTGTGGGATGTGGGCTTCAACTTCGCAATTATATTGAAGACTTCACTTTCAGTCATAGGTTCAAAATCGGACCAATTCGCTTTGTTTTTCAGTTGAAGGAGATCAAGGTTGAAATTAGTTGTTATATAGGCCATAGGGTCCTTGGTTACATCAGGAGGGGGTTCTGTCATGTAGGGGAGTGAGGCCGAGGGGAAAGTTGGTAGGGATGTCAGATTTGTGACTTGGATGCGGGATTGTTCCATTTTTGCAACTTTATCAGTGAAGTTGGCAATTTCTTCACAGCGTTCATTGGTAGCTTTTGTTTCGTGTGGGGAGGAAAGGGTAGTTTGCCATTTAATAATGTTGAAGAGCTCTCTGGGTCTGTTCTTAGCGCTGTCAAGTTGGTTGCGAAAGAAAGTGGCTTTTTCTCTGAAGATGTTTCTTGTAGGAAAGCCGTGACTCTCTTAGGAGTGAGAGGTTCAGGGGTTTTGTCTCCATAACCTTTCTAACTGTCCGAGTTGGCTCCTCTCGTTGTTAAGATCTGAGTTGAACCAAGAGTTAGATTGGATAGATCTAGACTGCTTCAGTTTGAGCGGTGCCATTTGTTCCAGAACAGCAGATACCGCCGTGTTGTAGTGAGCAGTGAGGTCATCAACTGTGTGAGTGGGAGAATGGTGCTGTAGTTGGGCACAGATCTTGGTCTCCAGTTCGGTCTTTTAGATTTGCGTTGTTCCTGGCCCAGTGCTTGGGTTTGTCGGATGGTGGTGTTTGGGATCTGAGGTAGATCTCTATATTAAACAGTATGAGATGGTGGTCTGACCAGTCAATGGGTGTGATGGGTCGAAGTGAGACAAGATAATTTTTGGTGATAATCGCATCTAGAGTGGCGCCTTTGATACGGGTCGGTTCGATGCAAAGTTGGTTGAGATCATTAATTTCACAAATGTTAGTCAGATTGCATACTGTGGTGGTATCTTCAGCATTGTTCCAGTGAATGTTGAAGTCGCCCAAGAAGACATCTTTCGAGTCAGTTAGGGAGAACTGTGTCAGTAGGTCAGTTATTTCTTCTAAGGAGAGGGTGCGATCACCAGGAGGGTGGTAGATGGTGTGAAATTTGATGGGAGAGGAGCCTTTGGCAGTGAGTTCTACTCCCAAGGTATTTGAAAGTCGAGTATGTTACATACCGCGATCATTTTGATCGCGTTGTAACATCACATATTCGACTAGCCTAAATAAAGGACATGATATGATTGCTAGCTGCCCTCAATCTCTCTTGAATCCTTTTGCTGTTGCACTGGACTATCAACTGGTCCCTTATTTCCTCCGTTATCTGACCAAATTGACTTTGCAGACCGCTGTCTTAACTTCGCCACAAAATCAAACGCAACATTGCCTCTTTATAGACCTCCTCCATCACCTTATGTTGAGCGTTTTGTAGCGTTACGCACTGGGCCCAAAACTTTTTGTATCATCTGTATCTCCGTTTTATTCATTTAACCTCTGGCTACCATCCTACTCAGTTGGTCCTCCGATGGATCTCGTTTGTGCTGAAAGGGACTGGATATTCGGAGGATGAGCAAATTACTAAATGAGGACCAGGGATATATTTGCTACACTCAAATGGTTATGGTTCAAAGTTTGGGTAAGTCAATGCACAGGCTTTAAAAATATCCATCAAAAGATTTACCCACAAGTAAATAAATGAGTGAATCAGCAGTGTTTAGTTTAAATCTCAGTTTTAGTATTTCGTTCAAGGGTAAAGAACATTAAATAAATGGTATGTAATCCTAAATTTAACTAAATGGTGTTAATAAAGCAATATCAAACTCTGTGAGATCTAAGGATGAAGAGAAAAATCTTCCTCGCCTGAGGGAGATTTTGGATAACTATAGCATATGGGTAAATAGGAAATCAGCTGAGCTGTAAACAAACCCATGGGAAAGTTCAGATAGTTCCAAGTGTCCAGTTCGTTAAAGACAGAAATCTGTCTCAGTCCGTCGCTGTAACATTAAAGTCACAGCAGCATGATGCAAACACTTTAAGCCGAAAAGGTTCCTCTACGCTAGTATACAAGCCGGCAGCAGATCGCAGTATTACATCAGTTTGCTTTGTCCTTGGATGTCCAAGCTTGTCAGTCTTAATTAAGCCCGGGCGTAGTTTGCGTAGTAGCACTTCACGTAGCTACGTGAAGTACAGCTTCAACTACACGTAGCTATGCAAATTGCGTAGTGCGTAGCTGTGTGCTTGACTGCACTGTACAATAATTACCAAAAGCAAACTTGTACAGTGCAAGTTAAGATAAAATAAATATCTCTGTCTTTATATGCTAAAAATGCATATAGTCATTTCACTAAAGTGAAAACAAAAGTTAACAAGCAGTGAGAGAGGTGATGATTTTGGTATCCTCACTAACTTAGGGAGAGAACTAACAACCAAGCAGATGTCTTGAAAACAAAAAGCACATCTTATTGAATCGATTCCTCCTAGGACCACCTCAAGCACAGTTATGGGCAAAAATACAATCCAACCAAGGCCTGCAAAGCATTATGGACGAGATTACAGTGGGCAGTGAATATTATAGTGTCCAATATCAAAATAATTCTACAAAGAGCTGCAGTTCAACTAGTCGTCACTGGGTGTCGTCCCTCAAGAGTGAAATGCAAAAGTATTGAAAACCTTTCATGAAGCTTTTGCATTTGACTCGTGAGGGACGACACCCAGTGACGACTAGTTGAACTGCAACTCTTTGTAGAATTATTTTGATATTGGACACTATAATATTCACTGCCCACTGCTAATCTCGCCCCATAATGCTTTGCAGGGCCTTTGGTTGGGATTGTATTTTTGCCCATAACTGTGCTTGGGGTGGTCCTAGGAGGAAGGGACCACCATTGAATCGTTCACATGATATGCTTTTTGTGTTCAAGGCATCTGCTTGGTCCTCCCCTAGGTTAGGGGGACTCCAAAATCATCACCTCTCTCATTGCTTGATATGTCAAAATTCATTTTTGTGAATTGGTTATATGCTTTTTAGCATAAAAAATTGCTTTATCAAAGCATTTGAAGGAGTTTGTTATTATTATTAAGCCTGGGCGTAGTGCTAGCTGTGTGCTTGACTCACTGCACTGTACAATAATTACCAAAAGCAAACTTGTACAGTGCAAGTTAAGATAAAATAAATATCTCTGTCTTTATATGCTAAAATTGCATATAGTCATTTCACTAAAGTGAAAACAAAAGCAGTGAGAGAGGTGATGATTTTGGTATCCTCGCTAACTTAGGGAGAGAACCAAGCAGATGTCTTGAAAACAAAAAGCACATCTTATTGAATGATTAGTGGTGGTCCCATCCTCTTAGGACCACCCCAAGCACAGTTATGGGCAAAAATACAATCCCAACCAAAGGCCCTGCAAGCATTATGGGACGAGATTAGCAGTGGGCAGTGAATATTATAGTGTTCAATATCAAAATAATCTACAAAGAGCTGCAGTTCAACTAGTCGTCACTGGGTGTCGTCCCTCACGAGTCAAATGCAAAAGCTTCATGAAAGGTTTTCAATACTTTTGCATTTCACTCTTGAGGGACGACACCCAGTGACGACTAGTTGAACTGCAGCTCTTTGTAGAATTATTTTGATATTGACACTATAATATTCACTGCCCACTGCTAATCTCGCCCCATAATGCTTTGCAGGGCCTTTGGTTGGGATTGTATTTTTGCCCATAACTGTGCTTGGGGTGGTCCTAGGAGGAAGGGACCACCATTGAATCGTTCACATGATATGCTTTTTGTGTTCAAGGCATCTGCTTGGTCCTCCCCTAGGTTAGGGGGACTCCAAAATCATCACCTCTCTCATTGCTTGATATTTTATTGTCAACATTCATTTTTGTGAATTGGTTATATGCTTTTTAGCATAAAAAATTGCTTTATCAAAGCATTTGAAGGAGTTTATTATACTCCTGCTACGCTACGTTTATTAGTACAGTTATTCACTCTGCTACGTGCAATTTGCGTAGTGCGTAGTAGCACAAACTTTGCATGCTTCGTGAGCGTAGCAAAGTATTATGCCCAGGGTTAGTCTTAATGCTGCAAATTAGGTGAGCCAAGTTCAGTCCCAAAATCTGTGTATTTCTACTCTGAGTTCCGGGGTGACATCACTTGACCTCATCAGGAATGTCAATCCACTCTGTCCCATTGGTTGTCTTTGATAGGAGGAGGATGATGTAGAAGATAAAGTGTGCAATCCGGAAGAATTAGAACACAAGTGGCAACTTTGCTAAAAGTTCCCATAGACTTCTGACTATTCAGTTCATGAGTTCACATTTGGAAAAGGAAGCAAGAGTTGAGGCTTACATGAAACACATCTCATTCACGATGAAATTATGCTAGAATATGAATTTCTCATTGTACAGCATAAAGTATTAATCTCTCAAATGCATTAATAAACATTTCAATCAAACCATAGTCGTTTCACGTAAGTAAAGCGTATTCATAATTTTTTTAAATGTCACTGTTACACACACAAAGTAATTTTCTTTGCATACATATTAAGGCATACACAATTAAAGTACGTTTGAATGATTCACAGATGTTACATTAACTAAATCCCGAAAAGCACCTACTTTTGTCATTTTCAGTGTACACGTTACACATGAAATTATATTTATTTCGATCACCTGGAACATTTTAATTTTGCATTTAAAATTTGCCATTATCACATTAGCTAATCACAGAATCCGTCATTAACGTGTTAAAAATTCACATCTATTTTGTAAATATGAAATATATCGTAAGATCATTCTGCATGCTTTTACGATGCAGTACCTGAATCAGAATTACATTGTCATTTTCCAGAAACGTGCAGCTTAACACACGTTTGTCATCTATATAAAGTATTGTCTCAATTTTCTCTCTTATTTGTCACACATTTGTAAGAGGAAAACCTCTGCCCTATCAAGCATCTCGGACAGGTGGCAGGTACTTAAATACTTGCTGGCCCCCTTTCCCAAAGATCCCAACAGTAGTGCTTTTTTCCTGATAGCTGGGAATCTGGAGCCATCCAATGCCAATAAATAGTTCTCAAAACAGTCCACCCAATCTTGGCCCACCTGTCATCAAAAAAGGTGGGGGTGTAACAATTGCCGTGGCTACATTCATTCTCGTGTTGGCAGTGTTTTAAATGTCAATCCACTAGATGGCAGCAGAGGATAAACACACGCAAAGAAACAGCACAGAAAGCAACCAGATGCTGAAAAAAACTGTCCAGTCACCTAGTAGTACCTAAAAGTTTGTTGGCAAATACCAGAAAAGGCTACCACCAATAAACAGCAGAAAGATCAGCTAATTGGTTGCAGAGTGAAACGGCCAATCACCTACCAGTACCTAAAAGTTTGTTGGCCAATAGTAGAGGTGTTATCGACTACCTTTCTTCCTTCAGCAGATTGTAGTGATGCTTTTAGCAAAGACATTTCCCGGATGTGCTCACGGATACGATTTACGGGCCGTCTCAAGCGCGTGCCCCTCACACGCCGCATCAGTCCAATTGTAGAAGCCGTCCTCAGATTGTTCTCCTCATGCGCAGGCACATTACCACGCAACGCAATTCCGTTGTAGTGGCGCACGGACTGTCAATATTTTCCGTGCACTGAGTGTTCAACCGATGCGCTGGAAGTGCGGCCCATAGAGCAGATCCTTACCTTGCTTTCCTGCAAATCCCCACAGCGGCAGTCTTTCAGTGCGGCCTCTCTCGCTCACAGCGCTGCAGCCATACCTTCCACCAAGCAGCATATATTCAGTGCGGCCCATAAACACTTCACACAGCCTGCAATTTGACATCGTTGCATAACCACACCAGACACGCCACCTACTGCAAGGAGGGTGGCAAGCAGTTTGCATCTTTGCGGCAATGCAGCGACTGTGTACACTGGCCATTTATATCCCTTCGGAACAGCTGCCGTAGGGTGGGAAGCAAGACAGCCGTACCAGGTATATAGCTTCCGTATGAGTGCAGCAGATGAGGTTTGTGGTTGGGGCTTCAGTGTTCTCCAAAGCCAGTAATCTCCAACTGTCGGCCTGCCAGGATTGTTGCCAAAATTGTTGAAATTAACTAGATCGGACATCATGAACTTGGAGTAAGTTTAATGTAAGTAACCGAGCTGGGAGCAGAGCCCAGAACTCCCCACATGACCTAGTGGAATGTTCTTATATCACAATACAGTGTGCGGCTTCAGCCTGTCTGAAGCTTCCTAGGCACATTATAACCTGGTCCCACAAGTTTGATTGCCTGGCAGGTACTCCCTGCGTGATGTGTCCCTGCCTGTCTTGCTATAGCCCGTTTACATCGCTGGTGAGTTTTTAGGTCTGAGCTCTGCGCTGTATCGCAGTTAATAAAATAGATAGGTGCATGCTTCCTGCACCTTAAGAAAGACCACGTTAAAATGTTACTACCTACCGCAATTCTATTGGCTTTTTACTGTTATCTCTTTTTATTTGGCAGGGAAAGAAACATGTTTTTTGCATAGTTTGGAGATGTTATATTGGGTCTGTCTTATAATATCTGTGGTGGGGTTGGATATTGAAACTCGCAGAGACGTCACCATTTTCCAAAAATGCTTTATTCCATTAAAGCAAATGGGCAGTATAACAAGAGCCCACGGCGGAGGCAGCTGCACGGCAAGGAACCCCAGAAGCAACTGCCAGAGCCAGGGTAGAACAGAGCATGACAAATTGAGTATTCCATGTAATAACATTCTAACATTAAAGCAACAGTAAATCACTTACCCCCACCCCCCCTAAAACACACAAAAAGAAGGGGAAAAAAAGAAAAAACCAGGAGCATTAATATAAAACAGTCTCGCAATTTGATAGGTAACCTACAGGCCCGCTGGTTGCGAGCAGTTCAAACCCCCCCTCCCCCTCAAGTGAGGAAGTGTGGGAAACCAAAGTTTGAACAGTCTGGAGAAGAAGGCATAGCTTCCCCAGAGTTATCACTTAGTGCATTCGGGAAATCTACAACATCAAAACCAGGACCAAAAGTAAAATCAGAATCGTCTTCATCAGACCTATTAGCATAAACTTTTTTTTAAATCTCAACCTGTGTCTGTAAGTTTGACAATATTGTCCTTGTTCTACCAACCTCTACCTTCTAACAAAACAGGTTTGGTGACTCTGATAACACGAACAGGTAAAGTAAATTTAGATTGACCTTTGGGTACTTATCAAGAAGCCTTACAAAGTTTGCAATCATTAACTGCTACATCAGCATATTTAAATTTAGAAACGCCACCATAAGTTTTCTTCTGCAGTAGCTGCTTGGCAGCAACCCTTTTCTTAACAAGTTGAAGATCTTCCAAATAATTTTTCTTAGACAACGCAGAATCCACTGCAAAGTTACTAAACCACTTGGGCATCAGCTTGGATTTAGCTTCTCTACCTCTGAGTGCCTTAAAAGGTGTTACACCAGTGGTGGAATGTGGAGCAGTCAGATGGGCCCAAACTTTTTTTTTTTTTTTTTGCAAAAAATCACCAACATCAGCTGCAATGGCGGTTTGAACCCCTTCCTTAAGAAAACGATTAGCTCTCTCGACAAGTCCATTGGAAGATGGACTGTATAAGGCGACTTGGCAGTGCTTGACTTCAAAATTTTCTAGAAAACTAGTAACTTGATGTGATAGAAAAGATTGGCCATTATCTGTGACAATACAAAGCGGAGCACCCTCAATCCTAAATAGACTTCCAAGAAAAGAAATAACAGCAGATGAATTAGCAGCTTGCACAAAAGAATAATATATCCACTTTGAGTGATAATCAATAGCAATGTTTGACTTTGCATTTTAGTTTAAGGGGTGATGTAATGTTCATGGTATATTAAAAAAAATTATAATACTGAAACCTTTATAATATGCTCCCACCTCTGCACTCCCATTCATGGTTCTATGGACATGTTGGATGCAACAGTTAACATAACTATCACACTATACCCGTGTCTGTGTAGAAACGGGCTGCGCTAAGGTTACAAGTGAAAATGCTTCATATTCGTATACAGCAGTACTGATAAAAGGTGGTACCACATCTCGTTACTGGACAGCACCGCTAGTGTCTCAGGTGTGAAAGATACTGCTGACTCGCTCAAGAGGATGCCGGTTGACTCCTGCAGAAATGGCAGCACCAATCAAGCATGTGCCCTGCAATGCAGGCAAAAATGGTGCCATGCCACTAGCTTTTTAAGATGGCTGTGCTCTCTAACGTCCAAGGAGGCTTTCAAAACCGGTTATGAATTTCCCTAGAGCAGGCAAAGAAACCTGCGTACGTTGGGAGAGTTTGTAAGCTGACTTTGCATTCTTCACTTATGGAAGTAGGCTGAGGACACTAATTTCTGTAAATAACATCTTATATGGGCTGTGTTTTAGCGAATGTTATTTGAATATGGAAGAGATCAAAAGACAGAAAGAAAGCGCATTGAACTACTCACAAAGCCACTTGCCTGTTTCACTATTTATAACTGCTCTTTTTGTATGGAAAAAAACAGCTATTTACCTGATTGGATTTGGAGCAACCTGTAGTTTTGCATTATAAATATATGCGGATCGGCACCGTATGCTTTGCGCACCATAAGCCGCATGTTCTTGAATTAACCAGACACTTTTCCCCTAATAAAGATCAGTAGATTTGGTCTGCCGAAATGTATCCGGAGTATGTGGATTTTGACACAACTCCTAATTCTGGGATGTGTGTGATCACTTGTTACTACATCAGAATTTTTTGACCCACTGGTAAAGTGGGCCCTAGTCGAGGCCTCTTGAATTCTGTTGTGAGCTGGAACACAATTCCTAGTGAGGGGTGTACCTGTTCACCCTTAACATAATTAACTGACGTGTGGCCAGTCATGCTGCACCAATACCTTCTGTTTAAACTCGAGGATACCGTTAACTATAGTGACACAATCACTTAAAGGTAACACAAATTAACAGAAAAAAAATCTGTTTCTAACTATTTAAAGAAAAGTGATGTAGAAATTCCTTGATCTAAACATTCTGGTCCCATCATGTTGATGGCATGAAAATAAAATCTATTCAAGAAATGTAAGGATCAGTCAGAGGTACTTGGTGAATGGAACCAGAAATTTCATTAGCATGCAGTGTAATTCATAGGCCACTTTTGTAAAGAGCTCAATAGCATGTGTTTTTAAGATGTAATATTTAGGGGTGTGATGGGTTTCATTAATTAAATGTATGTTTACGTGTGTCTGTTTTACTTACACACGCGTATGCACAGATCCCTTGTATATATTGCACTTGCATTATGTTGTTTGTATTTTACTTTTCGTCCGTGCCTCTCCCTTCGTTCTAGTTCCTACGGGAGTTAGGACTGGCATATGCAAGGAACCTGAGCTGGTGAGGCTGCATCCTACCTTCACTCGATATGCAGGTGTTTCTATTCTAATAAAGGATAGATCAAATCAATGGTTGCGTATTTGATCATTACAATTTGGCGACTAGGCTGGGATTGCCTGTACAGATTATTAGAGAAATGGGGTACAGCTCATGTCTAAATTAGCTGAAGTTTATTTCAATAAGATTGGTGTTAAGCATAGGACTACTTACTTGTATAATCCCTGTGGGAATGGCATGATTGAGAGGTTTAATAGTTATAAAGAGTGCCATTTAACTATCTAGCAAGATTTGCTATTGAGAGATGCAAGTTTTTAAGACTCGGTGTATGTATACCTTTTGAGAGGTAGAGGAGCCAGGACTAAATGTAATTCTGAGTGGTTGACTCAGAATGAATATTCTGCCTTATCGGAGGAGAAGATGAGGGAGAAAAGTTTGGCTAAGCACCTTTCAGTACAAACAGATTTTTGATCTCAAGAAAGGGAATGTTATAAAAATTGGTCTATGGTCAAAGTTAAGAAACCTTGGAAAGTTACTAAAGGTGAGAGGCAATTTTCTGATCCTTGGAAGTTATCAAGGTTTTAAGGAATGCTGTGTTAAGCGATGGTAAAGTATGGAACATCAGGCGTATTGCTGTATTAAAAAAAAAAAAAAAAAAGATTATTTTTCCAGGAATAATGCTGGTAGCGGTGGTATTTCTAAATTTGATTTTGATGAAGATTTGGTTCAGGAGAATGGTAATGATCGCGACTTATGTAACAGTAATGATCTCATGAGAGGAAGACGTGCAATTGGAGGAAGATTTAGTTAATGAGGGAGAAGCACAGCAAAGTGGAGGCATGGTTGAATCTGATTTGTTGAGTGAGGAGGTTGTGGCATCTAAGAAGGTTGAGGAGAAGAATGGCAGAAATACAGTAGATCCACTTTTTGGGGCGAGGAAGAGAATTCGGGTTCAACCCAGGTGGATGTCTGATTTTGTTTGAGACAGATTCCACTAAGTGAATTTAGTTGTGTTTTTTTTTTTTTTTTTATTAGCCCGTTATAAAGGGTAAGATGTTTCATTCATTAAATGTATGTTGTCCGTGCATGTAAGTAAAACATACACGCGCATATTTGGGATTCTTTTAGAATTTTTCGAGATTTTGGGAAAATTTCCTTCATCGGATTTTATTGTCTTTGTGTCATATGGAGTGTTGAGGGTGCTGGAGCAGCTTACTTGGAAACTTTACTTGAGGATTCCTTTGCATGAGAATTGGAATACAGTACTTGCGCAACCTTGCTACAGTACCTCTTGGTGTCTGGCGGCATTTTTTGAAGGTGCCTCCAAAGTTCCAGTGCTGTGCGTTCATTCAAGTGATGTTCGAGCCTTGAATTCGGGCCCCGTTGTGACGTTTTGGCTACGCTTATTAGCTTTGATGCTTCATTCTTGGAACGTAAGGCGCATGTGACGTTGCTGGAATCTTATGGGCGCGCATGCCTGGATCCTTGGGTGTGTGCATATTTGAGCCTTTTTGACGAAGCGTTGGTTTATTTTAGCCGGGGAACGCAACACTGTTCACGTTTCTTACGTAACATACACAGCAACATGCCACCATCTTGGTTGTGTGAAGTTCCCAGTGTTTATCTGATGCAGTTTACCGGCTGTTCACATGCTGACTATTTTATTTGTGATCGGTCAGTGCCAATGCACCTGTGGATGGGGCATATCAAAGCTGAGTGAAGCGCGGCATATAAAAGCTGGGTGAAGTACTTATTGGGCAATTAATTTTTGAACGCTAGGCAGATACTGAGTCATTGCCCATACTTTGTGTAGGAGGAGTAAACTAGTCCCTTTGGGTGAAGTTTGGATGCTTATCCAGGACTTCCTTTTTTTTTTAAACTTACTTTAGGGAAATATTTGCACTCGTTTCAATTTGTTGTTTTCAACATAGCTACACAAAGTTTTTCACTAAAACCCCCACGGGCGTTTTGACCGGTAGGTGGATGTCCATGCATGAAAAGGGAGGATTGGAAGGCCTATTTCTTAAGCTTTCTGGATACTATTAATGAGAATGGGGAAAATGCCTGCAGCAAGAAAAAAAGATGTTTACGTTCTGTGGGGCCAGGGGGTTTGAAAGTGTTTGAAGAAATGTCTTAAGACACCAGGTGGTGATGTAAATGTTTTTGATGAAATACTTAAGGGTTTTGACAACCACCCAAAGTATGCATTGGCATTGTGAGATATAAGTTTTTTAGAAGGAAACCGCACGCTAATGAAACTGTGGATGAGTACGTTAAGAAAATTAGCGAATGATTGTAAATTTGATCATTTACATGAACAACTCATTAGAGATCAGGTCCAGCTATACAGGAAAGGCTATGGATAAATGGAGATGCTGAGCTAAAGGATATTTTAGCTATACTAAAAGGCCGAGATTTCCAGCCGTAGTGCTAGAGCATTAAAAAGTGAATGTAAGGAGTTTTCTGGGGAGTTTGTTACTAACGTTAGTGCCAGGTCTTTTAATACATTTAAAAAAAAGAGGGTGTAAAAGTCGAGAGTTCCAGGAAAAAAAGTGAATTTGAAGTGCTATAGCTGTGACACCAGCTCACATCTTGCATCCAGTACATTCTGCCCTTAACGCAAACAAGTGTGCTGATGTGGCATTGTGGGGCATTTTGCTAAAGTTTGTAAGAAAAAGAAAAGTAGTCTGGTTAAGTGTGTGGATGATTGTAACTCCAGTGATGAGTAAGGAAAGGTAAAAAGACTTACTATTCACGATTCCAATGAAAACTAACGTAATTACGAGTCCAAGGAGTTGTCCATTTTGAATGTTACTGATAGTAGTATAGGGGAGGAAAAACCCCGTGTTTGATTTATAGGTGTGGAGGTACAAATGTTTGCGGACTCTGGTTCTCCTTATACCATTGTCAATGTAAATATATGGGTAACAGTTTGTAAAGTCGTTAAAAGAGAAATTGTTCCATCCATATATTCACCCAGAAGGATTTACTGGAGAAAAATTAATATTGGGTATAGACCTGGTTTTCAGACTCAAGAACTCTGTGGGACGCTATACAACTCTAAGAAAGGGTCTGTTTTTGGTTGGAAAGACTAGGGAGAGCTAAATATCACTTTAAATCCCAACAATCCTGATCCGGTTATGAGTGAGGGTGAAATCATCGGTGCAGAAGTATTAAAGCATTTCCCAGAGGTGCTTTCCGGTGCTATAGGGAAGCTCAAGAATTTTGATCATGGTATTATTTTAAAAATAGATGCATGTCCAAAAATACATAAAGTATAAATAATTGCTTCCAACATAAATGGATGCCTTTTTTGCCTTTGTAAACCTGAGGGAGCCAGGTGAGTCTTCTGCCTGGTCCTGTCTTAAAAACTGTGGTGCCAAGTAGAAGTGGAACAAATCCTGCCACTTCAGTCCTTCGACACGTTGCTACCACCAAATGGGAAGCGGAAATAATATTGCCCTCCACTTAGGTGGTATGGTCTGTATGATGGAGTCCTCAGTTTCCTCCTATAGGATTCAGTTCAGTGCTCTGGTTCGTTCGTGCCTGTGCACGAGCATCATCACTGCGTTCATAGTTCACTGCGTTGATGGCAGTGATGTCTTTGTCCATGCTCCATAAAACCTCAGATAAATACAACTGGTTTTTCAGTGCCGAAGCAGTGTCCTGCATGGGTTGTGATCATTGAGTAACAAAGTTGCACACTCCCCTCTTAGCTCTGTGGTCCTCCCTCTTGTGGCCAGTCTTTCACCCCCATTCGTCCACAATCTTCCCTGACACGAAATACTAACCAAATGACCTGAACTGCGAATTCTCAGATTGTATTCTGAAATTTTCATTTTCAAAACGATAATGTGCTGCAACGTAAATGATTGGTTAAAATAACGAGACGATCTACCAGATTACATCGAAAATTTCATGAAGTATGCCACTAGTCTCCGCAAAATGTTGTTCAAGCAGAGCCATATTATGTCATTTAGCAAGTGTAATTAAGGTTGCTGTTTTTGGTGAAGAGTATGTGAATTCCGTCATGCGACTCCCAAAAAATGGGGGCCTTTCTTTTTATTGAAGTAACTGATTATGACATTTTTAAAAGGCGTGTCCCTTTGTGAGTGAACCACATCAACTGCTAGACTTGACGATTGCCCTAGCTACTTTGATGAAACCTTTTTTTGTGAACTTTTTAGCTTTTTGATGGGCCTAGCACTTTGTGATTCAGTCATGCTTCCCTATCAATTTGGATATTCCCCTTTCTGACTTCTTCAGTAAGCCACATTCCTCTTGAGATGATGTACAGGTTTGTCTGTGCAACATGCCCATGAGCTTTGATGTAGACTGTACGCAGGACTGCTCCTGACCTCCTGTTGACTTTCAGCAGATACCCTGCAATTAGGATGTGAGCCAACACTTCTTTCTCCCTTTGCACTGTGTCCGCCATAGCTGTTGCTCACAATGGATTACGCGCTGTAAAGGTTTTCATGCCCCCCTGATGTGAGCAAAGGCAGCTTCTAGGGCAGATTTAGTTCTCTCTGCCACAATTAGCTTACCTGGCAAATTTGGGTGGGCCTAGAAGCAATTCAACTAGCATTTTACAGAGACCAAGCTCATTGGAATGGTTTCTAGCTTTACCCGTGATTATTCATTGCTGCTGTTCTTTTCTGTATGTTCCCATGCTCATTTAACACTGACTTTTCTTATGGCTCCACTGCTACAAAGTCGATTGCACTCATACCACTTCTGTAAAAAACACAAATATTCTAAAATTAGGGCTAATCCTCTATTCACCTCTCGTCTTCTGTAATGTAGTTTGTGTGCGCTCTTCTGGAAGATGCTTGCACCAAGTCTAGTCCCTCTAGGAATTTGTCAATTGCTTCTCAGTCCGCTTCAACAGGCATCAGGTTGTCTTTGACGTAGATGTGGCTTCCACAACTGGGCCAAGTACTCCCTTTGAGGTGTATTAGATAATCTGTATAATGCTAATAAGACCTTCCCTTTTGCAGCCTTGACTTGCTGCAGTCAATTTCAATATTCATTTTCTTAGGGTCCTGTTACAGTCTTTAGCTATGTTAAGGTAATCTGTTATGATACAGAGACTCTCAGAATCTCTATTCAGCATGGTGACTAACCCTTTACCCACCTCTCAATAATTCCTTTTGAATGATGGCACGTAGCAAAATGTAAAGGAGACTTGCGCTGTTTTTCAGTGTTTTGCCCCTTTACTGAAGCGTGACTCCTCTAAATGCTTGCACTACCTACCATATTTATCCATTGGGAACGAGGGAGACATGTCTGTTATGGATGTACTGCTTCGCCTCTTATGATCCATAATTGTGCTTTTCTTGTTGATCTAGTACTATTTACAGGATATTTGATCCTGTTTGGAGGAAACCAAAGCACCCTCTGCATAAACATTTTTTTGCAAAATTACGCTTGGTGGGATCCGTTGCACAAACTTTATGGCCCTACACATGATGTTGGATATGTGTAAATTAGTCTTTTACAAAGTCTATTACTATACATAAAATATACCCTCTTCCGAGACCAGGTCAGTTACACTCTATGTAGATGGAGAGAAAAATAACCTTTATAAAGCATAAATCCAAGATTGAAAATTAATCAATCCTGATAGAAACATGCCTACAGCGTGTTTTTGTTTTTGTTTACAGGTATTACTTCAGCTTCTATTCCTTGATGCATACGTTTTTTTAAACTGATTGGGACCAACTAACATTGCAGGAGATTTGTTCATACTGCCCCTCTTAAGTTAACAGTTCTCACTAAGGTAGTTAATTCTCCCGTGGTTTGTTAATATTGTAATGGAAGACAATTCGAACTATTTTTGGGGAATGCCAATATATTAGACTTCAATAATTGTATACAGAATCCCAGCATTATTACGTTTAGCTTAAAAAGGCTAGACTACCAGATTCAAGTTGGGCGTTATAAAATCAAATTAAAGAATCTGTAAAATGTTGAAAGGTTTGAGGAGCTACTTTCACTGATACCACCCATCACCTTCAGAGTACGATCAGAATATTATTGTGACTAAGCTTTAATTAAAAAAAAAAAAGGTTTTGAGCTATTCTTAAAAAAATCTTGCGTCTTTTTTCATTCTACTGTAAGAACAACAAACTACCATATTTTGGTGCAAAGAGGCGATGGATAAACCAATTCACTTAAGTATCCATTTACTGCTTTCTCTTTGAAATTGTTTTCATAGCAATAGTTTTTGTTCCAAGTGATATTTAGCGGAAATTTATCCCATAATGCATTGGCACGGATTTGCACTACCTCTCGTGTGAAGCTATTTTTAATCATTCACTGGATGGCAGCTGTGATTCTGTCTGCAAGTAGAAGCTTGTGATCTGTTCATATGATCTTGACAAAGCCCACAAACGTTGGCTGTGAAGATGTTACCAGCCACTTTTTCTTTTGCACTATGAGCATCTTGCACTTTTCATTATGAGCACAGCATATTAAATAAATTTGTATGTGAGGTCCATCGGACGTATTATTGGAGCATTTTTAATGGTTAATGACACCATGGATTGATAAACTGTGCCTAGCAGCTTTCATTGGCGGTCTCTTACAACAATCCAAGTTCTCTCGCTGTACAAATGGGCAAGTGTCATTCCCACCTTAAAATGCGTACATTCACATCCGTAATCCTCCTAATCGCCAATTGAGTGCTAATTGGGTCTAGCCTAAGATGCCACATGCGCTGTCTCTTACTAGACCTTTTATTTTCAAACAGTGGGCTTATAAACTACCCATTACTTACCATTGGTTCACTTCAGGTCACTTATTTGCTTGCTTTTTATTGGTCAGCTGTCATAGGCTTCCTTCCTCTTGGTGTTTGTTTCTCCCCTGGAGCATGGACTCCTCACTTGCGTCCTTCTAATGCTCATTTTAAGGTGCTATTTCTTTATTTGTGTTTTAGCACTCTACGAGAGTGTTTTAGCTGTCTCCCTCATGTACTTCTCTCTCTACCATGGTCTGCTTGCCCTCTGCTGTCTGGCTTACCCCCAGCTTTTGCTTCGCCCCCTCCGTTGATGGCATGCTTGCTCCCAGCCCCACCCAGCAGCCCTCCCTCTGTTCTCTATATTGGACCCCATCGGCCCTCCTTCCGTTGTCAGGGTTGACCAAACCGTTAACATTGCTCCTCTCACCCTCCCTCCCTCCCTTGTCCGTGTTGCCCACCCCACCTCCATTGTCCTTGTTGCATGCTCGCCTACACTGCTGTACAACATGACTAAAAAAAACATTGAGAAAGTCAATGCCTCTCGTAGACAAGACCCTGCAGGTCATGATTGGTCTGAGCGGCCTGGTTGGTGCCTCTGGCAGTGCCTGGGGAGGCTGGGCATGTTCTCCACCAGGCTGTGCAACACAGCCCAATAGAGAACATGCTAACTACGCATAACTGTTTGGCCGGTCAAAGCGTCCTGCACATGTAGGGAGGGAGTGCACACCACTCCTGTTCCCTCTGCAGCGAGCCAGCCCCGCCCAGAGTCGCAAAGGAAAATGAATTTATAACTTTTTGTTAATATCATTTTGTTTTCCACTGCTCAAGGAGCAGTCTGGCGACGCTCCTCTGCCTTAGCGAAGAGCCACCACTGATCATATTTAACCTTGGTAATTAATAAATAGGGAGGTGTGTGAAAACTGCAATGTTTAAGGGCTGAGCTTTGGGATGAACTAGCATTACCTTTTGGCAAGTTTGTTGCACGTGGGATGTACTCTTTCCTTGAACTGATGTTAAACCAGGTTATTTTTTTTTTTTTTAACCAGTGCAAAATAAATGTATTCTTTAAATAGTTTTTTTTTCTCATTTCCAGATCTACAAAATGTGTTCCGAAGATACCACCTATCTGTGTAAGCTACAGCAGATCTGATCTGCTGACGTGATCTAAAGACCAATGCTTCCAAACTGTGAGGGCAGCCATCGCTGTCGGGGATCACTCCCTGAACTTGACTGACAATCCTGAGGCGTCTTCAGGAGCTTTCGCCCTACCCGCTCATTGAACTCCCAGAAGTTAACAGTTTCTCTATTTTTCGAGGCTTATTTTTTTGTTCTCATGCGATGTAAATGAAAAGAAAAATGCCATCTCAGCGTTCCATACTATGACACTTCACCGTTAAACGTGGACGGTACTATCAACGCTTAGTTTCCCGATGTTTCAGACTCTCCCGGTTAACATACTTCCAGAACCGGAGTATAATTCCTTGTGTATTTATGTGTATATCTTAAATCGAATTCTGTTTTTAATGTATATTTTTTCTTTGACTATAAATATATATATATAAATAGATATAAATGGATACAAAATATGATGCTGCATTTGCGCTAAACCAGATATGAAATGAGTGCACGTGGCCATGATGTATAAGCTTTGCTGGCCACAAACTATAGCTGGACTCCATTCATCAAAGCTTGGCTGGCTCCCACCTAGAAATTCATAATGTGGTGGTTTACTTTGCTAGCTTCCATGAAGGGACATTCCGTGGCCAGGTGCAACAATTTGTATTAGAATGATGTTCTCTTCCATTACCAGTTAAAATTATTAGGAAAGCTTCCGACTTGACATGTACATGCTCACCAACCTATCGTTGAACTGACACCGTTTTGTATTTTAATTTTAACATCCGGGCAGGGGTAATATGGAAAACCTTTGCAGGCCGTTTTGAGGCTGCCTCGGGTTCTTAACTTGGGCGTGCACCGAACAGACAGGTGCATTTTGGTGGCAGGAGGATGTTTTGGATTAATCTTGAAAACCAAAGGGTTAATATCAGCCTTAATGATGTTTTTGCATTTTTAAAGTTTAAATTCTTCTATTGTGGGCCCTGCAGCAGGTGAAATGCAAGTTATAAAATGCTGGATTGAAATTCCAATGGCAGTTACATGTTTGGACCCACTGGTTTGTGTAAGTGTTTCTCATTCTGCTCATTTATATTTAGTAACCAAAAACTGTGATTTCTGACCGGTATGCTTTAAATAAAGTCATTGCTTTTATTGACTGTTCAGTTTTTTTTTTTTTTTTTTTTTTTTTTAAGATTCGTTAGTTGTCCTCCCCTTGCCTTGTAGGATTGGATGGGTGGATTGTAGTTAAACTCTGTGCCGTGTAACTGGCCTTGGGTAAATGAAGCAACTACGCAGAATCAAAACAAACCGGCCACAGAATATACTTTTCAAACTTCTATAATTTGCCTCATTGTACACACTGGCAAAATAATGGTCATTTTTTTTCAGTTTGCATCACGTTCAAAAATGTCTTGACCAATAGGATTTTTTTTTGTAATTACAGGAGTATCACCTTTAATTGTACGGTTTTCTGGTTGAACATTACTTTGCTTCCTCATCTTGTTTGTCCTTCCCCTGGAGCGTAACCTCTTTACCATCTTTTTGACTGGATGTCTTTTACCCTGCAATTGCTTGCATTCAGGGAGCTACTTGTTTGTAGCATGTGCTGCTGATAGATACACACGCTCTGCATAGTTCGGCCCTCTAGCATATTGTGCTGACATTTGCAAGTTGTTTTTGTTAGTAGAAGTCAGCTCTCGATATCTCATAACTCCTCCCTTAGCCCACAGTGCACTAGGGTTGAGACTCCACCTCAGATTGTTTTTTCTGCCACCTAATTCTGACGTTTCAGTGTCCGCTCTGGAATAGTTTTGCACCTTGCCGCTTCTTTTGGTTGCAGACACTGAAGGCATTGAGGACCTCACCGGTTTGAGGTCGACCACACTGAGGCGGTTTTTCATTGCATGTACTTGTGTCATAAAAGAATGACTTTGTAATAGAATGAGTGTTGAGAATGTACCATTCCAGTTTTGTCCGGGGTGTAATAGTTTTTGAGCCCCGACCTCAATCAAGTGTGCATACTCTGCCTCACTCAAGACCATGAGGAATCAGACGGTACAGAATACAAAGCCTTCAAAAACAAGGGGCAGTCTACCATTTCATGTGCCCTAAAAGAACAAAGCCAGGAGGCTTAGTCACCCGATGGGTCCAGTGGCAAGAAGGAGCCTGTCGCTAAAGAGCAAGGGACCAAGAGAATGCCCAGAGCCCAAATTCCTCTACCCACACTGGGGCATCGGCCCTCTGGGGTTCAACCCCAAAAGCCACTCAATTGGAAGCAGATCGCAAGGGAGTTTGGCATCACCCCCGAGACTCGTCAGAGAAGGCACTGACATTTGGATCAGCCTTCCAGTGCCGATGCTGAGAGACTCCAAGCCTTTGCTCCAGCTGATGCCAAGTCTACCTCGAGGGAAAGACCTGCCCCCTCTGGAAGTGAAATCCACTCACAAACTGGCTTTGAAGGCAACTTTGAAGTTAGCACTGAACTAAATCTCAACACGGAGTTGTGAATCGAGCGAGGCGTCTCCAGTTAATCAAATGCCCAAAGTCCCTGATGGGCAGTGCAAGATTTACGTCCACAGGGAAAATCCTTGCCCGCCCACTACCGGCGGATGAGCTAGGGCAGTGGTTCCCAAACTTTTTCAACCCATGGCTCCCTTGGCTTATTGGCCGTTGGCCGCGGCTCCCTATTATGTGACATTTTTTGGCAGGTGGATGGATGTTAGCCAAGTCGCGGGAGTACTTACACTTTTCTCCATGAAAATAATTGGGATAAAGTTGGGTCATGTACCCCATGACATGCCGAACAGTCATGGGGTACTCCTGTAGTGTAGAATGGGATGGAACGCCTAGTTCAGTTGGGACATTTATTACACAATAAATGTCAATTCTCTTATTTATAAGAGCTAAAACTATGCTCTGGGCAGTCTGACCATCTATGACAGAAATACAGCTTTAATGGTAAGTTTATCTTTGTAGTTAAAGCGCTAAGTCAGGACAGTTTTGCAAGGCTATATCTAACTTGGTTCTGCAGATGGAATATACACTGTTCTTGTTGGGCAGCATTGGTGGAACTGCGCTGCTCGAGCACCATGCTGGGGGTCGGTTGTGCTTTCTTCCCATCTGTTTTAGCTCAGGGTGTGTGCTCCTGATGAGCATATGTGTTCTGCAGTGCTGCAGAGTCGGCAGAAGCAACTGGCACTGTCAGAACTGCCAATGTAGAGGTCGAAAGTGCTACACTGGTATGAGGGACAAACTGAGGTTTATTGCAGCTTGTCATTGAACAAAGGTTCATAGGTGGGTATGAATCGCTCTCTGGCCCCTCATCATAGAAAAACTGTTGGACTGGGTGGTGAGGAGGTACGCAGGCCCTGATGGGCTCAGCGCTGCTTGTCAGGGAAATGCAGGTGCAGCAGCAGGTGCGGTGGAATAAGGGCATATAGGGCGTCTCAGAGCAGATCTTAGTCAAGCTAAGCAGTGGTCACTATTCTCCAGCACCTCTGTTGATTCCCTTTACTGACACTCAGAACCACCAGACTCCAGCTCTCCAGAAGCAAGGCAAATTCGCTCCATGTTTGGGCAGGTAGTGTTTCTTCTTTCTCTTTTTAATTTTAAAACAGCACTGTTTTCCTCAGTTCTTGATTAATTCCCGGCCTAATCCTTTAAGAAAAACAACCAAACTTTTTGCCTCCTCTTCCAAATGTATTTCGGGAACTGTATGAGCCTGGAGGGTGCTGCTTCTATCCAGTGCATTGATAGTTGGGCTCCAGCTACACACATTTAAAATGGGCCCTGTATGTTCTAGGGTAGCTGCATTACAAATCGCTTTACCTTCCTGTGTTCTATAGCAGCCTGCTACCATGACCACTGTCACTCAGGTTGTGGGTTGGCCACCAGTGACCTCTTGCCACGCAGAAGCTCTTGATTGCTGGCTTCTTAAGCAGGAAATACGAGTAACCCATCTCCATTAGTAACATTCAGTTCTGCACTCGCAATACAGAATGCTCTGCTGCCATCTGGTGGACAGAGGTTTTATGCTTTTACTAAATAGCTCACATTTCTAAGATGTTACCGGCAATGTAATGACTTGAATTCGAAAATATGAAACCTTTGAAGCGTGGCGCCCCTGGCTAGTTTGTAGGGGGCACCAGAGAGCCGCGGCGCACAGATTGGGAACCCCTGGTTTAGGGTGTTGGGCTTATGCTGAGAGGACCAACAGGTTATTAAAGTGAGGGGTCTTGAGACCTAGTCACCCAAAACTGCTTTCAAAAAACAGTTCAGAGTGGTGGAGAAAGCTGCAACCACCATTCAACACAAGGGTTTCAACCAGCAGCATTCCATTCAGGAGGGACCCTCCTCCAGGGCCTATGGTTGAGGGGGTAAAGATGCAACTGTAGAGGTAGAGACAACTCTGGGAAGGGTGCTTCCACATCCAAGTAGTTACTTGTCCCTCATTCACCCCGATCATTAAAAACCTGTCTGGGTAAGGCCCGGTTTCTTCCTTCACCACGATGGAATGACCTCAGACAAGTGGGTCCTATTCAATGTCCAACAGGGTTACTGATTGGAATTCCACATCACCAAACATTGCACATTGGCAGATTGCAGCTAGTCAAGACCACGCTCTACTGTTGCAAGAGGAAGTTGGGAAGCTTATTAGGAGTGCCATCGAACCGGTAGCCCCTCAGCAGCGGGGTCAAGGGGACTCATTCCTGTAAATTGCCTGCAATAATTGTCTCTTCTCATAAAAAATATTCTTATGGACACGTGTGATGGATTGGGTAAATATTTTTTACCACGAATACTTTTCCCCGCAGGGAATTACAACGACCGCGTTGTAACAACGCATACCATTACTCCGCAAGTCGGATCAACAACTTGCAGAGGGGGCAGAAGGTGTTGGATTTAAAATCCAACACCTTCCCTACTGTTGCACATACTGGAGTTGGAATAGTACATTATACTATTCCAACAACCAGCACTGCCACACATTGGGCTGTCCCCCAGAGCAGCACTGAGGCCTAGGTTGCCTCCGCCTTTTTTTGTAGAATCCTCTTGGTGGTCAGAGTTATAACTGGGATGGAGGATTGCTGCAATGGCTGAACTCAGGAAAAACACACACGCATGATCCGCTCTAGTCTCTCCACCTGTGTGTGTTGGGGTATGGACCAGACTTCATCAGTGGCTGCAAGGTATGACCTCTAGCATGCATGCAAGAGTATACTGGTGTGCATCTCATGAGGTTGTGGAGATGCCAAGTAGCACTATATGTTAGATACTCCACCAAAGCCAAGCTATGCATCAAGGTAACGAACACCAGGGCTGGCTCTAGGGCGGTGCGATCAGTGCCACCGCACCGGGGGGGGGGGCGTCATTTTCGCAAGTGTATTATCATTTTCCTGCTGCCGCTTTCATGGCTCCCAGCAGTTTTGCAGTGTGAATCTTTCTGGATTCACTATGCTGTGCATTATTCCGCCATCTTGTGGTTGGGTCCGGAATTGTAGTATTTTTCTCTTTTGTTTTTTTTTGTTTTTCGTGGCCAGCGAAGTCCCACCATTTGGTGTCCTTCGTGACGTCGGCGCGCTTCCTGCAGAAGCTCCCACCCTTGGTCGCCATCTTCAGTCTTTTTTCCGCCGTTGGGTTCTGGATCGTCGTCTAAGAGTTCCAGAAGTTTGGAAGAGGAATCAAGGCAAATAGAAGAAAACCGACGAAAATCAGTTTGAAGTACACCGGACTACGAGTCAAGTAGCCGGGACGACTAGGGAGAAGGTTTACGACCAAGATCTCGACGTCCTACAGAGAATGCGCTCGCAGGGGGCTCCCTGAGCGCGGGTATGGACAAGACACCGTTCAAGTTTTGCACCAACTGCCACCACGTACGCCCAGAAGGACCAGCATCCAGTCTGTAACCTCTGCTTGCCGCTCGACCACAGCAGCCGAGCGGATCCTTCGAAAAGGACTCCCAATCGGCAAAAACCCTCAAAAAACCAAAGGCGTCGAAGGTTGCCCCCGAAAAGCACACCTCGGTGCCGAGAAGGGAGGGGCAATCGTCCACGTCGACGGCCCCGAAGAGAGCCGCTCCAGCCCTCTACGCCGAACAGGCACAAGAGATGGAGAGGAAAAACAGGAGGCCGAAATGGCGAGCATCCTACAGCGGAAGAAAGATTTCGACCGCAAAATGAGCGAATACTCCATCCCGTCGAGACCCGCGCTCGAGGTTGAAATAGACTACGAAGACGCCGAACTGCCAAACGCCTGAACCGGTCGAGGAACAGGGGACGAAGACTATTACTTCGAGGGAGAAGGCGATGAAGACCTGCAATCCTACCGGGACTCTATGTCCTCGGAGGCACAAGACCTGGAATGGCAAGACCTCGACGCAGAATCGCCGCAAGAAGGGGTAGACACTTACCCTTCGAGGCCCTCGCCGCCAGACGACATCGGGGTCTACAACACAGTAGTCCTGAAGGCGGCACAAACCTATGGGGTGAAAATGGAAGAAGAGAAGCCCATGGCATGTTTCCTCCTGGAAACTCTACTGCCTCAACAAACCAGGAGCCTATTCCTCCCCATGCTCCCTAGTGTGCTGGACCATGGGAGAGATGCCTTCGGGGAACCAGCAGTATGCAGGGCTGTCACTCCAAGAACAGAGAAAAAGTACACACACTCTTCCCAAGACCCTGCATACATACAAGGATTAGTGCCAGCTGACTCCATAATTACGGCTACGGCCAGGAAAAGGGCCAATGTGCCCACTAATACCGGACCACCTCCAGACAAAGAGTAAGAGGATGGATCTGACCGGGAAAAAGGTGGAGAGAAATGCGGCAATACAGTGGCGTATCGCAAACTCAAACGCCCTAATCAACAGGCACGCATACCATCATTGGGACAAAGTGGGGCAACTCCTCAAGCATCTACCAGATGAGTACCAACAAAGGGCAGCTCACCTGGTGGAAGAAGGCAAAAGCGTGGCTAACACATGCTTGAAGTCAGCCTTGGATGCTGCAGAAACATCCAGCAGACTAATGATAGGAGTGACTAAGAGGAGACAAGCATGGCTCAGGATTTCAGGATTCAAGCCAGAGGTGCAGAGTAACATCCTGAATACGCCCTTCAACGGCGAAAAACTGTTTGGCACGCCAGTTGATGAAACGCTGACGCAGCTCAAAAAGGACAACGAGACAGCAAGGTCCATGGGAGCGCTGCAGTTCAGAGGGATGAGAAGAGGGGCACCCACCAGAAGGCCGGGCGGTAGAGGAGGCAACGTGCCTGCCACATCGCACCAAACGTTCCAGCAAGGCTACCAAAGGAACAACCAAGGCCAGCAGCAGCAAGGACAGCAGCAAAACTGGCAGTACCAGCCCCGGGGCCAGTCCTGTCGAGGGCGTGGAAACGGACGAGGACAATCTCGTAGAGGAGGCCAACAGCCCACCTCCAAGTGACTTCACCATCAAGCCCACAATCACCCTAGCAACACCTCGGGGTGGGGGCAACAACAAACCGAGAAACAAAAACCTAACGATCCACAGGAAACAGTCCCTAGAACACACAACACCGGTAGGAGGCAGGATAAAGAACTTCCTCAAGCAGTGGAGGAAGGTCACTACAGACAAGTGGATACTAAACGTCATACAATACGAATATTGCATAGAACTGGAAAGACAACCCCCAACAAAGACCAAGAAACAAGACCCACTCGGCAAAAGAACTCTTGCTCTTGCAGCTGGAGGCCAAGGAACTGCTCAGCAAAAAGGCAATCGAGACAGTACCGCACAACCAAAGGAACAAAGGGGTTTACGCCACCTACTTCCTCGTGCCAAAGGTGGACGAAACACTACGACCTATCCTAGATCTGAGATTCTTAAACAAATTCATAAGAACTCAAAGATTCAAAATGACTTCCCTACAGGAGGTAATACCATAAATACAAAAAGGGGATTACATGGCAACAATAGATCTGAAGGACGCGTACTTACACATCCCCATCAACCACAGGCACAAACGGCTAGTACGGTTTGTAATCAACCAGACTCACTACCAGTTCACAGTACTAGCATTCGGACTCAAATCTGCACCAAGGGTGTTTACAAAGTGCCTAGCAGCAGTAGCAGTGCACCTACGGAGGCAAGGAATACACGTATATCCCTACCTCGACAACTGACTCGTAAAGGCAAGCTCTTACAACAAATGCAAAGAACACATCCAGCAGGTCGTGCAAACACTAAGTCAACTGGGTTTCTCAATTCATTGGGAGAAATCGTCAACCGACCCAGAGCAGATCAAGATATTCTTGGGGGCCGAGATCAACACCATACAGGCCAAAGTGTTCCCCAGCAGGAGAAGAACATTGGCGATACAAAAGGAAACACGTCCTTACCGCAAGGGGCAAGTTCTGACAGTGAGGACGGTGAGCAAGCTAATGGGAATGATGGCGTCATGCATCCACCTAGTCCCAAACATCAGGCTACACATGAGACCATTCCAGGAATGGATTCAGCAGCAATGGTCACAGGCAACAGGGAGTTGGGAAGATCTTGTGGTTGTCACACACGCAGTGCATCAGGAAGTGGCGTGGTGGAACAAGGAAAACATATCACAGGGGAAGCCATTCACACAACCAACTCCAACAGTGACCATCACAACGGACGCCTCCCAACTGGGGTGGGGCGCACACATGAACAAGCTCAGGGTGAGGGGTCTATGGTCGAAGCAAGATGTGGTCAGATACATCAACTACCTGGAGCTGAAAACTGTGTTCCTAGCCTTAAAGCCTTTCAGAAACAGCTGTACGGAAACATGGTATTGATCCAAACAGACAACACAACCACCATGTTCTACATCAACAAACAAGGAGGAACACAATCAGTGGCACTATCAGGGCTAGCACAGGAAATATGGAAATGGGCCATCCCGCTAGAAATAGACCTACTGGCAATACATCTCCCGGGGAAGGACAATGTGGAAGCAGACCGACTCAGCAGGCAGGCGTCAGCATCCCACGAGTGGGAGCTCAATCAACAGGAAACACAGAAGCTATTCCAGAAATGGGGTACACCGCAAATAGACCTATTTGCAACACACCAGAATGCAAAATGCCAACACTACGCATCCAGACAACAAGTCCATTGGTCACAAGGGAATGTGCTATGGATAGATTGGTCAAAGACATTTGCATACGCTTTTCCCCCCGATACCACTGATACACAGGGTACTCCGCAAATGCAGAATAAGCAACATGACGCTAATACTAATAGCACCCCAGTGGGCCAGGCAGTCCTGATTCTCAGATAGTAGAAATGGCACAAGAACCAGCACACAGGTTCCCAAGAAGAGAAGACCTGTTAGCAATGCAGAACGGAAAGGTGCTACACCCAGAACCTTGGCCTAGCAGTGTGGCTCCTGAAGACTTAGAATTTGCACACCTCAAATTACCACCAAGTACCATGGCAGTACTCGGGGAGGCAAGGAGGCCTGCCACAAGGAAGTGCTATGTAGCAAAGTGGAAGAGGTTCTCTGAATGGTGCATCAAGGAGAATCTACAACGGAAGATCACAAGGGAATCAACGGTACTAAAATACTTAACGCACCTGCTACAAAGCGGATTAAGTTACACATCCCTGAGGGTGCACTTGGCTGCGGTAGTGGCGTACACAAGAGGAGAGACTGGGAGAAGTTTCTTCACCTCCCAAGTTGTGAAGAGATTTCTGGAAGGGGTGAAAAGAATCGCATCCCCAAAAAGGATGCCAGCATGGAACCTCAACGTAGTGCTCACTCAGTTAATGAAGGCGCCATTTGAACCTATTCACAAAACTACACTGCACATGCTAAAGACGGCCTTCTTAGTGGCTATCACGTCACTACGAAGAGTAAGTGAGTTGCAAGCACTGACACTCCAAGAGCCGTACCTGCAAATACACAAGGACAGGATTGTAATGAGGACGGACCCACACTTCATGCCAAAGGTGGTGTCTCGGTTCCACATTAACCAAACAATCCAAATACCAAGTTTTTTCCAAAACCCTTCCACACAAACCGAAAGGGCGCTGCACACACTAGACGCCAGAAGGGCCGTAATGCACTATATGGAAAGGACAAAGGAGTGCAGAAAAACAAAGCAGTTCTTTGTCTCCTTTGCCAGCAGTTTTCTGGGACGACCAGTCACCAAAAATACCATTGCACGATGGATTGCGCAGACAATTCAACTCTGCCACAAACGGGCAGGACAACAATTACAAGGAGCAGCTCCAGCAACGAGGAAGAAGGGAGCAACAATTGCGTTTCTAGCGAACACACCTATCCAAGACATTTGCCAAGCCGCAACATGGTCTACAGTGCACACGTTCACTAAGCACTACTGTGTGGATATCCAAATGAACAAAGAAGCGCAAGTAGGACAAAAGGTCTTACAACATATTTTCAGTAACCAATGCTAATCTTCCACCCAGCCACCGCAATAAGGGAAAACCGCTACTAAGTCTATGCACATCATAGTGAATCCAGAAAGATTCACGCTGCAAAACGTTTAGTTTCTTACCTGTCGGTGTAGTTTTGCAGCTTGAAGACTTTCTGGATTCACTAGCGATCCCACCCTCCTCTGCCAGAAAGATGAGGCATAAGGACAAAGGAGGCTAAAATTACATATATAGCTAAAGGGATCAAACAAGCGGACAACAAAACAAGGAAGGAGAAAAAAAGAATCCGAAGATGGCGACCAAGGGTGTGAGCTTGCGCAGGAAGCGCGCCGACGTCACGAAGGACACCAAATGGTGGGACGTCGCCGCCCACCTGGGCCACGAAAAAAAGAGAAAATACTACAATTCCGGACCCAACCACAAGATGGCGGAATAATGCACAGCATAGTGAATCCAGAAAGTCTTCAAGCTGCAAAACTACACCGACAGGTAAGAAACTATACGTTTTCAGGCATCAATTTAAATGCCAAGATAACTCCGGTGATTAATTCTCTTCCTGGAAAGAGACCGGAGGTTTGTCTTGTGGAAGTTTGGACTCCTTTTAAGGTAGCGCACAGGGTTAAAATGCCTGCTGCTAAGAACGTGTACTATGCAGTTAAAGTGCATATAATGTAAATAGGTCAGTGGGTTACTTCTGTAAGAGAGCTCCTTTTGTTACTTGTCATTCATAAGTGAAAATCCTAATATAGAACATTGAGCTATTAACTGTTATCAAAGAGCTTAATGCAAACTGCAAGGTATATGTTATAGCTATGTTTTTTTGCCCAGTCTTTCATTATCCCAACCTTGCCAAAAGGGTTAATTTGGGTAGAAAACGATTCTTATTATTAAAGAGAACCCCAAACATTTGTTTTTTAAATTCTGAATTTGTGCTTTTCCAGAATAAGGACTCAAACTATATTGCCTACCAGTATCGATGACCTGTCACTCCTACACTACTACGCCTTGTACTCCTGTCTGATTTAACATTTCCTATGCACTGATTTAAAACCATATGATTGTCTCTGTGCAATGTGTGTGTGTGATGTAAAGTGCTCTGACACCTTACACTGGTATGAGTGGTGCTATAAAACGAAATGAATCTGAGACAGTGGTTATGAAGGCTTGAGTGGCACTGTTAAAGGGTGCTTAGTGAAATGCATACTAAAAATACTGTTAGCATGGTTAATAATCTATATAAAAACAAAGTCCTGTCATTTTATAGGACAGGCTAACCAGCCCCCCCTTGCTAATGAAGCTAAAAGATAATATATCAAAGATCTCTGGGATTAATGGCAGGCCCCGTACTTCAGCATACACAGATGTACGCTCTACATCTCAGCAAACGCAGTGCTCTTGTTGCAGAGTTATTGTTCCAAGTCTGTGTTGGTTGCTTATGGGCTCACCTATATGATGGGACATGTGTGCGGATAAACGGCTGCATTTGTGGGTTATGTGTAGGTGCTAGTGCCTGGCCGGATAGAATCACAAGGGACACTGTTTGACCTTGTCTGTGGTGTTCAGACTAAATCCTAGGAAAAGAGCAGAACGCAAAAACATATGCAGATTCCATGTGAAAGTACAATGTAGCACAAAAGCAAAATGTTGTTTATATAGTGGTGTGTGCAAAGGAAAATGAGGCCTACAGCGTGTGCATAGTTAGGCTAGCATAGGAAAAACTACAATTGGCCATGCAGGAAATGCACAACCATCCCAATGTGTGAAGTGGTATTAAGCCATTTTACTTATTTCCTCCAATATGTAAAGCATCGTTGCTAAGCCAGGTTTCACTGTTGCTACCAATATGGAAAGCGCCGTTGCTCAGCCAGTTGACCTGGCCTATCGGAGTGCTTTCGCATATCGAGGGAAAATTTGATGAATACTTTTAGAAATAGTGCATTACATAGCGTGGGAAATGTGTAAACTGACTTATAGGTGCATCGCATTTGGAGCGTACAGAAGTTTAACAAAGCTATTTTACATATTGGTGGAAAATGTTGAAAATAAGTTTCCACATGCCCCTCCTCATGTAATGCACGAATACCTAGCCAGTTTACATATTTTCCTCCAATAAGAAAAGCACAAGTATGTGAAGCCAGCTTAACCCCATAGCTGCTGCGTTATTCTCTCCCCCCACCTGGCTCCATTTTTCCACTTAAGCTATTTTTGTCAAATTTAGGTCCCTTTTTCCAAACGTCTTGAATTCTAAAAGTACCCAGCGTTTGTGGATTTCCCTGGAGGGGATGGAGAGAATAGGCAAAATATCGCTACATTTTGAGTTTCTCGTGGAAGGGGGGCGTGCTCTATGTAAAAGTCGTTTGTCTTCTAAAAATGTCATCAATGAACAGTTTGCTATGCTAAAGAAACAATCTATTCAGCTTTCAGAGAGCATGTAGAGCTGAATAAAAAATTTTTTTTTTAGCATTTTTCAGAGAGGTAGTCCATTTCTCCTATTTATTTTTGTGTTCTGTCAACCTACTTTCAGTTTGTGGTGGAAACCAGTGCGAAACCCGTGGGTGATAAAGAAAAGCTATAGATTTTTTAAAAGTAGGCAAAATTACAAGGTCATATGTGTAGATCTCAAGGTTTTTCCCAAAGAAAGGGACATTTGTGACAACGTATTCATTAATAACTTTTTGTCACAGTAGTCCATTAACAAAAGCAATATACCATTATGTCTGCTAGGCCCTTCTGGTTGCAGTGATAAATAAGGTTTGTGGGTTTTCCAAGAACCCAAGGTGCCCAGAGCCAACAACTGAGCTGCACCATACAATGTTTTTTCATTGTGTACAGCGTATTGACCAATTCATATGGTGAAATATGTAGAGTGAAAAATGGATCTCAAGTAAACCTATATTTCTGAAATGGGCACGAGATCGAGTTTAGGAGCAGTGGTTATTTGTGAATTTGTGGTACCCTTACTGGTGCATGATTTAGAGAATATTTTTCTAAATGTCTTCTTTCTTACACTGACTTACCTTTGACAGGGAAATCCAATTGGTAATAACAAATATCCCACTATTCTATGCTCCCATCTCTTCTGATAAAAAGATACCTCATTTGTGTGAGTAAGTCTAGTGCCCGCGACGGGAAATGGTCCTAAACACAACATGGATACATCACGTTTTTCCATTGAAAGCGGTCCTGTTTTTTTGCATAGTAAGTAGCTATGGATTTTGGGACCTAGCAGAACCGGCCCCTCGGAAAACCTAGCAAACCTGTGCATCTTTGAAAACTAGACACCTAGGAGAATCCAGGATGGGTGACTTGTGTGGCGCTCACCAGGTTGTTTTACCCAGAATCTCTTGCAGACCTCAAACTTTGACTATAAAAACATTTTCTGTAATGGAAAGTTCTGGAATCTGTGGGGAGCTGCAAACTTCCTTCCACCCAGCATTCCCCAAAGTGTTCTGCTTAAAATGGCACCCATACAGCCTGCAGTATAAACAAGCATTGGCAAAGCCAATAGGTCTCTCAATGGCTTTGTTTTTTTAATGTTTTATTTCCCCATCTGAGTTGTATTTGTAAATTAAAAAATGTTGGACATAAGCAAATTTTATTAGGCAGTAGAAACACGAGGACTCACGGGGAGAAGCAACGCGAAGGGAGCAGTTGGGGACTGAAGCATAACATGCGTGTAGCAACACGGAAGGCAGAAGCAACACAGAAGGCACAGGTGGGCATAATTACAGTAGCTTTGAATGTTCAACATGAAGGAAGGTCCATATGTAACCTTTGCTCAGATATGTGCCTTACAACAAATGTTGTACCAATTTAAGGAATTTTAGACTGAACCAAAACTTGCAGACAAATATGATAAAACTTAATAAACATTTACATAATGTATTTAGCCACCAATAAAGAATGTCTCCTAAGTGAGCAATAACTGCTGCGCTATTGCAAAAAGATGAGCAGTGCTCCACTCACTGCGATATCTTAAAATATATAATGCCTCACTTAAAAAGACTGTTCTGTTTGCCACTGTTTACTCACTGTATTTAGTATGTAAGAGCAGTGTTCATTTCATTAATGATGACTTCACATACCATCTTGTGACCAAATGCACTTGTAATGTCAGCCACGTACAAGTTGGGAATCCAAACAAATTGCAGCGATAGAATTTTTTTTTTTTAATAGAAAGTAACAAAATCATTTTTGATAACTCGAACACCCAAACTCCAAAAAGTACCACCACCCCATCCTCTTGCCTTTTTTTTATTATTATAAATAAAAGTCTGCAAGAAATTCCAAACTGGAAATTAATTTAACATCGCTAATTAACAAATGAAGTGTGGGTAAAGGAGAAAATAAAACCATTGTGACTTGTACAGGTCCCTTCTACAACAACTATACTCATCTCCCTACCTACCTTGTCAGAGCCCAAGCCAAAAAAAAAAAAAGTTGAGAAGAAAGGCTACTTCCATCATGTCTGTCCGCATCCAAGCGTCTCTCAGCTGCTCCTCCTACACATCGCGTGCCGGCCCTCTTTAAACTTAGTTATTTGAAACGTGACTTACTACTTGGAATCCATCTGCCAGCATAAATGTTTGCTTATCCTGAGCCTAGGATTTACATTTCCAGGTGGATCCCTCTTCACAAACTTAAAATTGGGTACACAACAGAAGTTGTGAACCTGTTGCTTGTGGCATTTACTGGAAGAAGGCACCTCAGTGGAATTGCTTCAATGGAAGCACACAGACTTCAACCCCCACAAGGCAATAGGTCATCAAATAAAAGGGGCTGGAACATGGTCTTCTACCAACACCGCTCTAAGTGGTAACTTCAGCCACGTCAATTTGTACTGAGCTTTGAAACATGGATTTGTGCTATTTTTGTTTATTAGAATGACAGAAGGGAGAAGTTCTGTGCTCTTATCCTGTCAGCAAATGCTCTAGAAGAATAGCATTAAATCATTGACACTTATAATTCTCTTTCCTATAACATCGACTGGAGGAAGGTGGTGGGAAAGATGGGTCAAGCAACCAAGGTATGTGTGTGGGGTGGGAGGTGCATACTTTGAAACAAAAACTGATTTCTAAATAGGAAAATAGACTTTAAAATAAGATGAAGGGGGGGAGATGAGCTAAGATGGGGCAAGCATCGACTGCAATAATAAACGAGACCAGCAAAGGGGGGTGGGTTCAGTAGACCACGGACCGTCTAAATAAAACAAATTGTTATTTTGTGCCTTTTTCTATCACTGCATGTGCCTTGTGATGTTTCCTTGAAAAGCATTGTTTGCATTAATTCCCTTTGAATTACATTCTAATTGTGCTTCATGGTGCATCACACCCGGTTCTAAGTTTATATTGCATTTAATGGGGTAAACAGTGCATGACAAATGTTGTGAGGACTCTCCTCGCACTCGGCTGGACTCTGCCTTGATCCTAGCCTTTTAGTGCTTTTCCATCTTTAGAAAGCGTTGTGAAGGAGCTGCATGGAGCTATGTAGCGCTGTGTAAACCCCAGTATAAGTAAAAATAAGACAGTGTGCAGTAGTGCAAAAAGCGAAAAAACGAGAGGCCCGTCAGCACTTTTTGTCATAGATACGTAGGCACTTTGCAGCAGCCAGTACTCCTTTTAAAAAAAAAAAAAAAAAAAAAAAGACCGACCCACCCCCCTCCACCCCCAACTTCAAAAAGCGAAAACACGAGAGGCCCGGAAGACTGGTTGCAGCAACGTGAGGGAGGTGTGGGGAAGCACGGTGGGAGATAGGGGCGTGCAATTGATAGACATGCACTGTTGCAGAGATCATGTCAAGCCGATCCTCGAGCAGCGATAGCTTATCGGCAACAGCTTATCAACACAACTGCCCTCTGTTCTGGTTTTCGCATCCTGTTTGAGAGCGTCGCATTGCGTGGGAACTGCGATGAACAAAAATAAAAGGCCGCCATCTTGACAAAGAGCTGTGAAGGAGCTATGTAGCACTGTGTAAACCCCAGCATAAGTAAACTAAGACAAAGTGTGCAGTAGCGCAAAAAGGGAAGTGAGAGGCCTGTAGGCACTTTGCAGCAGCCGGCACTCCTATTACCAAAAAAAAAAATGCCCCCCCCTCCCAATAGCAAACACGTGAGCCACGGAAAACTGAGAGCAGCAACATGAGGGAGGTGCGGGGAAGTAAGGTGGGAGATGGGGCCGTGAAATTGATAGACATGCACTGTTGGAGAGAGCATGTGAAACTGATCCTTGAGCAGATCAATGCAGCTGCCCTCGGTTCTGGTTTTTGCATCTTGTTTGAGAGCGTTGCATTGCGTACGAACCGCACAGAAGGAAAGCACGTCGTGCCTGCAGTAAGAGAAACTGGATAAAGAAAATAGTGCTCACAGTCTAAACACGTACCGTGCAACAACTGAAGTAAAGGGGCCAGTTGCCATGGGAGGTGACGAAGAGGAGGCGGTACTAACCCAATTTACGAATCATAAGCCAGCATTTAGGACAGACAATGACACAAGCCAATGGCAAATATGGGCGGAGAGTGGGTGAGGCTTCTATTCCCTACTCCACTACAGCAGATCGCCAGAGCAGCGCATGCGCGCTGGCTCAGGCTCGACCTAAAAACCAACAAGGGGGGAGACATAAGCCCTTGCCCAAGGGGTCGCTCCCCCTCTCCCTGGTGTCTAGTGGGTGGATCTCTGCTTGGGGATTGCCCTTCTATGGCGATCCCCAAGCAGAGATCCACTGGACAGAGATACCATTGGAGAATGGGGTTTCTAGAACAAGAAAAAAGAACAGCCAGGGAATTCAAAGCTGCACTGCCTTATAACGTCACCACAGTAAATTAGAAAATAAATGCTGCCCACCTCATTGGTCAGCTGCCCATTGACCATAAATTACAATTAGGGCTCCCGGTTTTATGGTATTTATTTTTTTAACATTTCCGTCTGTATTTATCCATATTTATTTTTTGGTCATTTTATCTGTATATATTCGCATTTATTTTTGGTGCAAGCAAGATTAGACTCTGGAGCTAGTATTTTTCCATGTTTATTTAAATAGACCGTGCACACGGTTGTTATGGGTTTAGCTATATTTATAGAAACGCCAAATTAAGCAAACAATACATTAGTGAGCTGCTGCTGTTACAATATTGAAAACACTGTCACTAGCCATGATTATTAGATGTAAACTCATTTAGAAATTAGGTGAGTGCACCTGTGCACTGTCAGTGACCTAGCTAAAGAGGGCATGAAAGAGCTGTCAGCTTTCATGATAATTTAGATATATTGGGTGCCTCGTTTCCCTTATTGCCAGTTCCATGCTCCTCTCTGCAGCATACTCTATGGTGCATTGCTGTCCACAGCTGAGTGAGCAAACGACCTCCTCTGAGGCAGCGAGCTCTTATTTCTGACCACCAAGGATCTTTAAAGAGTCATGCCAACACCTTTGTCCCAACTCCGCCTTTTGCCACGATCTCCCATGTGGATAGGCCAGCCTTGAGAATAAATCATCTGCATGGTGTGGGAATAAAGTTGCACTCCTCAGAAATTAAAGGCCCTGCATTAGTCCTGCCAGGCTCTATTTCCGTCACACTTCTGAAGCCCGAAATAATTAACAACACTAACATGAGCTATGCTAATGGAAACTACATTTTCCAGAAGAGAGACACAGTCCCTGCAATGAAGACACTGGATTTTAGACGTGTATCATTTGCTTTATTTTACTTTCTACAGCCTAATAGCATTGAATCTTTTACTGAATTTAGATAACAAAGTTCTGCTTGTTGAAGAAGTTTTCTGTGCATTAGTGCGTAATACCACACAGTTTAACTGCAGCCACGGTGGAAAAACACAATTTAACTTTAAAAAGAGTTTCCAGATATGCCCTGGCTGTCTCTGGCAAGATGCACCTCTCAGGAATGTTTACATTCTGCTATTTTTGTCTTGCTGTGTTTCTTCATGCCACGCAAAGTCAGGGTGAAAAGTTTAGTTTTATGGCCTGCAAGGATCTTAATGTTAATCCGACCTAATAGTAATTTCCCTACTGTGTTTATGCTGTTTGGTCGTATTTTTCCATTTCTATTTATAAATACAGACGGAAGAAAAATATTTTTCCGTCTGTATTTATGTGTAAAAATCCGTTTAAACGGAAAACCGGGAGCTTTGATTACAATACAATTGTTCAAAAGATTTTTGAGATGCAACACAGATATTGTTAATACAGCACATTCATCAGTAGGCTTATCACATAAAATTAAGACTTGTGGTTCTTCATTAGTCCAATTCAATCCTGAGCTTTATTTTGTACTTTTCGAAAGGAGCGCAGTCAGCGCGTTTCACCTAACAAGGCTTCATCAGGGCAAAAGAGATATGTCGAACAAGTGCAGTGGGAAGTGTGTTACTTCACGATAAATATTCGGCAGTGTAGCCATCGATCATAGTTATAACCAGTGCATCCAAACTATGTCCTCCGTAGGTCCATCCTCGTGTCCTTCATTAATTATCAGCAAGTCTAGCGATGTTTCTGTTAGATAAAACACACTACACTTCTAGTGTGTCCGAAAGTTCTGGTTGCATTGTCAAACGTCTCCATAAGTTGTAAGCATCTGAAGTCGTTTTTTCCAATGATACCCCTCCCGTTAGTCAGTGCTCGGGGGGGGGGGGGGAGGAGGGCCTGAAAACAGCTCGAGCACTGATTCAGTGAGAGTAAATCAAGCCCATCGGCTTGTTTTACTTTCACTTTTACTGTAATTACGTCTGCCACCCAGCACGCCTGATCATTACAGTAAAAAAAAAAAAAAAGAAAAATCGGACTGCTTGGGAAGCTCTTCCCGAGCTGCCTGATGTTAAAACAATTTAAGGACACCATCTGGTGCAGCGCACCAGAGGAGCCTTTATTTACCCCCCCCCCACCCCCCGGGGCAAAATTTGTAAACTGACTTGGCAATGTGTGCCTTATACACTGGGGTTGTGACAGCTGGGACACAGTACCTGTACTTTTAATAGATATTTCTACTGCCTCAGGTCTGTTTGATCAGTAACCCCAGTGTAAAAAGAAACCTTCACTAGTCCTAACACAGCTGCCCCAGGGTAATTACATTAGTTTCCATAGAGTTATCTGTGAAATGTACGGCTTTTTAGCTAATATATTAAAAATTTGGGCTGTAAAAGCCATTGATTAAGCTATATTTTTTCCCAAAATGGTCTTGATGTGTGTAAAGTACGACTCAAGTTCCAAGTAAATAAGCTTTATTGGCAACTCTGCCAGTACATGACAGTAAGTACAACTTTACACATCAAGGCTCAAATTCAACTGCCTTCCCCAGAACACCCACAACCCTGAATTCTACATTACCTAACAAAGATGCAGGATGCATTCCAAATCTGGAATGCAGCAACACCACACATCCCCCTCTTGCATTCAACAAACAAAAATAAAAGAAAGAAAAGAATGAACAACCATATACAATAAAATGATAATATATACAAAAATATGGCTACTAATAAGACTAGCCCATTACAAAATCTTTCAGCTTGTAAGGAGTGTGAATTACTCTTCCCATTCTACCTACCCTTTTAGCACCATTATTCACTCACTCCTCATCAACCTGACATGCATTCAAATCCTCCTGTGCACACCTCACTCCTGCTTGCTCCTGGACCATCTCATCAGCCACTTCATCTTCCCACAACCAATCACTTAAATCAATAGAATCACCCACATCTCCTCCTCCTTTTCCAAAACCTCTACATTTAGCAATGCGACTCATGTGCCATACCCGATTATCACTTAATCTTGCAGAATTTCTCAAACATTCAACAACTCTTAAAGGTTCAGAAAATACACTCTCCCCTTTGGGCACCTTCCCCCATTTTTTTGCTTTCACCCAATCTCCAATTCTTAACGTCTCCTCCCTAGTGGCATTCTTCTTATCATAGTTCCTTTTGTATACTTGCTGTGCTTTTACAATGTTGCCCTTGACCACCTCAAGTGACCATGCCACATGTCTTGTACTGTCCATCCATCCTATGTTATCGTTCGTAAATGGCTGCCTTCCACGCATCAAGACAAAAGGACTGAACCCTGTGAGAGATGGTGTCAATCGGTAACCCCACAACATTTTTTTGATTTCCACTTCCCAATTCCTCTTATTCTCACAAGCAATTTGTATAGTACCTTTAGTCACTCGATTAAAGCGCTCAACAGCACCATTTCCAACAGGATGATAAACCGAAGTTCTAACATGCTGTACACCATTCCTCTTTAAAAACTCCAACCTTTGTTGCAGTAAAATGTGTTCCATTGTCACTTAAAAGCTTCTTCGGTAAACCCTCTTTCAAAAACACCTCACTTAAAAATTTCACAACACTGTCCGCATCAGCCTTTTCAACAATTTCCAACTCTACCCACTTACTGAAATAGTCTACTAATACAATGATAAACTTATTCTCACCATATTTTGACCGCACAGGACCCACAAAATCCACAGCCAACATGTCCCAGACCATATCTGGACACTCCATAGGCATTTGGTCTCAAGGTATTTAAACTTTTGTCTGAATCAGCACACTGTCCACAATCCCTTACACTTCTTTCAACTTCAAGATCAATTCCCGGCCACCAATAAGAAGCTTTAACTCTTTTCTTGGTTCTCACTATTCCAAAATGTCCTTCATGACACAAATCCACGATTTTGTTCCTAAGACCAAGTGGTGCTACTATTTTTCCACCCCTCATCACAAATCCTGACTCCACACTCAATTCATTTCTTACCTCCCAAAAACTTCTCACATCAGCTAAATCCGGTTTCTTCTCTCCCCAACCTTCCAAAATCCACTTCTTTACTTTTTTTTTTAACAATCCATCTTTCTCATATTCAACTATCCACTCATTCTTCTCAATAGAATTCATTCCTTCCTCTTCCACCAATGCAATTTGATAATCATCCCATATACTTTCCGGAACCTCCTTAACTGGTAAGGGAATCCGACTCAAACAATCAGCAACTTTGTTCTGTACACCAGGCACATACTTAATCCTGTAATTGTAATCTTGTAACCTCATTGAAAGTCTCGCCTTGCTGTTGCTTTCACCATTCCACCTGTTGTAAGTAAATTCACCAAGGGCTTGTGATCAGTTCTTACATCAAACTCTGTTCCCCATAGAAATGTTCCATGCCCCATACACATCCAAGAGTCTCCCTCTCAATCACCGAATACACTTCTTTAGCAGGCGTTAGACTCCTTGATGCAAAACCAATCACAACCTCTTTTTCACCCTTCTCGATTTGCGTAAGTACTGCCCCTAAACCTTTTCCACTAGCATCCACCGTAAGCACACTTCTCAAATCTGGATCAAAGCCCTTGATTGGAGCTGCATTACATATATCACTCTTCAACTGCTTAAAAGCTTCCACACATTTTTCTCCCCAAACAAATTTGCACCCCCTGTTTAAGCAATTGTCTCAAATCATAAGATTTTTCTGCAAAATTTTTCACAAATTAGGAGTAAAACTCCGCAAGACCTAAAAACGAACGAAGTTCCTCCTAATTCTTTGGTTCCGGTGCTTCCCTAACAGCTTCAACAAGTTCTTTCTTTGCAGAAATTCCGTCCTTTCCAATCACATGACCCAAATACGTTACTTTGTTCTGCGCAAATCGACATTTCTCATATTCTGCTGTTAGCCCCCTTGCTTTTAATACTTCCATGACTTCCTTCAACCTTTGATCATGTACTTGTCTGTTCTCACCCATTATCAACACATCGTCTTGAAAGTACAGAACCCCAGTGATACCTTTCAGTACTTCACCCATTAATCTTTGAAAAACTGAGGCTGCTGAAGCCAACCCAAACGGCATTCTGACATATTGGTAACATCCAAAAGGAGTTATGAACGATGTTATCTTCCTGCTTTGTTCATGTAACGGAATCTGATGGTAGGCTGAAGACAAGTCCACCGTCGAAAACCATTTCATTCCTTTTGTTTTGCTCAAAAGTTCATTTATTTTAGGTAAGGAAACTTGTCTACTTGAATCTCTCTATTTACACCTCTCAAGTGCACACATACCCTAATTTTTCCATTGGATTTGCGTGCGACGACAATCTGAGACATCCATTCCGATGACTCTATTTGCTCAATCACTCCAGCTAACTCCAACCTGTTCAACTCTTTCTCCAACTCATCTTACAACAAATGGAACATTCCTCACTTTAAAGTTTACAGGAACTGCACCCTCCTTCAGTATAATCTGATGCTTAAACCCTTTAAGCAAACCAATTTTTCCTGAGAATACTTCCTTATATTCTTCACACATTTTCCCCCCCAAATCCTCTCCATCATCCAACACCAAGACTTGTTCTTTACTATTAGGATTGAGAATGATGTTCAGACTTCTTTGATCCTTCCAACCCAAAACACACGGCCCATACTCTGCCACATGCATCCTTCCTTCAGCCCTTCGACCTTTAAAAACAAACAAAACATCCCTATACTCTACCATGGGTATAGCTTCCCCCGTGAAACTCTCAGGTTTAATATCACAAGATTTGAGTTCTTCTCCAATCGCATTTACAAATTTTTCCTTCCACATCTCTAAATTGACTATAGTGTAAGGTGACCCTGAATCTGCCACCAAAATGACCGGAACACCTGCAACAACTATCTCACAGGACGGTTTACTCCTTCCATGACTCTTAACATCAAGAACTGCATCTTTAACCATAATCACCATTTCATCTTCATCAGAACATTCCTCTTCTGTCATTTCCTTTGTGTTCCTCTGACACATTTAACTCTCGCTCTGACATCTTTCCTTTTGCATGCACGTGCAAAATGTCCAATGAGACCACAATTTGCACACTTCTGATCCCTTGCTCTACAGAACCTATTAGCCAAATGGTCTTGACTTCCACATCTGTAGCAGCTCAGAACACCTTGCACATCTTTCTTAACATCTACTCTAAAAGGAACACTGGATTTCTTTTTCTCCTTGTACTCTTGTCTTATCACTTGAATCCTTTTTGCTAACAGTTTTGTTATATTTCTTTTCATTCACTGCACATACTTCTTCCCGTTCTTTACCCTCCTCTAATGCTGCTTTTGCGCATCTCAAAGATATTTCTGCCTTCCTCACAACTGCTAGTACTTTGTTTAAAGTGCCATCACCCATTGTCCATAACCTTTCCTGTACTCTTTTATTATTGGTAAGCATAATGATCTGATCCCTTATTAATTCTTCTTGTAATGGACCAAATCTACAACGTTCCGCTAATTTCTTTAAATTTGCTAAGTAATCATCAATTGTCTCACTTTGTTCTTGTTTCCTTCTAAAAAAAATTGTATCTGTCAATAGCAATACAAACTGTAGGCGCATAATACTTTTCTAAATCATCTAATGCATTTTCGTAAACATCGGTTTCCCCTTCTCCTCTCACTTTCTTTTCCATTTTGTTATATTGCGTAATGCCCTCTGGACCTAAAGAATGCAATAAAATACCTTTCTTAATATCTGCTGTAAGACTTTCACTGTTAATTGTAACCATGTAATTCATAAAGTAGTCTTTCCATTCCTGCCACTTCATACGTGGCTCACCTGGTTCTGGTAGAAATGGAATTGGAGGCGTTAACGTGAATGTCTGTGCTGCACACATTTCTTTAATACTAACTCTTACTATAATTTTGTAATTGCTCTTCTATTTTAAAAAAACAAGATTACAAATTCCTTCCACTAATAACTCAAATACTTATTAATCCTTTCTCTGTATAAATTGTCACTGGTGTGCGCATCACCGTGAGTGTACGCACTCAATACTCTTTAACACCGATGTAAAATGTATGGCTCACCAGTTCTTTAAAATAACTGACAGGTGTGCGCATCACCGTGTGTAAACGCACTGTAAATATCTTCCTTTCAAATATTCACAATTTCCCATCTTCACAAATCCTTTTAATCTGGTGTGCACATCACCGATGTGCAAAATGCGCTGTTTCCTCACACAATTTCCACTGCGTTATGCGTTTCTCCGTTCTTTTCGTCAATTTCCTTTTCCAAAATGGCCGCTCCTTATGCGTGACGTCACCACACCGACGTTTTCTTACGTTTCACTTCCCAATCAAAGATGGCCACCACTCACGCTCTCCTCGCGAGTCCGCGCTCGCTCTGTCAGTCTTCCTTCAATTTCAACTGCCTCTGATGCTCCGTCGTGCGACTTCCTCAACTTGTACACAATGCCTCATAAATTAATTATCTCGCATCCTCCAAGCGCCGCGTTTCATTCACTCGTAGCTCACCTTCATATCTTCAGGTATTTCTTCTTTTTTTTTTCTTTTATCTTGTAACCAATTTTGTTTCTACTTCCTGCAATCTTCTTTTTGCTTCATCAACTTCAGTACGCGTAGGCTCTTGCAGAGTTGCGCCTCGTCGCCAACTTGTAAAGTACGACTCCAGTTCCAAGTAAATAAGCTTTATTGGCAACTCTGCCAGTACATGACAGTAAGTACACCTTTACACATCAAGGCTCAAATCCAACTGCCTTCCACAGAACACCCACAACCCTGAATTCTACATTACCTAACAAAGATGCAGGATGCATTCCAAATCTGGAATGCAGCAACACCACAATGTGTCAAACTTCATTTTACAAAGAATGATCGAGCTTCTTTACTGGGCTTCCAGTGGGGTCCAAACTGGGATGGTTTAGTGAGCAGAAGAACAATGATGGATTCAGACCAGATCTGTGCCGGGGGGTGAGTGTCTTAAAAGTTTCAGCACTCCGTCCAACTCCCTTACCTGTGTTGCTTCTTCCCTCCCAACACCCACACTCCTGTTGTCTGTATTTGCACTCACCATAGAAAAGTGCCCTGGCTGCGTCAACACTTCTAGCATCAGTGCTTTTTTGATCTATTTATAATTTCTTGTACACATTACCAGCATCTTCTCCAACAAAATGTACTTTGGTTTCATGTGCTCTCTAATTACCTCCTCTCACTGTGTAAGGTTTGTCTTCCACCCTGCGCAGCGCTGTGACACAGTTTTCCCATGACCAGCTTGGCACTGAATAACCCAGCAGGGCCAGGCCCCAATTGTCAGCAGTGCACATTATCTAAAGAGATTGAGCTACCATTGCTGGCCACAATGAGGAGGTTCTTATGCACTTGGGTCACCAGCTTGAACCGCCTCAGTATGCCTTTCTCCGTAGGCATCATCCCAATATCGTCCAGACATCTAGCTGAGGGAATTTTTGTCTGTAGAAGCAAGCACTGGCAAAGCCAATAGGGCTCACCTTTGTGAGAGCTATTGGCTTTGCTAGTGTCTTTAAGCCATCTTGTAGAACAGCATGGTTGCTGTGCTGCCTGGCTAAAAGGTTTTTTTTTTTTTAAATAGTACTATAAAAGTTATATATTTTTTTTAAAAGCACTATGATGCGGGTTGGTAAAAAGAAACTTGCTGAAAAACTTGTATAGCTTTTTTTTAATCATTATATATAATTTTATCCATGCTGCATAACAGCCGTGCTGGTCTACCACATGGCTAACAGAAATTGACAAAGCCAATAGCTCTCACATAGGCGAGACCTATCGTCTTTGCTAATGCTTGTTCTAACAGCAAAAGGCGTTTAAATGAGTTTCTAACATAAACTGAAGCATCCGAGGAACTGAACGCATGAAAAAAAAGCATTTGCAATGCAATAGGTCTCGCAATTACTGAATGTTTGAGCTATTGTTGGCGTTGTTAATGAGAATGTTTGTTATTTTTTTTTGTTAAAAAATATCCCAGCAATAGCATAAATAATCAAATTAAATCCACGAAGCAAGAAAAGGGTGCAGTACCACAGGCTGTTACTAGATGTCCCTGTGGAGTTATAAAGGGACCTCTATTAGCCACATAAGGTACTGCACCTTTACTTATGCTACTGCTGGGATATTTTTCATTAAAAAAATCTAACATACATTATTTGTTGCAACGTCAATAGCTGAAACTTTCAGTAATGCAACCTGTTTTACTTTGTAAAATACAGGCATTTTTTGTAAGAACGATATGTTATATATATCTCTCGCTCCAAGTGGTTATTAGTGCATAGGTCATCTTGAGAGCCAGCACTGAGTAGCGTGACCAGGTTTTGAAAGCAAAAAAACAGGACATTTCACCAAAATATAGAAGGACTAATTAAACATTATATGAGGGGCATAGAATGACAGCTTTTATGAATATAAAAACACAAAGGAGGAATAAATAAAAACGTCAGTTTTTAAACCCAGAATCAAGCATGCTATTTGAACAGCTTTTTAATAAGAGCTGCTAATTAGTACCTGCGGTATGAAACAGCTTCTAAATAAAATATGCACGCATTGCGAGCATTTTGTTGCAACCCCTGCTTTTTTTGATTAAATTGCAGTGACAGTTACGATGAATGTAAATGAATCCTAAAAGAGCTTTATTGTCCACATGTTGGTGACAATGTGGAATATCAGGCAATTCTTAATTAGATTAATCCTGAACGTCCCTTTTTTTTCCAATATTGCCTAGAAAGCATCTAAACAGCACTTGAACCATTTCGTCTTTGTTACGTTTCTCTTGCTTTACGCGTCTGTTAGAAGGGGTAAGATGGCCTGGGCTCCTTATGGTTAAACAGCACCATTAACGTGTGCAGTATTCATCTGTGTTAGGAGCACGCAGGCATTTGCACTTGGACTACTGTTGCCACTTTGGCTGCAGAGAGGGCGGATAATGGGCTCTTGCTAATACTCTTGCACTAGTAATTGCATTTTGATAGTGTTTACTACCCCTCTCAGGCGTTTGAGCGCTTTAGATGGCATCCAAATAGAATACAGATGTGCAAACCAGTAGTGAATGGGTGAGTCTGTTGGAGGCACGAAGGGCGACTGGCTGAGGCAAACGAAGGAGCAGGGAGTACTTGTGAAAAACTGAATTAAATTGGCTAGGTCTGCCAGTACAGTATTGGTGCGCTAAGTCTAAAATGTACACTGGAAGCACTGCCGCATTTAGAAACTGCATTTACACCCACCGGAGAGTGCAACAACTCACCACCACCTCTTTTCCCTGCCTCAGACATGCAGTGCTGAGTTCGGCCGCAGTTTTCACACGTGTTATAACCCTATTCATTAAAGTTGGAAAGATGAGAGGCTGGGTCAGTCCTGCCAAGATTTAAAGTCCTGGAGCTGTTCCTGGACTAAAGCATTTTTTTTTTTTTATAAATAGTTTGTAGCATGTACCCTACAAAATAAAAATACAAATGTCTGTATACTCCTCAGTGAATCAGGCACCTGATATTTTACTGAGCTTCTTGCTAGCACGTAAAGCCAGTATAATCCTTCATGGTAAAAGATGTGGATGTAGTCGTGTCTTTTACATACAAATGTCAGCCTGTCAATTGTGTACAACAACATGTGGGCAACATGCTAGGGAACACAATGGTTGTTAATCGTAAATTCCAATTTTAACAAGCACTGAAAAGTCAAACACCCTGGTTTGTACACAGAAATTATCTTTTCAAACTTCATTTGGATGGAAGAACAAGTATAGCATGGTCAGCAGCAAAGCAAGTTTGCTTTGCACCCAGAAGAGGTAGCAGTGTACGTTTTTCAAAACACAAACATACATGGAGACCCACACAAAGCATTGTCATTTAATTTATACAGCTATTCATAGTCCTCACAGTGTGCTGAAGCCCACTTGTTGCACTGTGGGGGAGAGCTTGCCTAAAGCTCAGTATTGCTATTTTTTTATTGTTGCAGTTTTATACAGCACGAACACGGCCCAAGGACACTGGAGGGCTTTACTTTCACTGCATTTGTTTTCTGTATTGGAGGGTTCATTCCACTGCTGCTGACTGTCCTGTCCCTGTTTGGTGTGTAGCAGAGACCTTTCACCTCCTAATTGATGGTACACGAGTGGATGGAAAGGTGGGGTTTGTGTGTATGTGTAAGCCACACACACAACAGGCACAGTACAGTCGGTAACAGTGGAATGATCGCTCAAATCCAAAACACTTAAACCAAATGCAGTGAAACGGACACAGCACAAGCATTTAAGCATCTCTCTCGAAACAACCCCAAGGAGGCATCCGAAGGCAAGGGTGCAGGGGAAAGAAAAGGGAGAGGAGGAGGGATGTGGGCAACACCGATAACGGGAGGGGGAAGTAAACAGACGCACTTACTAAACTTTACTAAGACGAGAAGGGATTCAGAGCGCCAACTGTATTCCAAGTGATTAACTAAAATAATGGCAAAGCCGAGTCCCGAGCGGGGCACTGGGAATGCAGGCCATCTATGCAGTGAAGAGAGAGCTTGTGACTCGACTCCGCCATTACGTGAAGAGCGGCTGCCAAAAAACACAAGTAGTCCCTAAATAAACACATACACAACTGCAGCGTAATGAAACTGTAGTTGGCCGGTGCTCCCGAACTATGAAAACGGAAGTGAAGTATCAGGAGCACTACCAATAAGGAGCCAAGAAATGTAAGTGACACAGGAGTTAACCAGCTGAAGCAAAAGGCGGGATTACCCCCTGTATAGAGTAATCACAGCAGGTCAAGCAACAGCGCAAAAATATGGTTTGGTGAATTTCGTATTTTGTTTTCCCTTGGATGAAGTGGACATGACAACAGGTTTTTGAATTTCAAATCTGTCATAGCATAAATGTTTGCCCCCACAACTAGTGTGTGTGTCCCAAAACCAGGTATTAACAGACATCTAGTATTTCTCTGTGGTTTACGATAACAAAGTTCCTTTGAATACAATGTAGGTTAAGTAAAAGAAGGAGAAAACACATGGCGGACAGCAATATAGATTCCTGTCTACCTAGCTTGTCAGGTAACAATATTTGCATCCTACGTTTGTGTTGTAAGACTGTTCTAGGACCTTTGCGGTTCTGGGCAGGCTCAGTAGAGGAAGTACGTAACTGGTCAGGAGGTGTTAGGGAGTGGTTATTAATGGTTATGATGTCATCGGAGAAAGGAATTAGATTGTATGCTGAAGAATAAAGACGTACAATCTAGAGCTCTGTGTGTGGCATATTCATTTGCATGCTCCTGGGCTGGGGAGGATGCTACAACTGGCGATGAGTGTGGGATTTGTGCCCCGGCGAAACAAGACTCTCCCTGGAAGTTTGCAACATTACAGCAAACTCCTTGTGTCTGCCATGTGCGCCCAATTCGATGAGAAGCAGTTCAAAGGTAGTGTGTGTGGAATCGAAGCCCCACTCCAGCCCATCTACGGCCTTTGAAGAAGTTGAAGGCCCTACAGAGGAGCAATCTCTAAAAGCCTGCCAGAAACCCACTGCTAAGGCCAAAACAAGAGATACTGCACCATAGCATAATGTTGAGTCATCATCGATATGAAATGCTAAAGGCAGCCACGTTAAGGGACGAAAGTACAAACGTACTTCTCAACACGAAAGGAAGCATCACCTGACCTCTAATCGGGTGTGATTACCAAGCCCTGTTAAGCTGCCAACATGTGCCATGTGGCATCCAGTGCATCGAAAGGCCTTCGGAATAGTGAATAATGGCTGCCGAAAAAAGCAAAAGTTTGGTGCAGCCGCATTTCTGAAACCACAACCACCATTGGCGAAGAAGCAGAATATTGGCGCCAGATGGACTACATGGATCAAGACATTCAATGATTTCATAGATGCCCGAGAAGAAGTAGATGGATAGAAAATAAGTACCTAAAGAACCTTGCGGGTGACTGAGTAAAAGAAGTGCTGAAGGAAATAGCACAGGCTGACTAAGTATCGTACCGTCAAATCAAGGAAGCGTTTGAAGCCAAATTCAATCCAATGCTGAACGTCGACTGAGAGGTACATTTTCAATCAAGCACGACAGCAAGCTGGTGAAACGATGGATGAGTTTCTTGAAAGATCTCATGTGCTTATCAAACACTGCAAGTTTAGTGAATTTAATGATGAAGAAGCCATACGCCTCAGACTTATCGATGACTGTCAGACTCCTTCAGAATATGCATGTTGAGAGAGACGCTCAGCTTAGTGAAGGTACTAATGGCTGCCAGGGCCGATTAAAGAGCGGATTGACAAGGCTCTGACATGGAAACTAGTACAGCAAAGAGGGAGTCCGTGTTAGTCATGAAGAGTAAGAACAAACCACGAGTGGATGCATGCAAGTCGCCGTCTACTAGGAAGAGGAGGTTGTGCTTTTGATGTTGATTTTCATATTCACATTAAGACAAATGTCCAACCATAGGCCAAACGTGCAAAGGCTGCGGTAAGGAGAACCACTTCATAATGGTTTGCAAAGCGAAAGAGTAACTACATCACAGCAAGAAGAGAAAATGGACGCCAGATGGTTCCAGAAGCCTGCTCACAAAACAAAAAGGCAGCATCAGTTACGACGAATAGAAATCATACAAAGTCGATTGTAGTCGCCCTCCTCTTATAGAAACTCATCAACGTCGTCATCAAGCACTAGTGAGGAAAATGGATGTGCTCTGATGGCACTGACCAATGAGCCCATATAGGTCTGGCTGCTTGCAAGGAAGTATCGGTGATGAAAGCAAACCACCATATGAAACAACAAAACTCATTTGGACATTGCCCCCAGATTACAATAAAAGTCAATGGTTGCCCCATAACTTTTATTATAGACAGTAATGCATCGATTAACATCAAGCCAGTTGAAAAGTTCAACAGCTAATCTCCTGTTCCATGCCTTAACCCATCAAACACAAAAGTATACACGTGGGTTGCTTCTAAACCGTTGCAGGGTCAAGAGTCATTTACAGTGACTTTGAGACATAAAACAATATCAGTGCAAGCGGCAAATCATGTTCTTCAAGGAGCTTTGTCCAGTGCGTGCCTACTCAGTTTAGCCACCTCTGCTATGTGACTAATATCTAACCATTACAACCTCCACACTCCATCTGAAGGTGTGAGTCAGTTCCCGTTGTTATTTCACGGCCTGTTTGCCCTGTTTCTCAACGACATTGCAGAGTTGCTTTCCACCTATAAGAAGCAGTTGACAAAGAACTAGAAACGTCGCTGAAGCAAGACATCATCGAGTGCTCCACTGGTCCTACGCCATGAGTGCCGCCCATAGTGGTGGTGCCAACAAAGGACATTATGGTGCTGTGCACATTTGTGTTGATCTGCACCAGGCCAACAACTAAATCGAGAAAGAAAGACATCCTGGTTCACACATAGCGTACATGATCATGCACCTGAACGATGCAAAGTCTTCTCCTGCCAAGGGAAATCATCAACTTGAGTTGGAAAAGAATTGCAGGTACATCACTACTTTTTCTCGTGTTGGTTTGTTCAGATACAAAAGGTTGAGTTTTGGAGTGTCGTCAGTTGCAAAAATATTTCAGGATGTCATACGTCAATTAATTCAACCTGTCACAAAGGTTTAATTTCAGTGACCTACTGGTATTTGGAGCAACGCGAAAGAAGTATGACAAGGCTCCTACACAAGTGTGCCAGTTACTTGTTTGTTGTACATACTCATTCAAGGCAGGAACACACACTCAATGACTAACTCTTGGCCAATGGTTGTAAAAATATTACTTTAGTTACTTTTATTTTAGTAATCAAGTTGAACTCAGTTACAGGTAAGTAAACTTTTCTGAAATGCAATACTTGCAATTACAGTTGGCAAAGGTTTGTAGAAGGATTGAAAATACTTTACAGGTGCATGTAAAAGTCAAGAGATACTTTGTATTATTCTCAGAATCAACACTGTAATACAGAAAGAACCAATGCAATCCTATGAGCGGAAAGACAGGTAAGTAATTACAGGTAAGTACTCGACTTACAAGTTCAGTCTTTGGAGGGGTTGACCAACACTGGGCAAGGGTCGGATCAAGGTAGGTATTGCACCACCAGTGGCACTGGGGCAGCCGGGTGCAGAGGTCACTGGGCCTAATGTTAGTCTATAGGAGCAGGGGGTACCTCGAAAAGGCACTGGTTGCAGGTAAGTACCTGCAGGTCAGGTACACAGGCCCTGGGGGTTGAGGTCAGCACTGCAGAGGCCACGAAGTAGCACCAAAGTTGCACCACAAGCGACACAGGGGTGGCCGGGTGCAAAGGAGGCATCAGCGGCCCTGTAGAAAGCAATGGAGATCCTCGGTTGAAGAAAACTGCTGCAGGCTTGAAGCAGAAGGTGAGTTGGATAGTGAGGGGATGCCGGGACACAGTCGGTTGGGCACTCTTGTCTTTAAGCATCGGGTTTCTCTCACTAGGTCTGGTTATGGTTGGGGGGGGCCTTTAAGTTGAGGCTGTAGGCATCGCGGAGAAGGTCAGGAGAGGTCGTCCAATGCTGAATCTAGGTCAGGGTCGCAAGGGAGCCATCACTGGGTCGGTGGGCCACCTGGAATTGGGCCGTGAGCAACAGGTGCAGAGTTGTGCAGGGGCCACGGATCTGTCTGGATCCGGAGTCCTGGGGTTAGGTTCTTTCTGGACAAATCTGGTGTCCACGGGAGAAAAGAGTTGTTGAAGACAGCGCAGTGTTCTTGGAGGTTGCTGGCTGCGGGTCATGCCTGTTTCTTGGAGCAGGGTTGCTGGAGGAGGAGACAGGCCAGTAGGGCTGGGGCCAAGTTAGTTGTCGTCATCTTCTCCATTGCTGCACGGCTGAACCTTGTCCTCCTTCGTAGGTCATTGCATCTGAAGGACAAGGTTCAGGGAAGCCCTTAAATACTAAATTTAAGGGTGAATGAATGAGCAACGGCGGATCTGAGTAACCGCACCTCCCTGCTTTAGTCCTTTTCTTGTTTAAGAAATTGTAATGGATAGTATGATTGGGTGTGCACATACAGCTCCTGCACCTGACGTTGTTGGATGCCAGCTGCCAAGCAGAGAGAAAACTGTGAAAATAGTGGAGCGGTGCACTACCAAAGAGTTTTCTTCAATAAATCCAAATGTTCATTTTGTATAGTGGTTTATCAATCCTTTATTTTCAATATCAAAATGTGCAAATTCCAGCCAACGCGTTTCGTTCATACATAAAATGAACTTCTTCAGGGCAAATGGTGATGTGAAGAAGACGCAGGAACACAGAGGCAATGAAGAGCCCTTGATCTAAGATATTTCAAATTCCTGCTGTCGACGCACAAGTATTTAAATTTTAAAGGCTACCATGATAAGTGCCTGATGGTTGTATCTCTGGGGACACAGTCCTGTTATTATCGTCCGGTCGGCAGTCAGTGTAAATTTAAGGGTGTTCCTGAGGTCGGGGGCAGTAGCCAATGGCTACTATCCCATAGGGTGACTACACCCTTTGGGTGCCCCCTCTGTTTGGGGAGAGGGGCACATCCCTCTTCCTACTGGGCCTAACTCTCCAAACCAAGATGGAGAATTTTCAAGAGAGGGGTTCGCCTCAGCTCCTGGCAACCCTAGGGGTGTGCCAGGCCAATGTGGACACTCCTACTCTGCTTACTAATTTTTCCGCCTGTCCTGCAGCCAAAACGTGGGGCTAGGATAGAGAGGCTGGCGGGCATCGCCGCTGGTTGAAACTGCCCAAATCAGCAACACAAGGTGAGAGTCTTTGAGGCTCACCACCAAGTGTTGCTGTTCCTGCTAGGGAGAGGTGAGAAGCACCTCCACCCAGAGCAGGCTTTGTTTCTGACCTCCGAGAGCACAAAGGCTCTCACCCCATGATGTCAGAAACCTGTCTGGTGGTGGCTGGCTGCCAGGGACTGGTCAGCCAATACACTAGAAGTTTGTCATGTTTCAGGGGGCATCTCTAAGATGCCCTCTGGATGCATTTTATAGTAAATCCATCACTGTCATCAGTGTGGGTTTATGCAGAGAAGTTTGATACCAAACTTCTCAGTCTTCAGTAAAGCCATCATGGAGCTGTGGAGTTCGTGTTGACAGACTCCCAGCCCATGTACACAAAATGGCTTCACTGCATTTAGTGTCCAAGAATGGACTCAGCCACTGTAGGGGCATACTGCTCATGCAGCTATGCCCTCACCTGTGGTATAGTGCACCCTGCCTAAGGGCTGTAAGGCCTGCCAGAGAAGTTACTTACCTATTCCAAAGGCAGTCGTGGGGAAGCGTGGCACCCAGGTAGGTGTGCCATGTCGACTCTTTTAGTCCCACCACAGCACATAGCCTGCAATGGCAGTATGTTTGCTGTGGGGCCCCTTAGGTTGGCACAATACATGCTGCAGCCCTAAGGGACCCTCTCTGGTCACAAGGCCCTTGGTACCACTGGCACATTTTACAAGGGACTTATATGTGGCCCAAAGGTGTGCCAATTGTGGGTGCAATGGTACAGTTTTGGGAAAGAACCCAGGTGTTGGGTCCTGGTTAGAAGGGTCCCAGCACACACTCAGGCAAGTTAGCATCAGGTGTCTGGCAAAAAGTGGGCAGGGACCATGCAAAAAAAGGGCACTTTCCTACACTTGCTGATGCAGGTCTCGCTATGAATGAAGCAAAGTGAGTTTCACAAGACCAATCCCAAGTTCTTTGGACATATATTTTCTGATGGGGAAATGACTCCTGACAATGATCAAGTGAACCTTTGCAGAGAGTAGATTCACTCGCTCCCGTCCAGAGAATCCTCATCGAATCTCGGAGAAATCATTGTCTTACTTGGAGCTAATCCATGTGCTCAATTTGCACACATCCCTGATAGATTAATTCCCAGGCGTCTCAGGCGAGAACTATTGTGTCCTATGTGGACTATCCGACACCACATCTAAGGTGGGATATAGAAAAGAACAGTGGAGGCTACCTCATACTATCACTACAGGCTGTTTTCCTGGCCCCATCCTGATGAAGACCCGACGTGATGTTTGTGAATCTCACACATAATGGGTCGAAACGTCGACAGTAATCTCTGGTAACCTGCCAAACTATTTCATTTTTTAAATCTATAAAGGACATCGGCTTGGACAGTCATCTGTCTCTTTGGGATACCCTAAAAAAAGAATCGTTTATGTAACCATTGTATTTGTGTATATGTCACTTTTGCATTAAGTCTACAATTTTTGTGTACTTCTTTTGTATATGTTTTCAGTCCTTGTTTATCAATATTTGTCTCTTAACAGTCCTGTGTATTTTTGCGATTCATTATGATTAATTATTCTGTCCATTACTTTACGATATATGATTAATAATATACCTTATTTTCAAACTCTTGTGTGTTGGTGTCCTATAATATGTGGTCCCTACCAAGGCGTGATTGAGTTACAAGACCTACAAAAGAGTATTTGTGAATAAATTAATGCTCTTGTTTAAGAAATATAACTCCCCCCACAGAACCAATTGTTGTTGCATACTAAATGATCAAGTAAAAGCACTGCCAGTTACTTGCAAGAAGTCCCTATGCTGCAATCCTTTTTAGGTATGGTCAGTTGTTGCTTGAGGTACATTTGTGACTTTGCTACTCTAAGTGTTCCACTGAGAGAGTTAACAAAACAAAATGTTCTGTTACAATGTTCTGTTACAATGGTCTGTTGAATGTGATCAAAATTTCAAAAGAATAAAACTTGCAATTGAGAATGCAACTGAGATGGATGAAACTACGCACTAAGATCACAGTGGATGCAAGCCTGGTGGGGCTGGGGTCAATCCTTGCTCAACATAATGGTCACCCGGATGCTCCGAGACACATTGTAGCCTATGCCAGTCGAAGTCTATCTGACACAGAATGTGCCTATTCTCAGCTGGAGAAGAATAGTCTGGCTGTAGCGTGGGCCTGAGAAACATTTTGTGTGTTTCTGTACGGAAAATGTTTCACTATCATAACAGATCACCAAGCGCTGCTCTCCATCTTCGGAAAACCTTCAGCTAAGATGCTCCCCTCGTATTGAGAGGTGGGCCTTGAGACTGCAAGAGTACGACTATGCAGTTGTTCACAAGCACGGTAAAGACAAGAAACCTGCTGATTATTTTTCACGATTATCTTTATGTTGTCAAGGGTCAACATCCAAATCAGCTTGAAGCGTCAACTTCATTGTGAAGTCCAGTACGCCAGCGGCCATATCAATCTAACAGGTTATATATGCCACTAATGCTTACAAGAATATTCAAATCCTAAAAGATATCATTCTGACTCAATCCTGGAAAAGGAGTGTTCGACCTATTGATGACTATGTTGAATTCTAAAACTTCAAAAATGTACAGGACGAACTGCGACCAAAGATGGTGTTGTATTGAGAGGTTCAAGAATTGTTATACCTGAGAGCCTAAGACAATAGGACATTGAACTCGCCCCTGAAGGACATTGAGGCATTGTAGCTACCAAAAGAGCCCTGCGGGACTAAGTGTGGTTCCTGCGCTTAGGCGAGCGAGTAGAGAGGGAACTAAAAGAGTGTCATCTTTGCAACTGCCTTTCCCCCAAAGTGACGCAACATCCATTAACCATGTCTGTACTTACAAAGGCCTGGGAAAGGATTGCAGTTTATTTCTTTAGGCCCCTAGCTAACAGACATCCCCTCATGGTAGTCCGTGATGAGTATTCACTTTTCCCTTTGGTAGAGGATCTATCGTCAACCACCAATGACAAGGTCATTGAGCGTCTGAACAACATCTTTGCAGTGTGGGGGTGTTCCTGCCATTCTCAAATCTGACTGGTCCACTATTCAACAGCAAAGAATTCAGAGAATTCCTAATCCGAGTGAACATCTAACATCAAGAGTACACCTCTGTGGCCCCAAGCAAATGTTGTCATGGAACGATTTATGGGTTCACTCAAAATAGTAATCCAACAAGCATCAATGGAGGGGATTGAATTAAAGCAAGCCCTCTGTGTTTATCGTTCAACTCCTCACGCTACTACAGGTGAAAGTCCCGCCACCTCGCTATTTGAGGGAGCCCTCGGAACCAAACTGCCACAATAGACAGTAGAGCATTCCTTGAGTGCTGACAAAGTTCGGGTCACCAACACTTCTCAAAAGTGCACGCTGATCGTCGTTGAAGAGCCCAAGAGACAGTCTTTAATGATGGTGACGTAGTCCTGGTCAAGCGGAAGGGAAAGCGGAAAACAGACACTCCATTTGCTGTCGATCCTCTGAGGGTTGTGATGTGCAAAGGACATATGCTGGCTGCACATTGTCCCGGACAGTCCATCACACGGGACTTGTCACAGTCTAAGCACCTACTCCTGCGATCATCAGTTCCTACACTAACAGAAGAGGCTGTCCCGCCTGACAGCATCAAACCTGTACCATCGGTGCCTGAACAGTCTCCACCACTTCACACCACTCGATCTGCTCGATTAGTGTGAGCACCTTTACGCCTTATCAAAGAAATGTAGTATAATTGTTGTGTGTACTTTTTATTTAACAAAGGGGGAGATGCAATGTCGTGGGACTGGGTGCTAGGAACCTTGCGGTTCTAGGCCGACTCAGTAGAAGATGTACTTCTAACTAGTTCACCTAGGTGTGGTTATTAACGGTTATGACGCAATCAGAGAACAGAACAAAATTGTATGCTGAACAATAAAGATGTACAATCTAGATCTCAGCGTGTGTGGCGTATTCATTTGCATGCTCTCAGACTGGGGAGGACGCTATAATACTTAAACAGCTACTCTGAGTGTTCTCCTGTCCATTGTATCCATCAGGCATTCTCGCTTTCGGTATGTCTTCACGGAAGCGACAGCCCAAACCACAAATGCAAGTCTGCTTAGAAAACTGTCTGCTATCGAACATTGCCTTTCTGACCCTCTTCTCCAATCCCAAAACTGATTACTGAATGAGTTAAATGGAAGCAAATGAATGCTAGATGTCTCGGGTCCATTTTAACCTTCTTTAGGCAACTGCATACAGTTCATGTGCAAAACATCTGAATAACCGTCGCTTTGAGATTATTTTGAAAAAAGGTAACACCGCACTTGAAACTGTTGACTTGTTTGGCGCTGGGAAAATTAGCAAGTTGAAGTGCTTAACAGGAGCTACCTTCCACCACAAGACTTTGGCTACACCTGGGGTTGGGTTGTCCTTCTTACTGGTCTCTCAGCACTCCACTTCTCCAGTGGGAAGGGCGGAATTAACTTTTCTAAGCTGAAATAATGGCGCGGCCTATCATCTAATCCGAGCAGAGGTCTTCAAACTTTTGTAGGCTGAGCCCCCAGCTGAATTTTTTAAATGTTGGGCCCCCCCTCCACCTGACAGAAATTTCTGGAATCTCGTACACCACATAATCGTCCGCCACCCACATATCCCGGGCCATATCCGGCAAATAATGTTCAACACAGTAAGTGTGTTTAGTTAACTGCAGTTTTGTGAGTGGGTGTGGTTAAATGATAGAGGCTTATTACACAGCTCAAAACTCAATTTTCCCGCCGGTACATTAGTCACCAGACACTGGTGAACCACACCTGAATATAAGTGATGACGCTTTTATTGTTGCCTAAAAACTGCTGGATATACAAGGTACTTTGCAGTGTCAGCCCCCAGTAACAAAACCAACCCCACCTTTCCAGCCTCCCAGGGAAACGCCTGATACCTGGAGCGGCCAGTCCGGCCTTGCTACCACCCAATGGTGCCCCTCATCTTTGCATAGACTGCTTCTAATGTGTATTTGATTTCTTTTATAGTGCTACTCGTCCCAAGTGTGTATGGCAGAGTGTCGGAGTGCGTTACATCACACACATATTATATAAAGACAATGACTCATATAAATGTGAAAGTCACTGTACTTAAGATAATGGGGGCTACAAGGTGTAATCAGTCTTTCATCCATCATTCAGTCTTTCACCATTCATTCATTTCACCATGTCCTTCCATCTGTGTGCCCAACCATAGCCACACATATTCAACCATTTGCAAACCTATCCATCATATATCCTTCAATCCATCATTTCACTCATCCATCCTTTCACTCATCCATCCCTCCACTCATCCATCCCTCCTTTCACCCTATCCATCCGTACACTTGTCCATCCATACAGCCATTTACCCTTACACCCATCCAGCCATTCTTTAACTTACTCATCCATCCACCCAGTCACTCACTCTTCCACCCATTCACCCTTTTAGTCATCCATCCATCCTCCCTTTCTCTCTCCATTCCCCTTTCTCTTAGCCATCCATCCTTCCATCCACCTACCCATCTACTCATCCACTCATGAATCCAACCATTGACCCCATAACTCATCCATCCTTTCACTCATCCATCCACCCCTTCACTCAACTACCCATCCTTTTGTCCATCTACCCTCCCTTTCACTCACCCATCCTTACATCCACCCTTTCATTCATCTGTCCATCCACCCTTTCACTTATCAATCCATCCATCCATCCATCATTTTACTCACCAATCCACCCATTCACTCGCACATCATCCACCCTTTCACTCATCCATCCACCCTTCCACTCATACATTCATCTATTTACCTTTTCTCTCATCCATCCTCCCACTCACCCATCCATCCTTTCTCTCATTATCCATCCATTCACCCAAATAATATATACAAACAGCAGATCTCCAAGTGACAGCAACAGGATTTTCCAGATGTAGACTTAGAATATCCCCTAAGCATGAATGGTGTTCGAACTTTCATATTCACTATTCTATGTCAGAATGACAGTTGAAATAAACAAAATTGAATGTAGTTATTAGCTTTGTGCATTTTTTCCATGTAGGCATACATGGGTTAACAGCCCAGTGGATGAGAAGGCAGAGGTAGCTAATCAGATACATTTGCCAGCATCTCACTGCTAATGGGTTCACATGTGTGAAAAACAAAAGACATTATTCACCAAACCAATGCGAGAAGTTGCAGGTAGATGTGACTGGAGACACGGAGAATGATAAAAGAATGACCTGTCACCCCCTCTTTTCAAGCACACCCTCAGCCGAGAAGTTGCTGCAGTTTAGTTAGAGAATGTACAAAAAACACTGCAGGTGCTGCCCACGAGGACCGCCAGCGCATGCCCTGTTATGTCACAGCCTACAGCTGACGTTCATTCCTAAACTCTGAGGAATACATTTTGAGGAATAAATTTTGTGTTCCTGTGACCGGTGTCTGTGCTGTGGGTATGGTGTAAGTTCCAGGCGGGCAACTGGGGGGGGTAAAAGATTTCGGGGGTGGGGGGCTAATTCTTCCGGCCATAGGCAGAGCGGCTCTAAAGAAGGGGTGAAAACAGAACAAAAGCCTCATTAACAAGTAAATGGTCTTTTAAAGACCTTTGAAGTACTCGGGTGCGGCTGCAGAAGTCGCCAGCCCTCGAAGCTGTCTCAGCCGGGCTGACTCACAGGACGGCGGGAGGCCAATGGGTGTTGCGCGCCTGGTAAGTGCATAATTGCGGGAAATTCACCAGAACAAGAACAACTCGAAATTAGTGAGATTGTGCAGAGTTTAGGATGGAGTGCGCGCCCCCCTTGAGAGGGTGTTGCGCCCCCCCAGGGGGGCGCGCCCCACAGATTGAAGAACTCTGAATGGATATGTACCCGCCCCACACAGCAGTGGCGTTGCCAGTGTGTCACTGGCCCTAGTGGAAGAAATGAAATGAATGAATGAATTACTGCAATAATCAGAGTTCAGTGGGCCACTCAGACTCCTGGGCCCCGGTGCCACTGCACCTACGGAAGCTATGCCTTTGCCACAAATGGTTAAGTCTGGTCCCAGAGGAGCTCTAGGCCCTTCACAGCAAGCATAAAGTAAGCTATAAAGCCTGGCTTGTGGTTATATGGAAACACAACTATTTATCATTCTTTGGTCGAAGAAAAGAAGATCGTGGAGTGCATAAGGAAAAGAAAGTATTAAAAAAAATGATAATTTTTCTCATTTATCACGTAAAATTGCCTTCTGTTTTTTCTTATCTCAAAAATGCGAAGGAAAAAATCTGCGGGTGTATGGCTTCTCTTTCTTTACTCCCACGCTAAACCATACAAATACATGCCTCCCGGCATTAGATCTTTGAGAAGAGCGACATCTACTGTAACTACTTATTATTAGCAATTGAAATGCAAAGGTGCACCCTTTACAGCTACTTGCCACCTCTTTCCTATTCCCAATTTTAAGCACAGTCTGGAGTCTAGTGAATTATACAAGTGTGTTATTTAAACCGACAGAAGCTCTCAGCAAATGAATTAACGGAAGCCCCCGATCACTGTTTTTTTTCTTCTTATTTAAAAATATTGGTGTAGCTAAACTCATGCAAATCAACAATGGGTGGGTTTCTGACTAGTGGCAGATTTATTTATCTGCCAGAGCTCATGTCATTAAAAACAAGCATTGGTAAAGCCCATAGGTCTGCCTTTCATTTGTGAGTCCTAACTAAAATATTTTTTTAAAACCGCAGTAAAATTAAAAAATATTGCTTTTTGCATACAGTACATTTATGAGATGAAGAATTTGATTTGTGTGATGCTTAAGTGCACTTTTGGGATGTAAAATAATTTCTCCAGCTTTGCAATGCAAATACCCTATTGGAGGCAAAATGATGCATAAAAAGCCAATAGCATGAGAGATGTACTCCCCTGGGCAGACGACTCTATGTATGGTTCAAAGGATTGGCAATAATAGGTTTTACAGACAGCTGTGCTGTTAAGTCGGCCCAAAAAAAGGAAACAATGGTATACAGGGAGGGACTGTCGACTGTTGATCAGCCTCTATATGAAAGCTCAACATTTGACTGGCCAGTGGAGGGATGTACTCTTTTAGGTCTTGGTATTGATAGCTTCGCCTGTTTACCAGCAGAGCTCATGTGATTAGAAAAAAACAAGCATTTGCAATGCAATAGGTCTCGCATTAATTAAAGTTTGAGCTATTGGCGTTGCAAATATTAATGCAAAACCAATAGCTCAAACTTTCAGTAATGCGAGACCTATTGCAGCCATGCCTCCTGTGTGAATGTTGGGGTGCTGAATGGTAGAAACGGTTTGTTGTGAATAAAGATAAAGTGAGGTAAGAGGCTTCTGCAGCCTGTCAAAGTAAACGGTATGGTTTGTTCTAAAAAATAAACGTGCTTGAGAGGCTTCTGCAGCAACGGAATAATTGTGGAAATGCTAAATGTGCGCAGCCTATAAAATGAAACGGCATAGAGTTTACTAAAGAAACAGAATAGTGCATGGGAGTAAGAATTATTTTTAAAAGAAGCATAAGAAGTTGTAACAAACCGCAAGTATTTGCTTTTATGAAAGAACAATATTAAAAGAAAAGCATAGCAAGCAAGCTGTAAATTGACGCAGCCAGGCCTTCTGTGTGTATGATGGGGGGGAGGGGGAGGGGGGGGCGGGGGTGCGTGGCTAAGACGGGGTGGCAAATACAAGCATTAGCGAATAGTGACCTGCATGCTGGTGGCACGAAAACATGTTTTAAAATGTGTAATTAATGTAATTACTGGCATCGGAGGTTGAAATGTTTATAATTTGAAAGAGCACCTAAACTTGTCAAGCGTTTATAACATGCATGCTGCTGCTACCGAATTTGTTATTATCTAAAAGGTAAATAATGACTTTTAAGGCATTAGAGACCAAGGGGCATATTAACAACGAGGCGATAAACAATTATCGCCGCTTTGGCGTCCGTTTTCGGACGAAAAGCGGCGATAATCTTATCGCCTAATCAGCAAGGTCACGCTATCGCGTGAATCCTTGCACTATCGCCCTTTCCCCCAACGCCCATCTTTGCATCTCTAATGAGATGCAAAGTGGGCGTTACTAGGCGTACTCGGATGGGCTACGTTGCAAAAATCGCCGATGTGCACATCGCGATATTTACAAGGCAGCCCACAGGATTATAGCAGACGTTACATTTTGGCGAAAACGGCCGTTTTCGCCAAAATCTAACGTCTGCTATAATCCTGATTACCTATGTTAGACATAGGAGATGGATTCTGCTGATACGACCACAGGGTCGTATCAGCAAGGTTATCGCCGTTTTGAAGGGAACATCGCTGGAAAACCAGCGATGTTCCCTGCAAAGGGCGATAACTCTCGCTATCTCTGGAATCTTTATCGCCCTGGAGTAACGCGTTGTTAATAACGCGCTACCAGGGCGATAAATACCAGAGATAGCCTGCGATAATATAATTATCGCTAAGCACGGCCAGCGATAATTATCGCTGGCCGTTGTTAATATGCCCCCAAAATCTTTTCAAAAACCAAGTGGCTGTGAATAAGCACGCTTACATTTCCTGATGATGCTATGACACTAGTCCTGAAAGTATATGGTAAAAACTGAAGTAAATGATTTACTAAGTTTTGGAGCTAATATTTTTGTAAAAAAATAAAAATATACAGGAAACAAACAGTTTTTGCAATGTGTGCAGATGAGGGAATTCGTGGGGACAGGAGCAGATAAACAACCCCAAAAAGTACATTTGAAATGCGTGGAGACAGGAGGAGCCGAAGAACTTGCAACAAATGGTGTTAACAAGGATGCTCTAGATGCGGAGCGATAGCAATCAGGGAAATGAGGCTACAACCAGATCAGGCTTCCTCTGGGACGGGAGACTGTTCGGGGCCCACAGCCAGGCGCCCTGTATGCATGCCCTGGGGTGCGAGGGGGGTAGAGATGTTTTGTGGTGATTTCTGATAAAAGTGTTTGTGAGGCGTCTGCAGCCAAAGCAATAATTAACAAATGGTAAATGCACGCACGCAGGGAAAGTGAAGAGTAGCGCCAAAATAAAAGTACAAAGCTTCGTATGCTTAAAAACTGCCATTGAAATGCGCAGAAAGCGTTAATAAAAATCAAATAATTTCCCATCGTAAATAAAGCTAGACAAGGCTTACAGAGTCTGGAGTTCCTGGCAGCCACACAACTCGTCCTGGTGTTATCTTCAGTGGCAGTCGCCATATTCATAATACATTTCAGTTGATCCTCCATGCCCCGCAGGAGGACAATAGGGAAGGGTTTTAATATTTTAATTCAAATACTGGAGCATTGAAGAAGCAGCGTGCAGGCTCAGCACAGCCATACTCTTCCATATAAATAACACCATCTCACGCAGCGCTGTTACAGCAGACTGCTTAATGGAGCATAGAGAAGCGTTTACCCAACTCCAGTTTGGGGAGAGGATGTGGTCCGTCGCTAGATTGCCGACTTTGGTGCTGGAAACCAAGGTTCGAGCCTCGGGGTCGCGTCCACATCCTCTGGGCAAATCACTTAATCTCCCCGTGCCTGAATGTGTCCTTGTGTAACATAACCGGTGCTCCTGTAAAGCGCTCCAATACCTTCGGGTCGAGTTCGCGCTATATAAATCTGCATTAAAAAAAAAAAAAATGCAAGGGCTCAGCACAGCTGTGCTGATAACGGCAAACATACCGCGTCCTTGCCACACTACTGCATTGGACCGAGCGCATGAAAATACAGAAGCTAAGCTTGTTGCCTCTCCTCAGTTGCACTATAACGGCATACATTTACAAAAGCAGTGACTCACATGCATCTGGGTCCTGGCAGCCACACAACTAGTTCTGGTGTTGTGGGCTGCTGATCAGCTGCTGCAGGGGAGGCGGGCAGGTCGGAGCCCGGCACAGCGGTTGATCACCATGGCTGGAAGATGCTTTTGCCCGGCTGCTAATGAAGAGGTGGAAGGAGCATGAAATATGCAGCTTGTTTTTGGTGGCTGGAAGTGGAGCAGATGCAGCTTTGAAGGTGCAAATAAAATGAAAGCACGGTGCTTTGAAGCTACAAATATAATCAAAGCGTGGCGCCTAAAAAATGGAGGTGGGTGAGCAATGATGAAAAAGCGGAGCGCCCGGTATGTGCTTGACTGCCAGTGAAGCAGGCATGCTGAAGAAAGCATGGCGCCCGTTACGTGTGTGGCTGCGAGTGAAGCAGGCACCATGTTAAAAAGTAAGTAGTCCCCAAACAAATACATATGGAACTACAGTGTAAGGAAACTGTAGTTGGCACGTGCTCCTGGTCTAAAAATGGAAGTGATGTTCCTGGAGGACCAACCAATAATGAGCCAGGAAATAAAGGTGACACACGAATGAACCAATGGGAAGTGGCAGGCGGGATTACACTCAGTACGAGTGATTACAGCAGGTCTTGCAGTCAGCGCATGCACGCTGATGCTCGACCTAAAAACAACACAGAGGGACTTTGAGCCAGTCCTTTCGCTTCCAGAGCAGCAGCAGCTGAAAACACAGCTATGACCACAACAGTAGCCACAGCTGTAAAGACAACAGAAAGCACAGTAGTGACCACAACTGCCACAAATATGGGAACCAGAGTAGTGACCACAACTACCACCACAGTAGGAACAGCAGCATCGGAACCAGAGAGACACAAAGAGGAACCACAACAGTAGCCACAGTGCTGCAGCCACAGCCAGGTCCGCAGTAGCAACAACAGCTGCAGAAACAGTTGCAACCACAACTGGGAACAGAACAGGGACAACCACTTCGACTGCCTCATTAAAAAAACAGGTCAAATGGCTACTATTGGAAGAACTGCATCAACAATAGCCTCCATATCATTTGCTAGTCAATTACCTGGCATTCTCGACAAGCATTTTTACTTTGTTGTGTTGAAATGTATGCTTGACAATTTACTTTCACTTTGTTTGTAACTCGTGCTTGACAATCATTCTTACTTGTGGTTTAAAACGTATCTCAGCTGTCTTTAAAGGAAGGCGATGATGAAACTGTTTGGCCTCATCTGGGTGGGCTGCTTATTGTTTGTTCATTTTCTACCTACTCTTTCCCCTAGCGTCCTCATTTATTTTATGCCTCAGGTTCCTCTCATGTTGCCTTATGGGGTGTGCGTGGGTGTTTTATTGTATGCTTAACAATTTACTTTCACTTTATGTTTGAAACTTGTGCTTGACAATCATTTTGATTGGGGGTTTAAACTCATTTCGTTTGTCCTTGAAGTAAGTCGATGATAAAACTGCTTGACAATCTTTTCTACTGGGGGTTTAAACTTATTTCGTTTGTCTTTGAAGTAAATCAATGATGAAACTGCTTGGCCTCATCTAGGTGGGCTGTTACCTGTTTGTTCACTTGCTACCTACTCTTCCCTAGCACCCTCATTTACTTTTTGCCTCCGGTTCCTCTCATATTTCCTTTTTTGTAAGTGTATTTATATTGTCTCTGTACGTATACGTCAGATTTCCTCTTTGTACAGCGCTCTGATACCCGGTTGGGTCTTGTTCGCGCTTTATAAAACTTTTCAAATAAATAACTTCTCTCACAGCTGTAAACGCATCAAAGGAGATGGCTGCCTCCACAGAACGAACAACAAAAGCCAAATCGGGGACCACAGTAGGAACCACCTCCACTGCTGCAAAAGCAACCACAATACACCATGGCAAGGACAGCAGATACAGCTAACAGCACAGCAGGAGCCACAGCTGCCACCAAGGACTGTGATATATTAACTGTTGCAAATACTTATTGTGGTGGCATATGTTTATATATTGAGACACTTGCCTTGAACACTTACTGTCTGCCGATCCACAAGATATGTTGCCCTTGGCAGTGGGATTAGTAAAGGGTCTATGTATTATGTACCATGTATCTATGATTGTTGTCTTTCTCTTTATCGTCCCCCTTTTTTGATTGGGGTATCGTCACCCTCTATGACAATCAACTGTGGAGGATCGCTAAAGTACTGCAGGGAGGTAGGTAGATTTGCAGCTGGAATTTGCTAAATTGCAACAGAATCACAGCATTGACAACAGCCTTCACCACAGCTGGTACCACAGCACAGATCAAAGCTATAACCTTAACAAGGATAGCAGCAGAAACCACATCTACCAGTCCAATAGGGACAACAAGCTTAAGAGCTGTCAACTGTAGTGGCCACAGTTGGTGGAATTGTAGTGATCACTGAATGGACTAACATGGGGACAACAGTAGTTCAATATGAGGCTAACACAAATGCCGACATTTGTAACCACATCAAGGAGAACAGCGCCAATAGCTGGTGTCACAACAGCAGGAACCGCAACAGTGACAACTACTACTACCAGAGCAGGAACAACAGCCCCAATAGCCTAGCAATAAGTGATTTGTTAAATGCTTTAATTAATTTCAGCTACTGGAAATTGCTCTTGGCAATATTCCAGTCTTTTGGTTTTTATGCCTTACTCTGCCACTACAGGCTGGGACCAACTATATTGTATTTGTATTGGAGCATTTTTGTAGCGCTTCATACCTGAGACAAAGCTGCAAATTGCTCAAATTTTCAGTGGTTCTTGTGGGCCCTTTTGAAGATGTGTTGTTACAAGGGTGTTGGATGTGGCTAAACCTATGTGCAGTGGCGGCTGGTGACATTTGAAAGTGGTGAGGCGTAAAACAATTGTCGTACTTCACTGCGGCGAGCGTAGCGAGCGAGCCAGAACCAGCTACGGGGGGTTTGTGGGGGTTCTCCCCTGAGAATTTTTTTAAAAAAAGAGTAGGCAAATGGTGCATTTTCAAGCAAACCAGAAGGTGTGAAGAACAGCTCAGTCAATACTACTGTTTAGAGTTGTGGGAGTTTAGAAACCTAATGGAAGTTTGACACATAATGAGAATGCTCTGGGAATATGGAACTAAAATGAACAACAATTTACTGGTACCGCAGTAGCACAACTATTCTTAATCATACTGGATAGAACCACAAGCTAACATGTACAATACCATGATTGACAGGGTGATGAATTTACTTGGACACTAGCGCTTAGTATGTGCTTGCACTACTAAAACTTATTAGAACTGTTTTTTACCTTCCTCACATACACATGCATCAATACTAAAGAGGAACAAGCAGTCAACAATATTGGAGCAATTCTGACTTCCCTCATTGTCATGGCCCCTACTCAAAATTGTGAAATGCGTGTTCCTCTTTAAGGGGTATTTAATGCAAATTATGTAGCTTTTCTATGCAGCACCCGGAGGTTGATTAACTTCGTCAGTGTCAAGCACTAAGTGGCTATGTCACTAGTTATTCTCATTCACGCCTGACCATCACCATGGATACATAACAGTGTGCCTTTCTCTGAGTTTAAACTGTAGGGGAGTACCCATTCCATAAATTAGCACACCAGAGAGAAAAAAGCGGGCCAGGAAATGTCCCATTTCTCCTTAACTCAGCAGGAACTACTATCATAGATATTAGTTTCTAAAATAGGCAGGGGCCATGCTATGGTCCGAGTAAGCCAATAAGCAAATGGAAGCCCAAAAAACAGAAGGCATAACCAGTGTGCCCAAGGAGCATTGCCCCAAAATGGCAGTTGTTGGCAGGTGCTGACCTCCATGAGGCAATCAGAAGACCAAAGCCAACAACCAACTGATGAACCTGACACACACAGCCAGGGATGTGGAGAAAGAAAATCAAAAGGGACCAAAGGACAGCAGCACAAACACCAGGGCTTGAGGCTGGAAGTGCCTTTCAGCAGAGTGAGCACATCCCAACCCAAGCAAAAATTACGGCACAAGAGTGAGACCACCACCAAACTCCAGGAAGCCAAATGAGAAGGTTAGAAGGTAACCTGAGATGTGGTCTCCAATGCAAACCAAACCCCAAGCATCCTGTGGAGCGTAATGGAGGGTCACACCAGGAACCACAACAACCTCAAAACATGGGGGAAAACAGCATGCTAGCCTGTGCTCAGTACCAAAGGCCAATCAAAAGGGGAAAACAAAAATAAAAACAGTCACCCACAATGCAGCACAACAATGCACATTCTCACAAATGGATCTTGAAAAGATGATCAGGCACATATTCGAACAAACTCCTGGAAGGACCACTTGGAAAAGGACACAGCAATCCATAGGCCAGAACTAGACAAGAGCCATGGAAGAAAGCATGCTCAGACAAAAAAAAGGGGGGTACTCTCCTATCCTCCAGCAAAGGGTGGTGCAGTGCCACCCACAAACAAGGACTCTCCAGCCCAAATCCCTGTCGGGAGCACATAGGGTGGGCCCACATCCTGCCCCAATAGCCTGTATGGCGGGGGTTCACATCCATTGACAGAAGCACCCAGCATCATCAAAGAAAGCACCCTCATTCCTTGCCCAACAGGGAGCCAGGGAAGAGTAAGCCAAACAATGGAAGCAACACCACAAAGCTCTCGTCAAGACCAACTTCCAGCCAAACCAAAAGTGATGGGAGGAATTATTGAATTTATCTCAGCCAGTGGCGATCGTACATGTCTCATTACAGTCCATTTTTTTTTGCCGGCTGTACCACTCTAGACAAAGACCAGACATAAGCATATCAGTGCTGGGCCTGCTTCAAAAGTAGCAGTTCTGCCTGAGCTGCCAATACCAATCCTCTCAGACAAGAACACAGACAACCCCAGGCTAGTTTTTCTATACTAAAGGTTCTTCAGTGAGGTATAGCTTAAGTACTCTGGCACAGCGTGCACAGGACTCACGTCTGGGCATACATGTCACAAGTATTGCATCTACTGCAACAAACATCAAAGTGATGGAGGAAATACTTGATTTAATCTTAGCCATTGACGATCTCTGGGGGGTCACATTCCTGTCCACGTTTTTCACCCACTGTGCCACTCTTCAGAGAGACTAACCACATGCAAATCAGTCTTAGTCCTGCTTCACCAGAAACAGTCATGCCTGAAGTGGCAGGGCAGGTCTCTGAAAGGCGGGAGGACACGTACATAAGAGCATTTTCATATTCCTTAGACCTCATCAGTGAGTCCAGTGGCACAGTGAGCACAGGACCTACATACTAATGTATACTTGCCACGCCTAGGGCATGTACTACAACAAGCATGCCAATGAAGCAAGGGCTGCTTGAATTAATTCCAGCCACTGGTGATCACTCAGGCTACATTCTAGTCCATCATTTTTGGCCCACTGTGCAACCCTAGTCAGAGACCAGCCACATGCAAACCAGTCGTGGATTTACTCTAATAGGAACAGTCACGCCCAAACTGCCCAGGAAACCAACCAAAAGCAGGAACACAACACACAGCAGAAGGAAACTGCCAGCAGAAAGGGGAAACGGAACAAACTGGACTGAAATATGTAAGAACGACCTCCCATCCAGGGGACGGAAACACAGGGTCATCTCCTCCAATGAAGTCACTCCAAAGAGGAGGGTTTGGGGAAGAAAGAGACAGCGGGTGCTGTGGGCACTGAGCATGAAGTTCGGAATAAGAAAGGAAAGTGACGAGGAAGTAATGTCCTGAAGCACTGCCGAACTACATTGCATGGCCAATGATTTGACACAGCCATAACGTTGCTTGCAACACTATACAAACCTCTCTAAATAAATAACTAAATAAATCCTTTTTTTTTAGCTATTTCTTCTGGGCTTTATAGATGACTCAGGGTGGTAGGCATAAGAGAAAGGGCCCTGATCTGCACTGTGCCACTGCGCACTTTGCACGAGGACCGGCTTAAGCTAGCCCAGGACAGTGTACATTTCAATACTCACCCTGGCCGCCAAACTCGACGCGCTGACAAGCTCACTTTACATCTCAGACATACAGCCTTCCAGCCCCATGCAATCGGGTGACAAATGTCAAAGTTAGTGGAATATTTTCAGGGCTGTATTTTACAAAGTTGATAAACTAGGCCATACATTTCAATAAATATTTGAAGTATGCAGTCGCGGCCGGCAAAACGGGCGGGTGGGTTAGCGTGGGGGGGGAGTGGCCAGTGGGACCGACGGTAATCTAAAATAAAAAAAACTTACCTTCCTCCAGTTCCGCGACCGCATCACGCGCCGCCGCCTCAGCTCCTGCTGCTCCTGGCGGGCGCGTTTTAGGCAGCCTCCCTCCTCCTGCTCCCCTAAGCCAATCACAACGCTGCAATGGCAGCGTTGTGATTGGTGAGGCGCAGCGGAGAGCGCCCCAGCTGGGCCATTTTCTCTATGTAGGCTGCATGCAGCAGCCTACATAGAGAAAAAGGGGGAGTGCGCATGACTGCTTTGTTCGGCCGTAGGGCCGACCAATCAGTCAGTACCCACAACAGTGGGTAAGCCACTCTCCCCTGCCCTCGAGCAGGACCGCCCACTCGCCCGCCCCCAACCAGGCACAGAGGCACTTCTGCTTTCTCGCAGTGCGAGAAGCAGAAACATAAATGGTAGTTTTTACCGTTTATGTTTCTGCCTTCTCGCACTGCGAGAAAGCAGTGGGGCCACGCCCCCACGCCCCAATGGGGGAGCCGCCACTGCCTATGTGGTAGATGTTGTTTCCACATTGCCTCTAAGATGGAGTGGTATGCATCACTGTGCTCATACATGAAGTGTTTTGGAGAGACTGAGAGAAAAATTCACAGCCAGTTTTAACAAGTTACTCCTGGTCTACCTCAATAGAAATAGTCCAGCCCAAACTGCTAATTTGTGTCTCATTTGAACAGGAACACAAACAACCCCAGTCCGGTTTTGGCCTTGTTGGGCCTCACCTTGGAGGTGCACCTTGAGTCCCGTGGCACAGTAAGCATGAGACCTAGATGAGTACAAGCTTCATATATTAATGATATATCGTGCCTTTCAAACTCAAGAAGATTTAACCATTGTCCTTCAGGACATTGGAAATTTTTCATTAAATCATAGCCATACCTTCTATCGGGTGATCTCAATCTCTGGCTAGACACAGCTGATCCTAACCCAAAGAGCTTCCTCATTAATGTTGAGGGTCTTTAGCTTTTACATACTGAATCACTATCCTACACAAAATAAAGACCTTCTGTTAGATTGCATTTTCACCTAGCAGGATGCGCACTCACTACTCTCCCTGCCGCTACCTGTCGTTGGTATGAACAGATCATAGTGGTACTCCCTTTTCCATCCTAAACAATGCCATGATTTACTCATGAGCACCCTTACCCTTAATAGATAGTGGAAATTATTTGCACCATCTTTGTCCCCTCCCTTGCCCCTGCCACCCCACCCCCTTCTCCATGGACTTAGTGGGGCTGTTGGGTGTGGAGGAGGTGGCTAGACCAGATGCAGCTTTGACAATGCCTAACTCCAAGCTTTTGCAAGCCCTAAATATAGTTCTCCCAGTTCAGCCTAAAACAATATGTGCAGCTAACACGTCCCATAGAAACGACCGATGATTTGCATCCAAACGTCCTACATTTAAAGTGAGTACCAAGCAGGCTGATCGTCTTTGGTAGTCTACCAGAAGCAAAGAGATGTTACACTTGTGAACGTGTTTTTAATTAATGGAAAAATATTTTTAGTTAGCATAACCAGGCTTTTCTTATCATGATTGCAGCTTAGTCAGCCTGCATTGGTATTCATTGTACAGTGACAAAGAAATGTGCTTTCTAAATTACATGAGCTAGCTTCCTACATGCATGTTTCTCTTCTGTGTCTTTCAGTTTCAGAAAACAAGGGAGATAGAATTAATTTCATTGTGCTGTTTACTTATCGAGCTGAAATGTATTCATTTGTGTTCCCCATGATCGAAGCCATATGCAGATGTATTTGCAACAAATTCAAGGCTCTTTACCAGAGTCTGCTTTAAGGAGTTCTCCTGTCTATTGTTTTTATTTGTTGACCACATAAAATGTTATGTCCTTCATTTCCTAGGTACACCTTATTTAAATTATGCATGAATATAGGTGTTCCTAAATGTTTAATTGATGTATTGTATTTTCTTGAAAAACTATTGGTTTATGTGTATGTAGCTTTATTAGTACAACCCTGTTATGTCAAAGCTCACCATGTCGAGTGTGTGGTTTTCACTGCTTGAAACCTATAAAATGTGTCCTTTGGGTTACGTGCCAGTGCAGAAAGGGGCACCTTCCTCCACAATGAGAATCTCTGGCGTCTAGCGCTCGGGGTCGACTGTTTCCTCGTTTATATCAGGATAGTTTCAAAGTAGGTAGGGGCGCACCGCCTCCATAAATGTTAGTCAATAAAGTCCAGGTGCAAACTTGCTCCCTTGGACCCTCTGGCAACTCGCGCTCAGAGTGTAATCGGGAAACATCCTCTCGTCGTCGTTTTGGCAGCCTAGCACCAACCTAAGCATCTTTGCACCATGGTTCAAGGTGCCTCCGTTGCAGGCAGGATTGTTTCAGTGCAGAAAGGGGCACCTTCCTCCACAAAAACAATCCTGCGAGGAGTTTTCCTCTTTCTATGCAGCACACATGGAAAGAGGAAAAAACGAGGAGAAATAAACATATTTCTCCTCATTACGCCTCAGCTCGGGAGGTGTACGGATTTGACGCTTCCCCAGGTTTACATAACTTTGTAAATCTGGGGCAGCGTCAGATTCAATGGGTGTTGTGTGGGAAAACCGACCACAATGCCCATGGAACTCCTCCTGGGTGCAGAGTAAGGCGACACAGCGATTTGTGGCTCATAGCCTTACTCATGATTTATGAGGCTACTCAAAGCCACCAAGGGTGGCTTTGTGAGGCTTCATAAATGTTTATGAGAGCTCTGCGTCACTCATGTACCACTTTATGTGGTGCAAAAGTGATGCAGGGCTCTCATAAACAAGCCCTCTAGTATCCTAGAAAACTTTGGGAAGGAAATAAACACAATTGGATCGTAACTGCAGGAGGAGGAGTCTTGAAAAGCTATTCTTTTGCCAATACTAATTATAGGGCTTTATTTATTTTACCTATTTGCATTTTTCAAAGGCTGTAGATATTGCATTGACAAAAGAAAAAGCAGAGTAATGAACAAAAGAAGGGAAAAAGAACTAGCATTAAATGATTGTCTTAATGACGAATACAGAAAATCATTACAATTCAAAAGTTTGAAAAGAAAGAGACAAGACTCAACTGATTATGAGAGTGCCCTTTGAGCAGAACTCACATACGAAAATGTAATTGTTAAGATAACCAAGGGGGGGGATTGAAAGGTAGTTTTATTAAAATGCGAAATAGTATGATCAAAAGTCACATGTGCAACGTTAACATGCAATTTATATTGAACTGGCACTAAATTAAAATGTGCAAATACGTAGAATGCAGCCATATGAATTAGTACTAGACCTCAAAATGTCTTAGACAGCTTTGCCTAACAAGTGACTTGATCAAATTGGCTCAGACATGCATAAAATGATTAAAAGTTGACCTTACCCTGACAGGTCTTTAAATGCCTTTAATTAAAAGCCTTATGTTACATTACAGAAATTTATGTTTAACAATAACGTTTTGAAAGGTTTGCTAGAAAAACTTTATCTTTGATTAAAAATGAATTCTTATTTCACACTTAATATGCAGGATGTAGCATTGAACTTGACCTCTTTTATCAGATTTATTTGTTGAAATCCTGCAGAAAATGTTTTCTATGTGCTTAAATGTTTCATTGAAACTTTGGAGAATGTTGCTGCTTAGAAAAAAAATATTCATGAAGTTAATACAAGCTTTGCTTATTTACTGAGAAAAGGGGAAGTTCACACATTAAAATGCAGTTTAATCTTATTTTAAACTATTAAACATTTCATGATGAAAAGATGTGGTGCTGAATAATATTTCATTGCAGCAGATGATTCTATTTTGCATAGTTCAATTGTTTAGCTAATATACAATTTGTCTTGTTAGAAGGTTAGATTTGTAGTGAAATCATGGGAAGAAGATTCGAACAAGAACAGCAGTTTTGAAACATAAAAGTTGCAAACTTGAAGATTAAAGTCTGTAAAGCATCTCACAATCGTGTGGGAAAGGAAGAGAAGAACCTTTACCAGAAGAATACCGAAAGTTGATTTTAGGAGAGAAGAAGACGATGCAACATTTATTGCAACATTGATTTCTGCTGTTTTATAAAAGTGCATGTTCCTAAAGTAGCCCCAGAACATTTTTTCTTGGGATTTCATGCCTTTACCCAGTCCCTTTGAACATCTCTTTATGGGAAGTTTTGCTGATTATTCATTGACTGAATTTGAGCTTCATGCTCTATCTCACTCTTGCCTCTCAAAACTTGAACTCTTCAGGGATTTCAGCTAACACCGTTTTCGCCCCATTCTTTAGAATAGGGATTCTTTCCTCAATGGAACGCTCTGTATGCATTATTTGTTATGACTTGTACCAACCATATTTTTATTATTAATTCTGTAATTTGATACATACATCTAACTAATTAAAGAAAGAGAACTTAAAAATAAAACCCTTAAAACTCTCATTATTGACTGAACTTAGAATAGCATTGGGAATGCAAGTTATTGTGATCTATAGCTTCTGATCTTCTTATAAACGACAGCGAGAGTCTGTCGTCGAGGAGTAAGGAAACACTGTGCGGGGATCATCTCTGTTGGTTTGAGATGGAGATGTTAAAGAGTTTTTATTTAAACTGATTCCCGCTCCAGTAGTATATAACTTACACATTTTACGTTACATAACTGCCCAGACATTTAAGCACACACATGACCATTGAGCCCACAAGACTTAGGGGTATATTCACAAGAACGTGTGCTAAACAACTCCAAAAAATGTTAACGCAACTTTACACATCGCAGCACATCGCGGGAAAATAACCCCGTGTTAACGTGGAATTCACAACACGGCGGTACAATGCGATAGTCCCCAGAAAACGCGGCCAATGTCCGCGATACAACAACCTCGACCGTGATAAAAACACAAACCTCAACGCGAAAAAACATGCGATGGGCCAAAGCGCGATGAGGAAATCAGCGATAAGCAGCGCCAGGCCTGTAATACACACATGGCAGGCGGGAAAAACCACTATAAAAGTAGAAAAAACACACAAACACAAAATGACCAACACCCAAGCACCATGGAGGCAGCCGGAGCAGGCGCAGAGGACGAGCGGAACCCCACAAGCACCACGGACGACCAGCCTGGGACCTCGGGGGCAAGGACAAGAAGAAGAGGAAGACGAAGTTCAGTCCGCAGGAGAATAGGATCCTGGTCACGGAGGTGATGGAACACCATCAACAACTGTTCGTCACCTCCAACGTGTCATTGGGCACCAAAAATGGAATATGGTGGGACATCGTGGACAAGGTGAATGCTGTCGGAGAGCACAAGAGGTCAATGGATGAGGTCAAGAGGCGATGGATTGACATCAAGCGCAAGACCAAGGAGAAACTCGCAGCCAACCAGAAGGCAGCAATGCAGACTGGAGGTGGGAGCCCAGCGCCACAGCTGGAGCTGGATGACATGGAGGAGCTGGTGTCGACAGTCATCAGTGTGGAGACTGTGGCAGGAGTCGGGGGACCGGACACTGCTCGACAGGACACACACAACCGCAACAGGGTGAGTGACCACCAGGTACTGGGGTGACGGGTGGAGATGGCCACAATGGCACACATGCACAATCAAGCAGAGCACAGTGCACACCCACAATGACTCTGGATCATGGCCCTGATCCACAGACTGTCACAATGTACAATGCCATGCTGTCTGAATGTCAACCAGTACCATGCGGCTACATACATGCGGACACATTGTAATACACCATCTCCCCTTCACATTGCAGGGGCACCGTCAACACCTCCTGCAGAACAGTCCCAGCCACTCTTCACTGATGATGAGGAGGACACCCCCAGCATCGACACCCAAGCCCTCCAAGACATCATTGACATCATCCGCAACTCACCTCAAGGATCAGGGCAGCCCAGCTGCATAGAGGAGACCCCACCCACTACCCAAACCACCCAGCAGGAGGCACACACAGCCCCGGCAGTCTCCCAAGACCCCCAGGAACAACACATGGCCTTCCAACGCCGTGTGCTGGAGGGCCAGAGGGAGACGGCTGAGCAGGTGCGGGTGGGGTTCGACCTCATGGCTACCAAACTGGACGCCATCCATGGGTGTCTAGGTCCCATCAGGCACTAGCTCCAGTCCCTAACGGACACCCACGGCCCGCTCCATGGTCTCCAACGAGCCCTGACTGACATCGCTGGAGTCATGACTCGGAGACAAGAACACCTGTCCGCTCAGAGTGGCTCCAGCGATCCCAGCCGTGAGCTGGCACACATGCGGAGGCTCATGGAGGACATGGTGCGGATGGTGGCGGAAAGGATGGCAGCCACTGCTGCACATCAGCGAAATGTAGCTGGGATCTACCATGCCCTGCAGATCCTCATCATGGCATTGCTGCCACAAGGCGTGGCGCAGAGGAATGCTGCTGCTCCTGCACCATCCACATCTCCGCCCCCTGGTGTGTCAGTGCCTCCCAGTGCGGCAGGCGTATCCACTCCGGCACCTGACGTGTCACTGCCACACAGTGAGGCAGACAATCCTCCTCCGGCACCTGATGTGTCAGTGGCACACAGTGCCGCAGCGGGTACTGCAACACCCACAGGTGGGGCTGAGCACACATCCGAGGACGAGGACGTGGATGGGATTGAGTTCAGAAGGAGGCACTAGCATTCATTTCCGCCACCTGGCCTGTTTCTGCTTGGTGCCACACATGGCCCCATGACCTTCCACTGACCCCCGATGCACTCACCTTGGACCGCGACATGGACTGCCATATCCTGTTTGATAACCAATGACACGGCGACCAGACTGCGGACTGTACCCTTCCTCTTCCGCAGTACTTGTCATCCCCGGATGGACTCTGGCTGGCCCTCCACGGGCCCATATTGTGTAGTGTGCTTGGTATGGCCCTGTACCGCTCCAGCTGCAAAACTCCACTGGATGTGCACTAAACATCCAGAAACGCACTGCTGTGTCATGTCTTTCATCATTCATGTATGAATGTGTGGATGAATGTAGGGACAGTGATTTCCCTTACGTCAATGATGCTCATCTAGTGGGATGCCAGTCACAGTGTGCTACATTGCCTATTGTATTCCGGTTGCCCTGGACACTGCAACAGGGACACACGCATTAGTCACTTCCTTGTCCGGACATGGACTGAACCACGCCCAGAGCCCCCGAGTCATTGTTGCAAGTCCTCCGCTGGTCCGGCGTACACCAGGCCAGACCACTCCGCTTACGCTCCGGGGGGGGGGCCCACATAGCTACATGTCGCAGGCGTACATGCTGGTGGTATGCAGGTCACTGGTCTAGTTGTCAGCATGTCACGGCCACTCCCTGAGGGCAGGTTTGCACATATACCACACCCCTCCAGCACAGGCGTCACAGGCCATGTGACCCCGCCAATATAAGGGGCCGACAACGTCACATTCCCCACTGCCGGTGGTGACTGGATGACGGACGCTCCACGGTTCTCAATCATAAAGGGCCCATGAGTTGTTGCGCACAGGGTTGGTCGCACCCGAAGCCTTGCACCCGTCACGGGCCTACCACCACGTGGCGCTGACTGGGGTTGCACAGGGTTAGTGGCACCCGAAGCCTTGCGCCCGTCACGGGCCTACCACCACGTGGCGCTGACTGGGGTTGCACAGGGTTAGTGGCACCCGAAGCCTTGCGCCTGTCACGGGCCTACCACAACGTGGCGCTGACTGGGGTTGCACAGGGTTAGTGGCACCGAAATAGCTGAGCGGGTGTGCAGCCTGCGATGATGACGTGTGCACTAATGTGGTCTCTGTCATTGATGCCTCAGGACTCAGCGTCATGTGTGGGACCTGCTGGGCCGTGGGGCGGGTCCGCATGATGTGGATCATGCCATGGTGGCGGGACCGGGGCCTGGAGCTTGCACGGGCACGTGGTGTGCCCACTGCTGGACACACCGTTGGCGGCAGGTGAGCAGTGGGCCCGGGGTGCGCAAGTGCGGACAGCCATCGCTGGCCGGCAGGAGAGGGTAGGGTGCGGCTGCATGCGTGCGCAGGGATGGACAGCCGTTGTTGCCGTGTGCTGTGTGATGGACTCTGCCATGATTGACTCTGGCCTCGATTACAGATTGCAGACCTGGTGGCTTGCAGTGTATCCCGGCACGTGATTGGAGACACACCGGTGGCAGCAGGTGAACAGTGGGGCCTGGGTTCGCAGGGGCGGCGGTGTCTCTCTCTCTCTCTCCCTTCCTTCCCACTCTCACTCTCTCTCTCCCTTCCTTTCCTTCTCTCTCTTTCTCTCTCTGCCTTTCTTTCATTCTCTGTTTCTCTGTGTCTCGCTCCTTTGATGTGCGCATGGCACACGTTCTGATTTTGTGCTTTATTTTCCAGGCTGTGACATCGAGATTGTCCCGGACGGACCGGACAGGAGTCTTCCGCATTGGTGTTTTGTGTTGTATTTCAATAAAGTTTTTGGTTGTTACTTCAGTGCTGTGTGACTGTTTCTCGTTCTTCTGGCCACACATGTGTGTTATTTTTTGACAATGTGCGTCATCATGCGCTTTTTGTGGCTCTTGTGTCGTGCACGGTATGTGTATGGCCGGGGGGGGGGTGCTGGGGGTGGGTGTTGTGGCCCTCATGGGTATCCGAGCTGCATGATCATTGTCTCCATGGCATCTGTGGGTCTTCAGGTGTGGCTCTTGGCTGGGCTCCCTTTCATGCTGCAGGTAGTCGTCCTGCTTAACACCAGCAAAAGGCAGGTGTTAAATCACTGGTGCTACCGCGGCTTATCGCCTGTTTTTGGTTCGCATCGCAGATCTGGCAGTTCGTTGTGAAAGTGGTGTTGTGGTTTTTTTGTGTGTTTTTGCACGGGAACGCCTACTCTGCATCTCATTAGGGTTTGTTGGTGGTGTCCACCGTGGAGATAAATTTTGGGGCAGTTGTCGCGGGAATACTGGCGATATCTGCAGTTTGCACCCGCTTGTGAATGGGGTGTTAAATCTATCTCCACTTTTGATGGGTTAAGGTGGAGATAAATCGGCGGTAGGTCCTTGTGAATATGCCCCTTAAACTCTTAGGGGCTTATTTACAAGCCCCTTGCGCCACTTTTGCGTCACTTTTAACATGGGAAAAGTGACGCAAAAGTGGCGCAAGGGGCTTGTAAATCTGCCCCTTAATCTTCAGAGGTAGATCTAGGACCTTAACCACTAGGCCTCACATGACTCCTTATTCTTGTGTCTCAAAACATAACGATAACATTCACACCAAGAAGTGCATATATTGACAGTTTGAAATCCTTGATTTGAGGAACCATTGCATTGTGAATCTCTCGCTCTCTGTCTTCCATCCCAGAATGGGATGGAAGACATATAGAGAGAGACAGGAAGAGAGAAATTGATAGAGAGATGGCGAGAGAGAAAAAACGCTTGTCAGCCTTTAGGGAAAGATATATTTAAAATTAGATATTTTTTGACAATTTGAAAAGTAAAATGTAATTGCCCATCAAAAAGATCGAGATCACCGTTCGTTATACAACTTAATACTTTTGTGTTTTGTAGCTGCCCAGAATTTGAAAATGCGCTTGACCAATGAGACCCAAAGACTTGAACCCTTCACCCTTAGAGTGAAAGTCTAGGACCTTAACCACTAGCTCACACAAGACTCTCAGTTGCTGTTTTTCAAAACGTAAGTATAACATTTGCGCCAAAAATTCTGATACATTGATAGTTTAATTCCTTGATTTGAGAAACCATTACATTGTGAATCTCTCTCTCTCTGTCTTCCATCCCAGAATGGGATGGAGAGAGAGAGAGAGAGAGAGAGAGAGAGACAAGAAGAAAGAGAGAAAGAGGTAGAGAGAAAGAGAGAGAAGAGTGAGAACAAAAGTTTTGTTTTTCCTTTTGTGAATGATAACCCTAAAATGAGATATTTGCAGACAAAGTGAAAAGAAAAATATATTTGCCAATCAAAAGAAAGAAATCAGAATTCATTATACAACTTAAAAATATTTAGTAGGTGCCCAGCATTTAGAAATGCTAATTGAAACCCAAAGACATGAACCCTTAACCTTCAGAGTGAGAGCCTAGGACCTTAATCACTTGCCCACACATGACTCTTGTCTGTTGTTTCTCAAAACGTAACTATAACATTTGCACCAAACAGTGTGAGATATTGATAGTTTAAATACTTGATTTGAGAAACCATTGTGTTTTGAATCTCTCTCTCTCTCTCTCTCTCTCTCTCTCTCTCTCTCTCTCTCTCTCTCTCTCCCCCTCCCCCCCCCCCGTCCCAGAATGTGATGGAAGAGAAAGAGATTGAAAGAGAGAGAAAAAGGTAGACAGAAAAAGAGAGGGAGAGAGAGAGCAAATGTTTTTTAACCTTTGATGAATGATATACTTAAAATGAGATATTTTTGGACAAAGTGAAAAGAAAATGTATTTGCCAATCAGAAAGAGCGAGATCACCATTCATTATATAAATGAAAATTATAACTCTTTGTTGCTGACCAGAATTTGGAAATACACCCGTGAGCAATGAGACCCAAATACTTGAACCCTTCCCTTTCATGGTGAGAGTCTAGGAGCATAACCTCTAGCCCACACAAGACTCTTGTCTGTTGTTCCTCAAAACATAAGTATAACATTTGCACCAAACATTCTGATACTTTGATAATTTGAATCCTTTATTTGAGAAACCACTGTATTGTGAATCCCTCTCTGTCTTTCATCTCAGAATGGGATGCAAGACAGAGAGAGAGAGATAGTCAGAAAGAAAGAGATTGAAAGAGAGATAAAGAGGTAGAGAGAGAGAGTGTGAGAGGGAGAACAAAAGTTTGTTTGATCCTTTGATGAATGAAATACCTAAAATGAGATATTTTTGGACATAGTGAAAAGAAAAATGTATGTGCCTGTCAAAAAGAATGAGCTCACCATTCATTATACATCTTAAAAACGTTTACTTTTTGTAGCTGCCCAGAATTTGAAAATGTACATGATCAACGAGACCCAAAGACTCTTAACCTTCAAAGTGAGAGTCTAGGATCAACCACTTGCCCACACATGACTCTTGTCTGTCCTCCCTCTAAACATAAGTATAACATTTGCACCAAACATTCTGATACATTGATAGTTTAAAATACTTTATTTGAGAAACCATTGCATTGTGCATCACTGTCTCTTTGTCTTTCATCCCAGAATGGGATGGAAGACAAAGAGAGAGAGAGAGAGACAGGAAGAAAGAGAGAGAGAGAGAAAAAATGTATTTTTAGCCTTTGGTGAATGACATACTTAAAATGAGATCTTTTTGTACAAAAAGAAAAATGTATTTGCCAATCAGAAAGAACGAGATCACCACCCATTAAATAACTTACAATTATAAATTTTTGTTGCTGCCCAGAATTTGAAAAAGCACCTGACCAATGAGACCCAAAGACGTGAACCCTTCCACTATAGAGTGAGAGTTTAGAACTTTGACCACTAGCCCACACATTCCTCTTGTCTGTGGCTCCTCAAAACATAAGTATAACATTTGCACCAAACATTGTGATATAGTGATAGTTTAAATGCTTGATTTGAGGAACCATTGCATTGCGAATCTCTTTCTCTCTCTGTCTTCTATCCCAGAATGGGATGGAAGACATTTAGAGAGAGACGGGAAGAGAGAGATTGATAGAGAGATGGTGCGAGAGAAGAAACATTTATTGACCTTTGGAGAAAGATATACCTAAAATGAGATATTTTTGGACAAAGTCAAAAGGAAAATGTATTTGCCAAACAAAAAGAATGAGATAACCTTTCAGTATATAACTTACACATTTTTTTGCAGGCCAAACATTTGAGCACACACAAGACCATTGAGACCACAAGACACAAACCCTTAGTCTTCAGAGGTTGAGTTTAGGGCTTCAACTACTGGACCACACATGGCCCATGGTTCTTGAGCCACAAAACCTAGCTAGAACATTCACACCAAACAGTGCATATATTGACAGTTTGAAACTCTTGATTTAAGAAACCATTACATTGTGAATCTCTCCCTCTCTCTGTCTTCCATCCTAAAATGGGATGGAAGACAGAGAGAGAGACAGGAAGAAAGAGAGAGAGAGAGAACAAAAATGTTTTTAGCCTTTGGTGCATGATATACTTAAAATGAGATCTTTTTGTACAAAAAGAAAAATGTATTTGCCAATCAGAAAAAACGAGATCACCACCCATTATATAACTTAAAATTATTAATTTTTGTTGCTCCCCAGAATTTGAAAAAGCACTTGACCAATGAGACCCAAAGACTTGAACCCTTCCACTATAGAGTGAGAGTTAAGAACATTAACCACTAGCCCACACATTCCTCTTGTCTGTGGATCCTCAAAACATAAGTATAACATTTGCACCAAACATTGTGATATATTGATAGTTTAAATGCTTGATTTGAGGAACCATTGCATTGCGAATCTCTTTCTCTCTCTGTCTTCTATCCCAGAATGGGATGGAAGACATTTAGAGAGAGACGGGAAGAGAGAGATTGATAGAGAGATGGTGAGAGAGAAGAAACATTTATCGACATTTGGAGAAAGATATACTTAAAATGAGATATTTTTGGACAAAGTTAAAAGGAAAATGTATTTGCCAAACAAAAAGAATGAGATAACCTTTCAGTATATAACTTACACATTTTGTTTGCAGGCCAAACATTTGAGCACACACAAGACCATTGAGACCACAAGACACAAACCCTTAGTCTTCAGAGGTTGAGTTTAGGGCTTCAACCACTAGACCACACATGGCCCATGGTTCTTGAGCCGCAAAACCTAGCTAGAACATTCACACCAAACAGTGCATATATTGACAGTTTGAAACTCTTGATTTAAGAAACCATTACATTGTGAATCTCTCTCTCTCTCTGTCTTCCATCCCAAAATGGGATAGAAGACAGAGAGAGAGAGAGAGAGACAGGAAGAAAGAGATTGAAAGAGAGATAAAGAGGTAGCGAGAGGGTGAGAGAGAACATACGTTTTTTGAGCCTTTGGTGAATAATATACTTAAAATTAGATATTTTTCGACAAAGTGAAAAGTAAAATGTATTTGCAAATCAGAAAGTACATGATCACCATTCATTATATAACTTAAAATTATAACATTTTGTTGCTGCCCAGAATTTGAAAATGCACATGATCACAAATACACAGAATAAACGTGCACTTAGCACCTGTTGTTTTTGTGCCCTAACAATATTAAAATAGTGTTGCACTTGGCATCATTATTGAAGTGCATTCACTGTAGGATTAGAGATTCATATACACTGTGTGCCTAACCGTATTAAACAATATACTCTCTAGAGACTTGATGAAAAACCATCTTCACCTATTAAGTGTGTTTACTTTGGAAACGAAAATGATTTATGTAATGTGTGAACTAATGTTTCATATTTGCATTTAAATGTAGTTTTTAGTCATACTTATACACACGTATTTAAGATTTTACTGTATGCTACATGTAATATGAATCTAATGTACTGAAAGTTTTATTCATTTGTGTTTTAATGTGCACACTCATATTAAATGTGCACCATTGATTTAATACTTTAAGTTGTCCTGGCTATTCCTGTTTTTCATTCTGCATAAAATGCTGTTTTCCATTTCTGCTTGCATGTCTTTTCCTTGCAGGTGCGATTCACATGGTTTGTTAGTTTGATAATAGATACAACACTGTACTAGTGATAGAGAGAGAACCTAAGAAGAAGCCGGCTCTGAGCCAGCGCTGTAGGGAGGGGAGGGGCTTAGGCATGGGAGGGGGGAGGCGGCGTGCTACATGGACTCCACTCCCTAAGTGCTCATGTGTGTTTGGCTGGCCGTCTCAGGCCGACCAACACACACATGCGCACTTAGGTTTTCTCCAGCCCAGCTGCATTGAGCAGCCAGGCTGGAGAAACCCCCACAGACTCCCTGGCCTGAGCGGAGCGTCTTTCCTGCCCACTGATCACCATTCATTATATAACTGAAAATTATAACTTTTTGTTGCTGACCAGAATTTGGAAATGCACACATGAGCAATGAGACCCAAATACTTGAACCCTTCCCTTTCATGGTGAGAGTCTAGGAGCATAACCTCTAGCCCACACAAGACTCTTGTCTGTTGATCCTCAAAACATAAGTATAACATTTGCACCAAATATTCTGATACTTTGATAATTTGAATCCTGGATTTGAGAAACCATTGTATTGGGAATCTCTCTCTGTCTTCCATCTCAGAATGGGAGGAAGACAGAGAGGGAGAGATAGTCAGAAAGAAAGAGATTGAAAGAGAGATAAAGAGGTAGAGAGTGTGAGAGGGAGAACAAATGTGTTTTTTATCCTTTGGTGAATGAAATACCTAAAATGAGATATTTTTGGACATAGTGAAAAGAAACATGTATGTGCCTGGCAAAAAGAATGAGATCACCATTCATTATACAACTTAAAAACGTTTACTTTTTGTAGCTGCCCAGAATTTGAAAATGCACATGATCAACGAGACCCAAAGACTCGGATTCAACCACTTGCCCACACATGACTCTTGTCTGTCCTCCCTCTAAACATAAGTATAACATTTGCACCAAACATTCTGATACATTGATAGTTTAAAATACTTGATTTGAGAAATCATTGCATTGTGCATCACTGTCTCTTTGTCTTTCATCCTAGAATGGGATGGAAGACAGAGAGAGAGAGACGGGAAGAGAGAGATTTATAGAGAGATGGTGAGAGAGAAGAAACATTAATCGACCTTTGGAGAAAGATATACTTAAAATGAGATATTTTTGGACAAAGTCAAAAGGAAAATGTATTTGCCAAACAAAAAGAATGAGATAACCTTTCAGTGTATAACATACACATTTTTTTTGCAGGCCAAACATTTGAGCACAAACAAGACCATTGAATGGGATGGAAGACAGAGAGAGAGACAGGAAGAAAGAGATTGAAAGAGAGATAAAGAGGTAGAGAGAGGGCGAGAGAGAAAATATGTTTTTGTAGCCTTTGGTGAATAATATACTTAAAATTAGATATTTTTCGACAAAGTGAAAAGTAAAATGTATTTGCAAATCAGAAAGTACATGATCACCATTCATTATATAACTTAAAATTATAACATTTTGTTGCTGCCCAGAATTTGAAAATGCACATGATCACAAATACACAGAATAAACGTGCACTTAGCACCTGTTTGTGTGCCCTAACAATATTAAAATAGTGTTGCACTTGACATCATTATTGAAGTGCATTCACTGTAGGATTAGAGATTCATATACACTGTGTGCCTAACCGTATTAAACAATATACTCTCTAGAGACTTGATAAAAAACCATCTTCACCTATTAAGTGTGTTTACTTTGGAAACGACAATGATTTATGTAATGTGTGTACTAATGTTTCATATTTGCATTTAAATGTAGTTCTTAGTCATGCTTATACACACATATTTAAGATTTTACTGTATGCTACATGTAATATGAATCTAATGTACTGAAAGTTTTATTCATTTGTGTTTGAATGTGCACACTCATATTAAATGTGCACCATTGATTTAATACTTTAAGTTCTTTAAGTTGTCCTGGCTAGTCCTGTTTTTCATTCTGCATAAAATGCTGTTTTCGTTTTCTGCGTGCATGTCTTTTCCTTGCAGGTGCGATTCACATGGTTTGTTAGTTTGATAATAGATACAACACTCTACTAGTGATAGAGAGAGAACCTAAGAAGAAGCCGGCTCCGAGCCAGCGCTGTAGGAAGGGGAGGGGCCGAGGCATGGGAGGGGAGAGGCGACGTGCTACGTGGACTCCACTCCCTAAGTGCTCATCTGTGTTTGGCTGGCCGTGTCAGGCCGACCAACACACACATGCGCACTTAGGTTTTCTCCAGCCCAGCTGCATTGAGCAGCCAGGCTGGAGAAACCCCCACAGACTCCCTGGCCTGAGCGGAGCGTCTTTCCTGCCCACTCGGGCCAATCCCCGCGCTGCTCTGCAGCACGGGGATTGGATGGGAGTCTGTCCCAGGGGCTGCTGGGACCAGGCAGGAAGAGGAGGGGCAGCACGATGCGACTGAAGGCGACCGGAGGCTAAAGGTAATTTTTTAAAATATTGTATTTCCAATCCTCCTGCCCCCCGCATGACCCCTCCTGCGTGACCCCACCCGCCCTACCGCCCTTTGTTTATGGCAGCCGCTGCTGTACTGAACTAATTGTTTGCCTTATACTAGTATGCCTAAACGTCTTTAGGAGGTTGGGTTTCCTGGTTGTTGTTCTGTACCTTTATAGAAGGGTGCTTAGATTTCTTTGTCTTAACTTGACTGCAAACTTGTAATAGACCTTCTTAATTATAGTTACTGATTCCTGGTCCTAATTTTGTAGCCAAATGGGTTACACTGTTAATTGAAATTGATTGATTTAATGCCAATTCCCTTCACCACTCAGGCAGCGAAGAAACGGTCCATCAAAGGGCAAATGGTAAGAGGGTTGGCCCAGAGTGCTGCACCAACTTGGTAGCTCGTCGGATGGTTCGTCGCTGAAGTGAGGGAGTTAGGGTGTCCCATTCAAAAATTACCCAAGCCCAGTTCAAAAGCCCTGAAGCCCATGGTTCATTTGGATCATTGATGGAGTTTCAGCGGTTCGAAAACTAGTTGTAGCAGAGGAGGAGTGACTATTTTTAGGGCTGTGCGTTGTAATACAGCAAGCTTGTGTTGTGTGGAGATTGGGTATTTTGCAGTGATTGTGTGAATGTGGCGCTTAATGCAGAGAAGTTGAAGTGGATATCGAGTCAGTCGTGGCTAAGATCCCCGGATAGATAAACAGATAAGTTATCAGTGTAGCAAACAGTGGGTGTAGTTGTCTGCTGTGTTGTGGTGCTGGTCGTGAGATGTCGTCTACAGCATTATTGAGATACGGACTTTATCTTTGTGTGATTGTGAGGTGTGGTTGGTACAGTGAATCTCAGTGCAGAGGGAGGAACTGTATCAATCCGAGTGAGACCCCGCTAGATGAAGTTTAATTTGAAGTGAATGTCAGGGTAGGTCGGAAAGTGTTGCTCCGGACCATTCTTGTGTGATTAAATCTTTAGTTTCTTTAGAGGAGCAGACAAGGTTAGTTGTTGAAATTGCGTGCATTTCTTTTGTGCATAAATTCCTGAGAGAGCGCACTCATGAGATTTGTAAAGGAGGGTGAACTGCTGCGAGGAGTGAGATTGACGTCACAGTGTCAGTTGGTGTAGAGCCGCACTGGCATTGGTTGAATACATCATAGAGAGCCGGGCTGGTATTGGTTGTGATCGCCAAACAGAGAATTATGGGTGAAGAATCATTTCCTGGTTTAAACGAAGAGTCATTTGTGAATTTTGCATATTCTCGATCGAAAATGAAATTCTTTAAAGCACTACAAAGTCTAATGAGGAGAGATGGGACTGTGCCTGTTAGAAAGGCAGAAGAGGTACCACCTGAATGTATGCAAGGTCATTATATGGCAATAGACGTGGGTCTTCACACATGTATTTGGTTTGAACAATGGCATAAGATCACTGAGAAAGATGGTCCTTTGACATTTCCTCGTTAAGGCACATTTAATTTGAGAATCATTGAACATTTAAGGAGGACATTGTATTACATTAAACCACCCCCAAGACCTACACAGTATGAAGCAGTTAATGCCTGGGAACATACAGCTCACCTTATGCAAAGGGAGAGATTTCAAGTAAGGGTCAAGAAATCCATATGCACTTGCTGTGGATGCTAGATGGGATGCAGAACAGAAAACATGGAACACTGGCATGAATGAGGGAGCTAGATTGTACCCCACATTAACAAATGAGGAAGAAGGAAAAGGTAAACAAAAGTATAAGAAAAAGAAGAAAGAAGCAGATGATACGAAGAATGCAGCTGAGAACAGTGATAGCAATTTAAATGAGGATTTTATAACCAAATTATTATTAAACCATCCACCCCCATACAATGTGACCCAAACTGAAGGCTCAAGCAATGTTCATACTGATGGGAATTTTGATGTGCCTAAGGCACCAGTAAATGTAAATTCTAATCCAATGGGAGAGAGTTCAGGAATGACGGCCCCTTTAAATTCACCTGCTCTAAATGCCCCAGATGCACTGACTGTTCCTGTAGTTCCTCTGTATAAACCTGGATTGGCAGGAAATGCTACACATACCTTAGCTGTACCTATTGGAATGAGTACTTCAGCTAGCGATTCTGTGGGCTCGACCATGAGGCCAATTCCTCAAATACGTTTGGTTCAGACACAAGGGAACTGCGAGTGCAGACCCTATATTAAATCAGACAGGGTTTGACCTGACTAGAAGGTTCTCCCAAAGATATCCCTCCTTTTTCATGCTTAAAATGAATGTGCTTCCAAATGATAATCACAATACCCCCAGGACAGAAATACCCATGGGTTTGCCAAATTCTGACATGTCTCTTTTGAACTCTCCACCTAATGCAAATAGTGGTTCCTTTAGAGAAGAGATAATTCTTAATAGAATGCCCCAGAACAACCTGGTCTCACTGCCTGAGAACTTGATGATTGGTTCAACGATATAGACACACCGACATGTAGTCAGAATCCTGGTCCAAGTGGAAGTAATATTCAAGCCCCCAAGAGGGAGAAGACAATAGATGTGTCCAAATTGAAACTAGAATAAGACGAAATGATACTTGGAAATCTTGGCTTGTCCAATTAAATGCTTACCGGATTGATGAGCTTTTTTTCATGTGTAAAGACATTGCTAGATGTGCAAGACAGACTCATGAAAGATTGTCTGAATTGGCTCAAAGATGTGAAATTGACGTGCAAAAATCTAAAGACCTACAGAGACATTACAGTTTAAGCTTTAATATCATGGCAAACATGAGACCGTCAGGAATGAAATTACAGCTCAAGGAATTAATTGCCAATGTCCGAAAGTGAAGTGAGCTTGATATATGGGAAGGTAGATGGGCAAAGAGAAAAGAACAGAAGAAAGTCAGATTAGAACTATCTCCATCTGGAACAAATGAGGAGGAGGAGGATATACACGTTTCTCATTAGAGAAGTGCCTGGTGGAGGTTATGTCCTCATACCTTTGAGAAGGACTGATCTTGTGTAATCCACAAATGATATTCCGAAATTGAGAGAAAACCTAGTGGAATGGTACAGACAGGTTGATCGATTTGTAAAGATATCAAAGGTTCTGTGAATTGATTTGAATACCTTATTTCAAATTGTGGTTCTAGTTGATTTGTGGGTCGAATGCAAAGTTGTTGTGGATTAGTCTGAGAGGGAGCCCATGAGACATCCCATATCAAACGCTACGTCACTAGTGGTGATGGAGAAGTATAAGCAGGTGATTACATTTTTGAAATCGAAAATATCTCCCAAAGAGATTGACTTGGTCAAGATTGACAGAACAACTCAAGAGTCCAAAGAATCAATACATGCCTATTATGAGAGACTGTTGCAGGTATTTAAGCAGTATAGTGGGACAGAGACTATTGAGACGATAGACATGGGACATTTTGTGTACAGGTTTTTGCATGAATTAAAACCTGAGATTATTTCGATGATTCAACAGCATTTGATTCGTTGGCAGAGTAAGCCCATTGATAAACTATTGAGATATGCCAAGTACTGCAGTGACGAAATGGAAATGAATCATAAGAAATTGAAAGAGAAGTTGATGGTGTCACAAATGAAAACTGCACAGCGAAGTCAGAATCAGCAGTTTGTTGAGAATGCTGGTCCCATGCAGTGAGTTTATCAACAGGGAGTTCCGGTGATGCAAGGTAGTAATAGGTTTCAATCGCAAGGTAGAGGTCATGGTGTCCCGAGTACAGGGATTGATGTGGCGACTTTGAAAAAGTCAAATCCTTGCCACGTTTGCGGCAAGTTGGGGTACTAGAAGCAGGAATGTCGATTTAATGCTGGTAACATGGCAAATGGGAATCAGGTTCAGAATAATGGATTTGTGCAATCTCAAGGTGATAATATGGTTCAGATACAGCAATACAGAGGCCAAGAGTACACAACTTCAACGGGCCCCAAGCTCAGGTAATGCAGGTTGCAAAAGCCCCAAGGCAAAATGCAAATGTTCACAGGTTTAACACGAATCAGGTTCTCAATGTGAAAAACAACCCGTTCATGAATCGGGGTACGTCTCAACAGTACTCTATGATACAAACAGACGAGGATTACAGCTCAGACCTGTCGCAATGATGGGGCCTGAGAGGGGAGGAGGATTGCGTGCGTGGCACAACCTTAGAGGTAGACCAGAGTTGTCCATTCGTGGATAGTGAAGTGAATGGCCATTCCGTATCATTCCTGATCAATACTGGCGCTACCCGCTCTACTGTGAGAACAGCAGATGTTCCCAACCTACCCCTCTCGGGAAAACGACTCCAAGTTGTAGGAGTTGCAAATAAACAAATGACTAACCCAGTCTCAGAAGCGGTACAAGTCAAAATAGGGTCCTTTGAGAAGAATCACCGATTTGTGGTGTGTGATTCGAGTCCTGTAAATCTGCTTGGACGAGATCTTTTGTGCAAGCTGAATTGTTCCATTTGCTGTACCCCATATGGCATTGAGTTTCAGACTCATGATGAGGACGTTGCCTTTAAAGTTGTCAGTCAGAGATCAGATTGTACCTCATGCTGACAAATGATGATTTGCCCCCAGTGCTAAGAGACTTGGGGGCATATTCTCAAGAACGTGTGATAACTACCGCAAGTGTAGCTTAACGCAACCCTACACATCGCAGTCCATCGCGGGAAAACAACTCCGTGTTAATGTGGTATTCACAACACGGCGGTACCATGCGATAGTCACAGGACAACGCGTCAAATGAACGCGTTAAAAACAACGCGACGCCGCAAAAACGCGAAACCCCAACGCGAAAATAGTAGCGATGACGCCAATCGCGATACAAAAATCTACGAAAACCAGCCACAGGCCTGCAATTCCCACGCGTCATGCGGGAAAATGCACCATAAAAGTAGAAAAAAACATACCAACAAAAGCCAAACAACAGCGAAGCACAATGGAGGCAGCCGGAGCAAGTACAGAGGACAACCAGAACCCCACAAGCCCCACGGAGGACCAGCCTGGGACCTTGGGGTCAGGGAAGGGCAAGGACAAGAAGAAGAGGAAGACAAAGTTCAGTCCGCAGGAAAACAGGATCCTGATAACGGAGGTGATAGAACACCATCAATCACTGTTCGTCACCTCCACTGTGTCACTGGCAACTAAAAATGGAATATGGCAGACCATCGTGGACAAGGTGAATGCAGTCGGAGTGCTGAAGAGGACAATGGACGAGGTCAAGAGGCGCTGGAATGATGTGAAGCGCAAAACCAAGCTGAAACTCGCAAACAACCGGAAGGCAGCAATGCAGACTGGAGGTGGGAGTCCTGCGCCACAGGAGGAGCTGGACGAGATGGAGGAAATGGTGTCCACAGTCATCAGTAGGGAGACAGTGGCAGGAGTCGGGGGACCGGACACTGCTCAACATGACCGGACACAACAGCAACAGGGTGAGTAACCACCAGGGACTGGGGGGATGGGTGGAGATGGGCACAATGGCACACATGCACAATTAATCATAGCACATCTGCGGACAAACCATGCCCCAGACCCACAACTCCCACCAAGAGACCAATGCACACAGGTATGCAACATCTCAGCACTGCAGAAGCACAGAACCCAGAGGCACACCGCATGGAAGGGAGGAGGGCAGCTAAATCAGAGCTGCAGGGGCGACTCCCCCAAAATGCGGCACACACACATAACATGCAGAGCACATCAACATTGGCAAGGAGGTGGTACAAACCGCAACACGTCCACAACAGAACAGAGGACACAACAGGTGCCGCATGTGTGTAGAAACTGGCCAATCACAAACGGCACTGCAGGGAAATGTGAGTTGACAATGTACAAGTACAAACTCACATCCGTGATGTAGTCGGAATGTCCACTGTCCCGCATCAAATAGGCAGCTCCCCCCAAACAGTCACAATGTACACTGTCATGCAGTCTGAATGCAGACATGTACAATGCGTCAACATTCATGTGTACACGATGTCAAACTGCATCTCCCCTTCACATTGCAGGGGGAAATCCAACACCTCCTGCAGAACAGTCCGAACCTCTCTTCTCTGATGACGAAGAGGACCACCACACCTTCGACTCAGACGCCCTCGAACAGCTCGTGGAGAGCCTCCGCAACCCACTTCCAGGATCAGGGCAACCCAGCTGCCACGAGGAGCCCCCCTCCTGCACAGTACACACAGCAGGCAGCACCCACCACCACGGCTGCCTCCCAGGACCCCCACGACGAACACATGGCCTTCCAACGCCGTGTGTTGGGGTGCCAGGAGAAGCTGGCTGAACAGGTGCAGGTGGGGTTCGACCGCATGGCAGCCAAACTAGACGCCATACATGGGTGTCTAAGTCCCATCAGGGACCACTCACAGTCCCTAACGGACACCCACAGTCCGCTCCATGCCCTCCAACGGACCATGGCGGACATCGCCAGAGTCCTGACTCTGCGACAAGAAGGACTGTCTAGCCAGAGTTCCTCCAGCGATCTCGCCCGGGAGTTGGGACACACGCGGAGGATCATGGAGAACATGGAGCGGACGCAGGCGGAAAGAGCGGCTGCCACGGCTGCACACCAGCGAGAGGTAGCTGGGTCCCTCAATGCCCTGAAGACCTTCCTCGTGGCATTGCTGCCACAAGGCCTGGCGCTGATGCATGCTGCTGCTACCACCCCATCCACATCTCCGGCCCCTGATGTGTCTGTGCCACACAGTGCTGGGGACAGTACACCACCACCCACATGTGAGGCACATGCAACAGCAGAGGACGAAGATGCGGATGAACCCACCCTCGTGGTCAGGAAGACACGGTAGCATTCATCTCCGCCATGTGGCCTGATTCTGCTTGGTTCTGCCCTCTGCATCATCACCTTCCACTGTCCCCCCTTGCACTCTGCGACACTCACCTCTGACCTCGACATGGACTGCCATAATCTGTTTGGTCACCAATGACACAGCTATCAGACTGCGGACTGAAGTCCTCCTCTCCTGATGTACCTGTCATTCCCTGAAGGACTCTGGCTGGCCCTTCATGGGCCGACAATGTGAAGTGGGGTTGGCAAGGCCCTGTACTGCTCCAGCTGCAACACTCCCTTGAATGTGTAATAAACATTCATATCCACACAGATGTGTCATGTCTATGATCTTTCAAGTGTGGAAGTATGGATGAATGTAGGGTCAGTGATTCCCCCTCACGTCCATGTTGCCCATGTTGTGGGACTATTGTCACAGGATGAGAGATTGCCGATTCCGGTCCGGGTGACGCCGACACTACAACGGAGACACATCCATTAGTCACTTCCTTGTCCAGCCCAGGACGGAACCACGCCAAGAGCCCCGGGGTCATTGTTCACACCCTTACGCTGGACTGGCATACGCCAGGACATCCCACTCCGATTACGCACACAGGGGGGGACGACAGCGCTACATGTCCTAGGTCTTCACTGTGGGGATCTGCAGCTCACAGATCTAGTTGTCAGCATGCCACAGCCACTCCCTCACGGCTGGTGTACACCCACACCACACCCATCCAGCACTGGCATCACAGGACATGTGACCCTGGCAAAAAAATGGCCTGGCGCACGTGCTGGACGCCATTTCCACTCTCTCTGACTGGGTGTCTCCGTGTAGTTCGCATGTGTGCATGAGGGCCTAGTGCCCTGCCACCTCACATTGCCCAGTGCCGGGGGTGACATGATGGCATCCGCACAACGGGACTCAATCATTAAGGGTCCATGGCTAGCGGGGCACAGACTTGGTGGCACCGGATACACTGCGGCAGGCACGCCGCCACGGGACGGTGTCTTGCGGTGCAGTGAGATAGGGGCACCTAAAGTGCTGAGCGGGTGTGCAGCCTGCGATGATGCGCCGTCCTGGCGGTCCGGACTGGCAAGGATTAGTGTGTAGGCCGCAGTGTAAGCCTGGGCCAGCGGGCAGTGCGGCCCTCCCGCCACATGGCGTTGCGTCGCGCTTCACAGAGTTAGTGGCACCACAAGCGCTGAGCGGGTGTGCAGCCTGCCATGATGCCGTGTGCACTGATGTGGTCTCTGCCATTGCGTAATCAAGACCCAAAGTCAGGTGTGTGACCTGGTGGCCCGCGGTGCGGGCTGCATGATGTGGAGGGTGCCATGGTCGCAGGCACCGGGCTTGGAGATCCCTCCAGAACGTGGTGGGCCCTCTTGGAGACACGCCGGTGGCGGAAGGTGAGCAGTGAGGCCTGGTTGCGCAAGGGCGGGCAATCACCACTGGGTGGCGGGAGGGGCTGGGGTGCAGCAGCCTGTGTGCGCAGGGGCGGGCAAGCGATGATGGCGTGTGCAACTGTATGGACTCTGCCATTCATGTCTCTGGAAACTGTTTCAGATCAGGGACCTGGGGGACTGCTGTGAATACCGGCACGTGGTTGGAGACACACCGGTGGCAGCAGGTGAGCAGTGAGGCCTAGGTCCGCAGTGTCGGCACTCTCTCCCTCTCTCTCCCTCTCTCCCTCTCTCCCTCTCTCTTTCTCTCTCCCTCTCTTTCTCTCTCCCTCTCTCCCTCTCTCCCTCTCTCCCTCTCTCTTTCTCTCTCCCTTTCTCTCTCCCTTTCTCTTTCTCTCTCCCTCTCTCTTTCTCTCTCCCTCTCTCTTTCTCTCTCCCTCTCTCTTCCTCTCTTTCGCTCTCTCTCTCTGTACTTTGATGGGCGCATGGCACACCTTCTGATCCAGATTTCTGTTTTGCAGGCTGTGACTTACAGAATGTCCTAAGACGACCCGCCATGCCTCTTCAGATTTTTTTTTTTGGTTTGTTCTGTAATAAACGTATTGTTTGGATATTTTGATATGGGTGTATGATTTCCTTTTTCTGGCCACACATGTATGTTGGGTGTTGTGATTGTGCGACTTCAGGCGATTTGTTTGGTTCATGATTTCGTGGAGTTGATGTGCAATATCTTTGTCCATGGGGGGGTGTGGGGGGTGCCCGGGGTAGGGCCGGGTGGGGGTGGGGGTGGTGGGGTCCTCGGGGTGGTGACGGTGGGTGTTGTTGACCTATTGGGGCTCAGGCCTGCATGATGGGTTGCTCCAGGGCATCTGTTGTTCTTCATGTGTGGCTTTGGGCGGTGCTCCCTTGTCTGGTGCCGGTTGTCGTCCGACTTTACACCAGGTAGGAGCAGGTGTTAGTTTCCTGCTGCTAACGTGCTTTAGCGCATGTTTTGTGATCTTATCGCCGATCTGGCTGGTCGTTGAGAATGTTGTGGAGTGGTGTTGTCGCGGCTTTTTGCACGGGAACGCCTACTCTGCATATCATTAGCGTTAGTTGTCGGGCTCCTCTGTGGCGATGTTTTTTGCGACTGCTATCGCAGGTAAACTGGTGTTATGGGCTGTTAGCACCAGCTTGGGAATGGGGTGATAACTTTATCGCGGATTTGGCTGCGATAAAGTGCAGTTGGCTTGGCGATAGCTCCTTGAGAATATGCCCCATAGTGTTACCGGAAATCTTGAACTTTGCAGGGAAACACATCAGTCTCATTAAAGGTGTTGAACCAGTCTGCATAACAGTGAAACCTAATGCTGAATACCTGAGTATCCCAAAATACAATCTGATTCCCGAAACCATTGCTGGGATTACTCCTGTGATTGACTCAATGACTAAGCAAGGCATTCTGAAAGAGATTCTGGGGAGTCTAGGATTTGAGAAAAATGAATGCTCTCGTTGTCCTGTGGTGCTGAATCCAACTGTGATATTTTTTCAGATTCCATGTGAGGCCTAGTGGTTCTCTTTCATTGACTTATGCCAAGCCTTCTTGTCCATACCGTTGCATGAGGATAGCCAATTCCTTTTCGCATTGCGGTTCAGCAGCAGTGTTTTGGCATGGTGCCGAGTCCCACAAGGGTATACTGAGAGTCCGTCTAGCTTCAGCCAGATACTTAAAAAGAATCTGGAGTCTCTGGTGATGCCCTATCACTCAGTCCTAGTTCAGTATATAGACAACATCAAATTGGTGACATCAAATACACAGGAGGCTTGCAAACGAGACAACATTGCTCTGTTGAACCACTTAGCTGAGAATGGACACAAGTGTCCCTGACCAAATTACAGTACTTTAATAAAGAAGTCCTGTACCTAGGACATCACACTGAGAAAGGGGCGAGGAAGGTGTTACAAGAGAGAACCTCAGTGATTCTGAAAATGAATCCACCAACTAGCCAGAAAGAAGGATTTTCTTGGAAATGGTGGGCTACTATCAACAGTGGATTCCCAACATTTCACTAGTGGCCAAGCCTTTACAGAGGCTGACACACAAAGATATGTCAGATATGGTACCATGGGATGACAGCTGGATGAATGCCTTCTCAGACCTGAGAGAATGTCTCTGCCATGCCCCAGCACTGGGAATGCCTGATTCAATCAATGTTTTGCTTTGTTTTGCAGTGAGAGAGGGCAGCGCTCTCTTAGTGCTAACTCAGATGCACAGGAACGCTCGCAGACACATCGCATATTTTTCAGCTACACTGGCCCCAGTAACAGCTGCTTTTCCCGTCTCAAAGCTATGGCTTCTACAGGTGTCAGCATTGAGCAGTGTGGGAGCATTGTTATGGGTCATTCACTGTTTTTGTTCCCCATTCTGTAGAGGTACTGTTAACTCACACGAAAACTCAGTATCTCACCAATAGCCGCCTTACCAAGTATGATCAGGTCATACAAGAAGTGCCACAACCTGAATCAGATTATGTGATGTTTGTTGATGGCTCCTGTTTACGAGACCATGAAGGAAACCTGAGAGCTGCCTACGCAGTCTGTACTATCTCAAGTGTGGTTGAAGCCTCTTAGCTTCAAGGAGTATTTTCTGCATCAGTGGCCAAATTGATTGCTCTTACTAGAGCATGCTGTGTTTCAGACCAGCTGAGAATGACCATTTTCACTGATAGTCAGTATGGCTTTAGTGTTCTTTATGACTTTGGACAGTTATTGTCGCAATGCGGATTTATGACCTCTTTGGGGTCACCAATCCGCAATGGCAAGACTGTACACAATCTATTAAAGGCATTACAGGTACCTGCCCAGATTGCGCTCATGAAGTGTGCTGCACACTGCAATGGGACTGACTATGTGACTGTGGGCAACAGGTATACAGACGAAAATACAAGATATTTGGCCTTGTATGCTTATACCTTTAATGGAGAATACCAAAATGAAAAACCGGATGAGACCAACTGCAAAATGTTGTTAACCACAATTGATACTTGGGAGGAAGTTAAGAGATTGCAGGAGGAAATGCCAGAAGCAGAACAGCAAGGCTGGATTAGAGGAGGTTGTATCAAAAGAGAAGAGGATAACATTTGGGTTTCAGGAGATGGAAGATATGTGTTGTCAGATAGTTTGTTGCCTCCAATGGCAAGACATTATCATGGACCTGCACATGCAGGTACAGATGCCATGGTGCACTTGTTCAGGCAAACATGGTTTAACCCTAATCACTCAAAAAAGGGGGTAGAGGACACATTCCTACCCCAACCTCCCAGACTATCACTGTTCACACAAAAGAGAGGTAGGAATGGAGAACATGGTTATGTGATGCTAGTGAAAAGTGATCAGTGTGAAAAAACTGCCCTCACTCACAAATTGTGACATGCTTCATCATTGGGCTTGCTTACTAACACCCCTGCGCAGACCAACGCCTAGGGTGGAGCAAAAGGGAGGGGAAGACAATACAAACACATATAAATAATAGCGGGATCAACAAAGAAAAATGTGCAGTTTAGGTGATTTTAAAACTAGCTCGGGTATATCCTCGGTTACCCTTTATTCCTGGATTACCCGGCCAGGATTAAAAGAGAAAAGGATGGAGGCGAAATAAGGTTGTTAGTACCCATTCACCCCTCCTAACTACATGCGTGTCGACATGTTTCAGCTGAATTACAAAGCCCTCAGTTTGAAGGTCTGGACGGCTTTCTTCAGGACCTCTCGATCCCCTATATTTAGAAACCCCGCCTGTCCGACCTCAATCTAGTAGGTTAATTTGGGGTATTTCCCTCTTTTCTTGTACGGGGATATGTAAGTCACACTTCGGTGATATCTGTGGCAAAAATCAAACAGTATATCCCACCATAGATCAAATATGCGGATACATACAATATATCCCCGTAATCTGCTGGTGTCTCACACTGACATCACTATATACCTCATGTATAAGGTCTCCTAGAAGGATCATCAGGGCATATATCACTACATGTCCCTATTCGTGGCTCCAGATCCAGTTGATCCAAAGTCCTTGCAATGACTTTGCACTCATCTTGGATATAAACAACTTTATTGCACAGGTATCCCTGCACCCCTTGTATAAAACCACCCCTCAAAAATATCTTGCAATCCTCCGGACATAGTCTGGTACAATATGTTGTGTCTTTTTGTCTTTATTAGTATCTGCCACTTACCGAGTTTCAATGATGATAACGCTCGAAATGGCGTGAGAGTAGGAGCGGCTCCCTGTAGTCACACACTATACAAATTTAGGAGACAATGAAGCATAAGTTCTTTAGCGTCTGCTTATGTTGCTGCATTAAGCAAATCCTATTCTCATGCTGAGCTCATTATTGTAATTTTTGTTTGAAAAACCACGATCCTAATGTTCGTGGGATCAATCGAGGAAAGGGCAGCCCCCCCACCCAGATCCACTGCTTCACGTGGTGTTTTAAGTATCAGGGAACAATAACTCCCTATGTCTCTGTAGCTGTATTCAAGATCATCCTTAAATCCCAGGATGTATAATCAATCATCCGGTCACTACTTACTACATGGTGGTACCATCCTCAGTATGTATGTAAGAAAAGATATATGTACGATCACTGAGGACAAAACATCCTTCCTCAGTCAGTTGGAGTGAGACCCTTGTATGTGGACTTTTCTCTTCACAGGAGTTGGATCCAAATCAGCCCTATCACTGGGAGCATATGCATTCTGGGGACTGTACTGCATGTCATTGTAATGTACTGCACATTTGGGTATAGAAAATTGAACAGTAGAGTTACCTATTGAGTGAATTCCATGGGATGTCGTCATTAGAACCCGTCTCATGGCAATGTAGTCTATACACCCACTTCTGTTCCCTCAGGAGTAGTTGTTTCTTAATGTCTACTGTGGTGTTATGAATGTTGGGTTTATCCAACACCCTCCAAAATATATCATCCACCAAATGATATTTCTCCATATAGTGTGTGGTGAACTTTGTGTTTGTTCTCTGGCAGCGTATGTTACTTCTATGTTCCATGATGTGTATTTTTACTTTTCGTGTTATCATACCTACATATTGCATTTTGCATGGACATTCTATCAAGTATATGACAATCTCTGAATTGCAGTTTGTGTGTAACTTTTGTACCCATGGATAAGTTAGCCCCACGTCTATGCTCTTTGGGGTCGATTCCGATTCGGGCCGGAAATTTCTCCGACCGAGCCGGACCCGGAGAGATTTCCGACCGAATCGGACCCGTGCAGTCCGACCGAACGAGTACGATGCGTCCGTATGTTATCGGACTCGAAGTCGGTCGGACTCCCATTGAAGTCAATGGGAGCCGGTCGTACAACGCGTACGCGGGCTCCCATTGACTCAATGGGTGCGAGTCGGACAAGTGCGCCCCCTACAGCGGGTACGCGGCGAAGCGATTCGCGCCGTACACGCACAGGTAGGGGGACCCATGGGTCCCCCTGTGTGCGACTCGCGCGGCTACGCGTACAGGGGGTCCGACACGGACCCCCAAAGTACGGCTCCGACAGCTCTTACGAGCCGGACGGCGCGGCTCGGTCGGACTGCTCCGCGGCGCGCATCGTACTTACCCGGCCGGGAAACGTCTCCATTGCGCGGTGCGAGTCGAGTCCGAGCGAGTCGGTCGGAGCGGTCGGGATGCCCGGACGAGTCGGTCGGCGATTTCGCATCGTACTCGCTCGGCCGGACCCGCGTACGGTTCGGTCGGGAAACAGGGCTCCGAATCGGATCCGGTAAAGCCGAATCCGATTCGGAGCCCTACCGGCCGAGATCGGAATCGGCCCCTTTGTGTCTCTTGTCAGGTCACATACATCACAAGAGCCACATCTGGTGTGGCCTGTCACTGGAGTGCTCCCCCCACAGGCCCTGTGTTCGATTTTGTGCTTTTTCATGGGGTCTTGTGTGCACCAGTAAATCGCTCAGATTCGCACTCCTTTTGAAGGAGAAAAGAGGTTTTTCCAGATGTTGACCATTTGAGTTTAAGATGCGCCAGTTCTTCAATATAAGGCATCTAATGTTGTGTGACGCTGTATTAAAAGTCGTAACACAGACAGTGTTTGTCGTGCTTGGTTTCTCAACTTTTTCCAGGAGCATATCCCCGTTCAGATTCGTGGCTCTTTTCTTTGCCTTGCGTATCACCCTGTCTGGATATTGTCTCTCTCTGAGTTTCTTAGAAAGAAGAGTGGATTCATCCAGAAAATCTGTTTTATGTGTACAGTTTCTCCGCAGTCTAAAGAATTGTCCCACGGGCAGGTTTTCCCTTAGGGATCTCAGGTGGAAGCTGTTAAAGGATAACAGGGCATTTTTATCTGTTGGCTTATGTTAGACCCGGGTCGATAGAGTTCCTCCCCTTGGTTCGATGTCCAAATCCAGAAATGGGAGTTCTATCCGTGTGATCGTAGATGTAATATGTAATAGTGGATTCCGACCATTCAGCCAATGCAGGAAATCTCTTATTGATAGTTCATCACCCCTCCAGACCAGTAAGACATCATCAATGAACCTTCGCCATAATTTAATATGGTGGAACCATGGGACATTCTGGGTATGGATATACTCCTTCTCAAACTCCCCCACATACAGTCCAGCCAGGCTGGGGGCGAAGGTACTCCCCATGGAGGTACCGCAGGTCTGTAAATAAATGGCCCCCTCAAATTCAAAGTAATTTCTGGTAAGGGCAATCTCTGCGAAGTTGATAATGAGAGATCTAGGGGGCATATTCTTAAGGACATATCACCGGGTTATCAGCACTTTACCGCAGCCAAATCCGCGATAAACTATCGCCCCATTCCCAAGCTGGTGCTAACAGCCCATAACACCAGTTTACCTGTGAAAGCAGTCGCAGAAAACATCGCCACAGATGACACCGGCAACTAACGCTAATGAGATGCAGAGTAGGCGTTCCCGTGCAAAAAGCAGCGACAACACCACTCCACAACATTCTCAACGACCAGCCCGATCTGCGATAAGACCACAAAACATGAGATAAGGCGCGTTAGCAGCAGGAAATTAACACCTGCTCTGACCTGGTGTAAAGTCGGACGACAACCTGCACCAGACAAGGGAGCACAACCCATAGCCACATATGAAGAACAACAGATGCCCTGGAGCAACCCATCATGCAGCCCGGAGCCCCAATATGCCAACAACACCCACCGCCACCACCCCCAGGACCCCACCACCCCGACCACCCCCACCACCACCCCCCCCGGGCCCTACCCCGGGCACCCCCCACAAACCCCCCCAGGACAAAGATATCGCACATCAACTCCACAAAACCATGAACCAAACAAATCGCCTGAAGTCGCACAAGCACAACACCCAACATACATGTGTGTTCGGAAAAGAGGGAAATCATACATCCATATCATAATATCCAAATAACACATTTATTACAGGAACATAACAAAAACTGAAAATCAGAAGAGGCATGGCGGGTCGTCCCATGACATCCAGTAAGTCACAGCCTGCAAAACAGAAATCTGTATAAGAAGGAGTGCCATGCGCCCATCAAATCATAGAGAGAGCGAAAGAGAGAGGGAGAGAGAGAGGGAGAGAGAGTGCCGACACTGCGGACCTATGCCCCACTGCTCACCTGCTGCCACCGGTGTGTCTCCAACCACGTGCCGGGATTCACAGCAGTCCCCCAGGTCCCTCATCTGAAACAGTTTCCAGAGACATGGATGTCAGAGTCCATACAGTTGCACACGCCACCATCGCTTGCCTGCTCCTGTGCACACAGGCAGCTGCACCCCAGCCCCTCCCGACGTCCAGCGCTGAATGCCCGCCCCTGCACAACCAGGCCTCACTGCTCACCTTCCGCCCTCGGCGTTTCTCCAAGAGGGCCCACCACGTTCCGGAAGGATCTCCAAGCCCGGGGCCCGCGACCATGGCACCCTCCACATCATGCAGCCCCACCCCGCAGGCCACTAGGTCACACACATGTTGCTGGGTCTTGATTTCGCAATGGCAGAGACCACATCTGTGGACACGGCATCATCGCAGGCTGCACACCCGCTCAGCGCTTGAGGTGCCACTAACTCTGTGAACCGCAACGCCACGTAGCGGGAGGCCCGCCCTGCCCTTGCCCAGGCCCACACTGCGGGCCAGCAGGTCTCACACAAACCCATGCCAGTCCGGACCGCCAGGACGGCGCATCATCGCAGGCTGCACACCCGCTCAGCATTTCAGGTGCCCCTATCTCACTGCACCGCAAGACACCATCCCGTGGCGGGGTGCCTGTGCCTGCCGCAGTGTATCCGGTGCCACCAAGTCTGTGCCCCGCTAGCCATGGACCCTTAATGATTGAGTCCCGTGGTGCGGGCACCATCATGTCACCCCCGGCACTGGGCAATGTGAGGTGGCAGGGCCCTAGGCCCTCATGCGTAGATGGGAACTACACGGAGACACCCAGTTGTAGAGTTGAAATGGCGTCCAGCACGTGCGCCAGGCCCTATTTATTGGCAGTGTCACATGTCCTGTGACGCCTGTGCTGGATGGGTGTGGTGTGGGTGTACACTAGCCATGAGGGAGTGGCTGTGGCATGCTGACAACTAGACCTGTGAGCTGCAGATCCCTGCAGTGAAGACCTGGGACATGTAGCGTTGTCATCCCCCCTGTGTGCGTAAGTGGAGTGGGCTGCCCTGGCGTATGCCAGTCCAGCGTAAGGGTGTGAACAATGACCCCGGGGCTCTGGGCGCGGTTCCGTCCTGGGCTGGACAAGGAAGTGACTAATGGATGTGTCTCTGTTGTAGTGTCTGCAACCCCCGGCCCGTAACGGAAATGTGCCACCCTGTGACAGAAGTCCCACAACATGTGCAACATGAACGTAAGGGGGAATCACTGACCCTACATTCATCCATACTTCCACACTTAAAAGATCATAGACATGACACAGCAGTGTGAATATGAATGTTTATTGCACATTCAAGGGAGTGTTGCAGCTGGAGCAGTACAGGGCCATGCCAACCCCACTCCACATTGTCGGGCCGTGTAGGGCCAGCCGGAGTCCTTCAGGGAGTGACCGGTACAGCAGGAGAGGAGGAGTTCAGTCCGCAGTCTGATAGCTGTGTCATTGGTGACCAAACAGAATATGGCAGTCCATGTCAAGGTCCGAGGTGAGTGTGGCAGAGTGCATCGGGGGACAGTGGAAGGTGATGATGCAGAGGGCAGCACCAAGCAGAGACAGGCCACATGGTGGAGATGCATGCTACTGCGTCCTTCTGACCACGAAGTCAGATTCATCCGCATCCTCGTCCGCTGCTGTTGCCTGTCCCTCACATGTGGGTGGTGGTGTTATGTTTGCCGCACTTGGTGGCACTGACACATCAGGGGCCGGAGATGTGGATGGGGTGGTAGCAGCAGCATGCATCAGCGCCATGCCTTGTGGCAGCAATGCCATGAGGGTTTCCCTATGGCATGGAGGGACCCAGCTAGATCTCACTGGTGTGCAGCCGTGGCAGCCGCTCTTTCCGCCTGCGTCCGCTCCATGTTCTCCATGATCCTCCGCATGTGTCCCAACTCCCGAGCGTGATCGCTGGAGGCACTCGGACTAGACAGTCGTTCCTGTCGCAGAGTCAGGACTCTAGCGGTCAGCCATGGTTCGTTGGAGAGCATGGAGCGGATTGTGGGTGTCCGTTAGGGACTGTGAGTGGTCCCTGATGGGACTTAGACACCCACGTATGGCGTCTAGTCTGGCTGCCATGCGGTCGAACCCCACCTGCACCTGTTCAGCCAGCTTCTCCTGGCACCCCAACACACGGCGTTGGAAGGCCATGTGTTCGTCGTGGGGGTCCTGGGAGGCAGCCGTGGTGGTGGGTGCTGCCTGCTGTGTGTACTGTGCAGGGGGTGGGTTCTCCTCGTGGCAGCTGGGCTGCCATGCTCCTGGAAGTGGGCTGCGGAGGCTGTCCACGAGCTGTTGGAGGGCGTCGGAGTCGAAGGTTTGGTGGTCCTCTTCGTCATCAGAGAAGAGAGGTTCGGACTGCTCTGCAGGAGGTGTTGGATTTCCCCCTGCAATGTGGAGAGGAGATGCAGTTTAACAACGTGTTCACATGTATGTTGCCGCATTGTACAGGTTCACATACAGACTGCATGACAGTGTACATTGTGACTGTTTGGGGGGTGCTGCCTATTTGATGGGGGACAGTGGCGATTCCAACTACATCACAGATGTGTGTTTGTACTTGTACATTGTCAACTCACATTTCCCTGCAATGCCAAATGGGATTGTCCAGTTACTACGCACATGTGGCACCAGTTGTGTCCTCTGTTCCGGTGTGGACGTGTTGCGGTTTGTACCACGTCGTTGTCAATGTTGATGTGCTCTGCATGTAATGTGTGTGTGCCGCATTTTGGGTGATTCGCCCCTGCAGCTCTGATTTCGCTGCCCTTATCCCTTACATGCGGTGTGCCTCTGGGTTCTGTGCTTATGCAGTGCTGATGTGTTGCATACCTGTGTGCATTGGTCTCTTGGTGGGAGTTGTGGGTCTGGGGCATGGTTTGTCCGCAGATGTGGTCTGCTTACTTGTGCATGTGTGCCATTGTGCCCATCTACCCCCTTCCCCCCCCAGTCCCTGGTGGTTACTCACCCTGTTGCTGTTGTGTCCGGTCATGTTGAGCAGTGTCCGGTACCCCCCACTCCTGCCACCGTCTCCCCACTGATGACTGTGGAGACCATTTCCTCCATCTCGTCCAGCTCCTCCTGTGTCGCTATGCTCCCACCTCCAGTCTGCATTGCTGCCTTCAGGTTGTTTGTGAGTTTCAGCTTGGTTTTGCGCTTCACATCATTCCAGCGCCTCTTGACCTCGTCCATTGTCCTCTTCAGCACTCCGACTGCATTCACCTTGTCCACGATGGACTTCCATATTCCATTCTTAGTTGCCAGTGACACAGTGGAGGTGACGAACAGTAGTTGATGGTGTTCTATCACCTCAGTGATCAGGATCCTGTTTTCCTGCGGACTGAACCGCTTCTTCCGACTCTTCTTGTACTTGCCCTTCCCTGACCCAGAGGTCCCAGGCTGGTCCTCCGTGGGGCTTGTGGGGTTCTGGTTGTGTTTGCTCTGGGTGCTTCCATTGTGCTTCGCTGTTGTTTGTCTTTTGTTTGTGTTTTTTTTCTTCTGTTTTTATAGTGCATTTTCCCGCATGACGCGTGGGAATTGCAGGCCTGTGGCTGGTTTTCGCAGATTTTTGTATCGCGATTGGCGTCATCGCTACTATTTACGCGTTGGGGTTTCGCGTTTTTGCAGCGTTGCATTGCTTTTAACGCGTTCATTTGTCGCGTTCTCGTGTGTCTATCGCATGGTACCGCCGTGTTGGGAATACCACGTTAACATGGCGTTATTTTCCCACGATGGACTGCGATTTGCAGAGTTGCGTTAAGCTACACTTGTGGTGGTTATCACACGTTCTTGTGAATATGCCCATAGGTGTCTTATATGCCCATTCTTCAGCATATAAAAGGTCTTCCACCACTCTCAAAGTCTACCTTTGTGGGATATTGGTGTAGAGGGATTCGATATCCAAACCCACTAAGTACTCCATGGTTGGATCAAACTCCATGTCTTTTATCGGGTTCAGGATGCCCCTTGTATCTTGTACATAGGCTTCCATTTTTTGTACCAAAGGTTTAAAATAAAAGTTGCAAAATTGGGACAATGGTTCAAGTATGGAGCCTATTCCCGAGACAATCGGTCTCCTTGGAGGGGGTCTCTTGGGTTTGTAGATTTTGGGGAGCGTATAGAAATATGGGATTACTGAATTATCGTTGCACAGGAAGAGCCCTTACTGTTGTGAGATCCAATCATTTGCCACTCCCTCCTCCACAATAGTGGCAATCTCCTTTCTTATTTCCAGTGTAGGATCCCTCGGGAGAATACTGTAGTTTCTCCTGTCAGATAGAAGTCTCATGCATTCATGGGTGTAGGCTTCCCTTGTTTGTAGGACTATAGCTCCTCCCTTATCAGCCGGTTTAATAACCGGATCTGTGTTCCTTCTTAGTTCTTCCAGTACCTCCTTCTCCCCTTTCCTTAGGTTCTTGAAGCTGGTGTGTTGTTTCCCGCTTAGTTCCTCAACATCATGGATCACAGCTTGTTCAAAGGTTTGTACCTCCAAGGGTAATGTGGTGATTGGTGGAGTGAATTTAGATTTCGGTCGCAGCGGTGTATCTCCTCCGGGTGTTCTGTTGTCCTCCTTTCCTTGAAAAAATATTTTGAGTCTAATGTTCCTGAAGAAATCGACTAGTTACTGTCGTAATTGGAAACTATTCAGTGTATTCGTGGGTACAAAACCCAATCCCTTGTTCAGGAGGTTTTCCGGAAATGCTGTTAAGGGAAACTCTGTGAGGTTAACCACTAGTGTCACTCCCTGCTCGTCCCGGGGTCCTGGTCCCGCGACATGCTCCTCGTTATCCGCTGATTCAGGTCTTCCCATTGTACCCTCTGCTGTCCCTTCTGTTTTCCTCTGCCTCTTCCCCTTCCTCAGCCTAAAAAAGGATGGGGCTGTGGAAATGGGGGTTCTGGAATCCCTGCATTTGTTTTAAAGGAGGCATCATGGTTGGCCATCCATATCCCTGATTCATATATCCCGGGAAAGGAGCTGAGTACATCGGGCGTGGCCCCCGTCTGCGCGGGTTATGTTTATAATCACTGCTGCCATTGTTACTACTCTGGGTTTCCACCTCTCTCCTCCCTTTGTGGGAACCCCTTTTCATGTCCACTAGTTTTTGTTGGACATCTTCATCCCTGATGTATGGGTAGACGTTTTCTCTTGAAAAGCGTTTTAAATCCTTCTGCAGTTTCGTGATCTTCGACTGCATTAGGTACTCCTTATATTCCCCTAGTTCACTGTTAATTTCATCCAGTTTCCTTATATATGTGCCTATGATCACATTCGTTTTTAGTCCTTGTTCATTAGCCTGAATCTGGATGAATAATGTGTCTGCAATCCTTTTAGCAGTATTAATAATGAGGATTAACCAATCCCTCGTACGCTTCCAGGCAATGAGTGCCCAGTCTTTTCGGAAGGTGACATCCTCTAGGAAGATTAGAGGTTCATTGGTTACTAATAGGCCTCCTGGTGCTGCATTTCCTCTAAGATACTAAGTAAGGATTGCCCCGTGTAGAATTGTTTTTACATGTGTTCTTTTTAGCTCTAGCAGTGTGTCCAATCCCTCTCCTTGGGTGAGGACATGATTAATTGTCGTATCACCCAGTAGAGAAGGTCCTGACAGAATTTCAGGAACTGCTTCTTCCCCATAGGAAAGACCTTGTTCCTCAGACATTATAGACCGTGGGGTTTGCAAAATATCTGGGTGGACTTAAATCAAAAAGACCAAGTGGGTGGGGTCTGTGTCTTGATTGCCAAATGGCACTACCCCTGCGGCTAACCTGCCGCGCCTATAAATCTAATCACTCAAAAAAGGGGGGAGAGGAAAAATTCCTACCCTAACCTCCCAGACTATCACTATTCACACAAAAGAGAAGTAGGAATGGAGAACGTGGTTATGTGATGCTAGTGGAATGTGATCAGTGTGAAAAAACTGCCCTCACTCACAAATTGTGACATGCTTCGTCATTGGGCTTGTTTACTAACACCCCTGCACAGACCAACGCCTGGGGTGGAGCAAAAGGGAGGGGAATACAATACAAACACATATCGGGATCAACAAAGAAAAATGTGCTGTTTAGGTGATGTTAAAACTAGCTCGGGTATATCCTCGGTTACCCTTTATTCCTGGATTACCCGGCCAGGATTAAAAGAGAAAAGGATGGAGGCAAAATAAGGTTGTTAGTACCCATTCACCCCTCCTAACTGCATGCGTGTCGACATGTTTCAGCCGAATTACAAAGCCCTCAGTTTGAAGGTCTGGACGGCTTTCTTCAGAACCTCTCCATCCCCTATATTTAGAAACCCCTCCTGTCCTACCTCAATCCAGTAGGTTCATTTGGGGTATTTCCCTCTTTTCTTGTAGGGGGATATGTAAGTTACACTTCGGTGATATCTGTGGAAAAAATCAAACAGTATATCCCACCATAGATCAAATCTGCAAATACATACAATATATCCCCGTAATCTGCTGGTGTCTCACACTGACATCACTATATCCCTTATGTATAAGGTCTCCTAGAAGGGTCATCAGGGCATTTATCATTCAATATCTCCTATACGTGGCTCCAGCTCCAGCTGATCCAAAGTCCTTGCAATGACTTTGCACTCATCTTGGATATAAAAAACTTTATTGCACAGGTATCCCTGCACCCCTTGTATAAAACCACCTCTCAAAAATATCTTGCAATCCTCCGGACATAGTCCGGTACAATATATTGTGTCTTTGTGTCTTTATTAGTATCTCCCACTTACCGAGTTTCAATGATGATAACACTCGAAATGGCGTGAGAGTAGGAGCGGCTCCTTGTAGTCACACACTATACAAATTTAGGAGACAATGAAACATGAGTTCTTTAGCGTCTGCTTATGTTGCTGCATTAAGCAAATCCTATTCTCATGCTGAGCTCATTATTGTAATTTTTGTTTGAAAAACCACGATCCTAATTTTCGTGGGATCGATCGAGGAAAGGGCAGCCCCCACCTCCAAGAAACCCTGTTGTCACAATATGGTCTCTCACTCTCATAAGAAACTACAATCAGGACCGCAGAACATGTTTTTACCAAAGCGGCATGTAAATCCATCTGGCTGTGAGGGTTTAGGTTTTAACATCACCTAAACTGCACCTTTTTCTTTGTTGATCCCGCTATTATTTATATGTGTTTGTATTGTCTTTCCCTCCCTTCAGCTCCACCCCAGGCATTGTTCTGTGCAGGGGTGTTAGTAAGCAAGCCCAATGATGAAGCATGTCACAATTTGTGAGTGGGAGCAGTTTTTTCACACTGATCACTTTCCACTAGCATCACATAACCACGTTCTCCATTCCTACCTCTCTTTTGTGTGAATATAAACATGGTTTAACCCCAGGTTCAGACTGATGGTTGAAGGCTTGCGCTACAGATGTGTTGTGTGCCAGCAACAGAATGTAGGCAGAAGAACGGCAGTGACACCGAGTCACATAGGGAGATCAGGTGATCCTTTCAACAGGATGCAACTGGACTTTATGGAGATGCGTGTGTGCAATGGGCTGAGAGAGGTCCCAGCGATTGTGTGCATCTTCTCATGTTAGGTTGAAGTTTACCCGACCAGGAGAAATGATAGTCTCACAGTGGCTAAGTTGTTGTTGAGGGAGTTAATACCACGCTTCGGGTTCCCGACTTCTCTGGAGTCAGACCGAGGAACTCATTGTAATAATGAGGTCCTGAAGATGTTGTGCGAAGCATTACAAGTTGAACAGAGGCTATATTGCAGTTACCGACTGGAGGCTTTGGAATTGTGGAACAGGTCAATGGGACTTTGAAATCCAGATTAGCTAAAGTGTGTGCCTCAATATCCTTGAAATGGCCAGATGCTTTACCTCTTGTGTTGATGAGCCTATGCAGTACTCCAGATAGGAGAACAGGATTTTCTCCCCATGAAATAATTATGGCCAGAGCTATGAGACTGCCAGCTGTGCCTGCGAATGCACTTGTGAACATTACAGATGACATGATTCTTGATTAATGCAAAGGACTGACTGATGTGGTGTGTTCTGTGTCTCATCAGGTTGGAGAGGCTACAGCCCCACCTCAACAGGAGCAGTTCCATGATCTCAGTCTATGTGGGTTAAGGTGAAGAAGCACTTGCGCAAGTTGTGCTTGTAACCTCGGTGGCGAGGCCCCTACCAGGTCATCTTGGTCATTACAAAGGTGAATAGACATTATATCGAATGATAAATATCGAATTGTAGTAATATCGAAGTTGCAATATCGAATGTTAGATAATATCGAATACATGAATATCGTAATCAAAAATATCGTTATTTTATTTCCTTAAAAAATATCGAAGTTCAAAATATCGAATAAGTAATATCGTAAGTAGATAATATCGAATTGTTAGTATTGTAAAAAATATAGAAAAAAATATAGAAACTGTAAAATATTAATTTTTAGTCAATAATTAAATATTATGTATTGTTATTAATTTTGTATTATAAAAAATGTATTAATATTAGTGTGAAAATGTATATAAAAAAATTGTAATATATGTTTTAGGAGTGGGATGTTTAGTTATTAGGGGTAAAAGGTGGGGAGTATTTTAAAAATATTAGTGTAAATTTAGATATTAATTTTAAATTTTTAGAAATTAGAAATTAATTAAAAAAATAAAATTTATATTAAAAATGTAAAATATATGTTTTCTTTTAGTAGTGGGATGTTGGATTATTAGTGTATAAGGGTGGGAAGTATTTCAAAAATATTAGTGTAAATTTAGATATTAATTTAAAATTTTTAGAAATTAGAAATTAATTTAAAAAACGAAATTTATATTAAAAGTGTAAAATATATGTTTTTTTTAGGAGCGGGATGTTGGGTTATTAGGGGATAAGGGTGGGGAGTAATTTAAAAATATTAGTGTAAATTCATATTTAAATAGAAAATTTATAGAAATTCGAAATTATTTTAAAAAACGAAATTTATATTAAAAATTTAAAATATATGTTTTCTTTTAGTAGTGGGATGTTGGATTATTAGTGTATAAGGATGGCAAGTATTTAAAAAATATTAGTGTAAATTTAGATATTAATTTAAAATTTTTAGAAATTAGAAATTAATTTAAAAAACGAAATTTATATTAAAAGTGTAAAATATATGTTTTTTTAGGAGCAGGATGTTGGGTTATTAGGGGATAAGGGTGGGGAGTAATTTAAAAATATTAGTGTAAATTCATATTTAAATAGAAAATTTATAGAAATTCGAAATTATTTAAAAAAACGAAATTTATATTAAAAATGTAAAATATATGTTTTCTTTTAGTAGTGGGATGTTGGATTATTAGTGTATAAGGGTGGCAAGTATTTAAAAAATATTAGTGTAAATTTAGATATTAATTTAAAATTTTTAGAAATTTGAAATTAATTTAAAAACGAAATTTATATTAAATATGTAAAATATATGTTTTCTTTTAGGAGTGGGATGTTGGGTTAATAGGGGATAAGGGTGGGGAGTATTTAAAAATATTAGTTTAAATTTAGATATTAATTTAAAAATTTGAGAAAATCGAAATTAATTTAAAAACGAAATTTATATTAAAAATTTAAATATTTTTTTTTTAGTAGTGGGATGTTGGGTTATTAGGGGATAAGGGTGTGCAGTATTTTAAAGATATCAGTGTAAATTTAGATATGAATTTAAAATTTTTAGAAAATAGAAAATAATTAAAAAAACGAAATTTATATTAAAAAGTTAAAATATATTTTTTGTTTTAGGAGGGGATGTTTCGTTATTAGGGGATAAAGGTGGGAAGTGTTATTTAAATAATATTTTAAAAATATTTATTAAGTAGAAATTTAAAAAATTGCAAATAATTAGAAGAAAAAAAGTAATTTATAAATATAAATAGTAAGTTGTTTTTAGTACTGGGATGTTGGGGGCCCATTACGATGTCGGGCGGAAGCACAACCGCCGTGCTGGCGGATGCAAAAACCACCAGTTACCGCCGGCACGCAGCAGTCCACACGCCCGCCCAATTACGATGCGAAAAGTAGGCCAAACACCGCCGGCAAGCCAGCAACACCGTCCGCCATCAAAGTGCGCCCGCACACGTAGCGGCGCAGCACAACTGACACACACCGTCCGACGAAACACGTCCCGCCCGGCGCATAAATTACGATGCCGCAAACAAACGGCTCCCACGGCAAAGAGACACCGCACGTGAAAGAGAGGCGGAAACACGGACGCAGAGCACGGACAACGAAGAAGCGGCACCCGGGCATGAATCCAGCACTGCAGGCCCTTCCCATGCTTCTGCTGATGCACCACCAAGGACGCAACGTACCGCGGAGACGCAGGTAGGCACACACACAACAAGTGCACGCAAACAGCGCACACAGTGCAAGGGCGGAAAAAGCGGACAACCCCCCACCAGCGCGTGCACACTACACATCCACCATTGCATCCACATATGACACACAGGCCAAATCGTAACATCGCAGAACACATGTGTACACACCACCTGGGACTAGGAACCAACCACCCCGTCACGGCCCCAAAGCGCCGATGACGCCGCCACACATGCCCACAACGCAGAGGCCAACCGCAGCGCCATGCATGCGTCGCACACAGACACAGGGACACAACCAAGCAGCACACACATCAGCCCCACCCCGAACGCACATGACACGTGACAGGCCGGCCACAGACATGTCCCCAACGCCCAATTCACGGACAACACCCAACGCAACACAACCGACGCACACATGTCAGTTAAGTCACGCAACAGCAGGACACACCCCAGTGTAACAAACATGGCGAAGCACACAGCGGCGGCAACACCAACTAGGAGAAGCAGGGCCCCTTCGGGAAGAGGAACGCCAGTACCACACTGAAAAACCCATACCACCCTGCACATATGAACAAGACACATGAAACGGAACACCAAAGAGCCCGGGGACCGACAACAGGTGGCCCAAGAATTACATCCACACACAAGGCCCAACGCAGAGCGGAAAGGCAGCCTGCCGCCCACACAAGGGAGAGCAGACAG